>JAGPOW010003685.1:69670560-69736468 GCA_030014935.1 Caiman crocodilus
CCAAAAATATTGTGGGGTCTGCTCATCAAGAGGCCAAAGACCTCTTGAGTTTCAAAGTGCTGAGTTTGAAACACATAAGGGGATCAGCTTGTACAGGCTGATTGACCCAGTTTGACTCAGACGTGCCCTTATGAACTGAATGCTGGCCCACGAGGGTGTCAGCTGGGCACCCAGCTGGATTCAGAGGGATTCTTTTCACCTGTGTGATTGTGTCTGACTGCATTTTATTGTTGCTCTTATGAACTGATTCTTGGCATATGAGGGTGTCAGCCTGTCCATGCTGATCAGCCTGGCCAGGTCAGACGTGTCACATTAATTTGTGTGTGTTTGTGTGTATGATTGATTTGGTGACTGGAGGAACCCAATCCCATTGAGACTGAGTCCTGCAAGATAGCTCCATTGGGGTGAGGGCTTGCAGAAGGGAGAGATACAGCTCCATATAGTAACACAAGTAGCACACTGACAGAATCACCAAGACCCTAGAAACTATCCCTAATAAATGAGCACACTCCAAAATAATGGGCAAATTTGGTAACACTATCTGTGCAAATTAACTATGGTGTTTTAAAACGGTCTGATCAGCTATCAAATTATTGCTGGAAAATGTGCAGTACCTTTACAGCTGGTTTCTATCCAGCTTTAATTTGCACATAAAGCTTGTGCCCTCACATCTGGAGGACCACAGCTACTATGGTCCCTGAGGGTGTGTGGTGTCAACTAAGGGGGCTCCCAGGTGTCTGAATTTGCTTCTTAGTGGTACAGGGGCAACCCAGGATTGGGCTCCCTCTGTACTGGGAATAAGACATGGTAGGTTCTGATTTACAATCCCATAAGCATGACTCCTGCCATGTATGTGTGGCAGAGCAGGAGGCATGATTGCATAGATTGCACATTAAGTGATCCCATTTATGTCTTTGAGGGCCCTTGACTAGGAAAGAGTGAGAAACAATTGGGTAATTCTAAAATGCATACTTTAGATCTGAAGATTATATTTGTATTTCAAATAGTAACTGCTACAATGACATAATCTACTTATTTGATTTTCAAAGAATAAATACTCCTTTAAAAAATGCATACATTGTTCCGTGGAAAGTCTGCTCAACATGCTTTTATTTTCTGTTTAAAATCAAACTCTGACTTCCAATAAAGCACTATCCCATTTATGAACTCAACCTTAAAGATTTCAGAAGATGAGTCTCTTCAATTTTTCTTTGACACCTTTTCATTTAATTAAAAATTACTACAAACAAACTCCTATGTTGTTTCACTTGATATTGTGTAGAATATGAGGACAAGAAGCATGGAATTAGAATGCTATTTACTTTCAATTTGCTAATAAATTATTATAAATGGTTGAATGATTCCTTGCAGTTAAGGTTTTCTACTGCTTTTCATTATAAGAATGAACCTATTTTAAATTGTATAGTTTTTCCAAATGGTTTGGACTGAATTTTTCCTTGATAAATGCCTGCCTAGGGCTGAAGTTTTTCTGGAGAGTCTCAACCATTTCTCAAAATGAAACTAGGGATTTGCCCAATTTATATTAAATTGTTGCAACCATTTTGCTGAGAAGTTTTATCACCTCTGGGCTTTGAGACATTGCCTTGAAATTTGACATATTTAGGATGTGCCTTTGCCATTCTACTTAAAGAATCACCCACAATTCACCAGATTATGAACCTGTGAAAAATTCTAAATCACACAGGCTCTGCACTAGCTAGTTAAAGACTCTGGTTTTCAGGCAATGGGAAGAATGAGGTGAAAACTGCCTGACTCAAATACACAACATGGTAAATGGGTGGAATGGAAAATACACATCACATCAAAGGGAAAAGAGCAAGAGCAGGAAAACAAAGACAAAGAATAGAAGCAGAAGATGGGGACAGATGGTGGATACAGAAATATTGAGTGGCGGTTTGCTCTTTTTAAACTGATATAAAATGCTAAGCCAAAGGAATCCAGTGTCAGATTGAACACTCAGTATCAGTTCACATTTTTTACAATTTTGGATTTAATCTCAGGCCTTCAGTTCCTCGTGTATAAAATGAGAATAATAAGTAACTGAAATCATCTCCTTAGTGCCTGTAAAGATCTATGGAGCTACAATGTGGCATCATGGAAAAGCCCCTCAGGAATGAATCTGTATTCAATAAAGGATTTTGATGGTGTGCAGTAAATAATGCATAAGGATGTACACTGAATACTGAAAATAAAAGAAAATACTGAATAGCAACCAATGAAGTGAATCCATCCTGGGAACTAAATGTGCCAGGAATCCTGTTGAAAAAAAAAATCACATGATCATATAATTGAAAGGAACAAAGTTAAGGTTGCAAAGAGCATGGTAGTTTGCAATCACTCTGGGCCCAATATGCTAGAAACACAAGGGGCTATTTATTCAGTGACTGGTTCTAGTCCTCTGTACAGAACATAAAAGGGCTCCTGCAACACCTCCTCTTGGAATTCCTGGGCACATCTACACATGAAATTAATGTGAATGAAAAAACTATGGCACATATAGTGCCAGCGTTTATTGCTTTTGGGTACCAATTTTCCACATGCTTCTGGGACTGTAGTATGTTGAGCTGAGTCAGAGCAGCCCCAGCTGACAGGAGGCCAAGGAGGTTATCCTGCCAGCCTGGTGCTGCTCCGACCCAGCTCAATGTGCTATGTAGGGGCCAGCTGGGGCAGGCAGGCAGCCCCTCACTGAAGCACCGTCATGCCTCAGCCAGCCTCATCAGCATCTACACCTGCATTGCTGTGCACTAAAGAATGCCGCCTCAAAATAGCACTTGTATTTATAGGTACTAACATGTGGCAGAGTTCATTAGTTTCCTGAAGTCTAATAGGGCCACATGTGTAGACATTGAGACTTTACCATGGAGCAAATTAGGCAACTCTGCAGTAAATGTCTTGAGGAGATGTGTCCCCTATGCATAAAGCTAAGCCACTTATATATTCCAGGACTCTGAGACAACCTTAATTCCTTAATGATTCAACACATCTATACATGTGAATTTTACCTGTAAGGTATAATAACATATGCCCTGGAGGAGAGATATAAATATCTGTTTATTAAGAGCCAGTTCTAATGACAGTCACATAAATCTTAAATCTCAATACTGTACAAACCTACCCACAACATTAAACTGAGTGAGACAATGGGATTACTCAGTAGTGTACAAAACTGAGCAAAAGTGTATTGACAGATTCACAGAAGTTCACAGAAGTTTAGGGGTGGAAGGGACCTTGTGAGATCTTTGGGTCCAGGCCACCTGCTCTTTATATGGCAGACTTTAAGTTTGATCCTCATGATCAAGACCCTGAATGGGCTTCGCCTCGGCTATTTCAAGTGCTATCTTTCTATGACCACAAATAAACTTTGTAGTAGTTCTCACTGAAAAAAAGACACAAACAACTTGAACCTGAACAGGGTTATAATTTGACAAGGAATTTGCGGGGCAGGGGTGGGGGGGGGGGTTGTACAGGTGTTACAAGTTCAAAAGAGCCATAGTTAAGAAAATTATTTCAGTGGCAGAGAAGCTCAAGCAGAGGGAACAAATATTATAAATATAATGTAACTGGTACCTCCTGGGTCTATGGAGGGCACCTGGGGTTCCCCAATGGCTGATTGCCAAGCTGGGGAAGCCTGGGGAGAAAGGGCCCAGCATACTCCTTGACAGACCTGGAAGTGGATTGGAAATAGTTCTGGTGCACTTCTGGGTTCACTGCTAAGCACATGGGGGCCCGTCTACACTCCAGTGGGATGCCTCAGCATCACAGTGTTCATGAGGCATGGTGGTACCTTGAGGTATGTAGAACATTTTTTAAAGCTGTATCTATGTCTGAATCACTGATTCTCTGAATCAGCATTGAATCTTCAAATCCAGATTTGGATTAATTGAATCAAAGACAGTGATCCAAATCAAATAATCGAATCACTGTCCCTGATTCAAGCCGAATCTGAATCTGAATTGAATAGGGCTCACTTTGCATACCCCTAGTATTCAGTTTCTAAAAAGAAGCACACCACAGCTGAAAATAACCATTTCTACCAAGAGTAACATTCAGATGAATAGAACTAGGTAAAAACATGAAAAACAATGTCATCTGGTAACATCCAATAACATTACAAAATACCTTTCGTTTTTTTTGGTGGTGGCCCAGTGTTGAACAACAACTTCCACTTTATGCAATATTAAAACAGAATTTTGCCACCTTTGGAACAAAATGTGAATTCAGTTCACATTAGATTCCCTATTGCAACTACATTAAAACAGTGCAAAAAGAAAATCAAATATCTTTCATTATACATAATCAATAAAGGCTGTGTGAATAACTACTTTTTCAGTTCAGTGACTGAACTAAATGAATGAAAGAAAAAAAAGATTTGATTTGGATTGAACTGAAATAAACTTTTTCATTTTTTTCTGCAAACAAGAAATTTAAAAAAATATTTTGGGATAAATAGAGAAGTTGGATCAACCTGAAACAAAATGTTTCATTTCTATTGTGGGCATTAGTAATCAACTCGAAGCTATAAAAATGAATAGCTAGACTTAGGCATTGTTTACAAATCCAAGGAGGAGAAGAAAGTGCTCAGGAAACTCACTCCTTTATGCTGATGACCCAGGGCTAAATAAGTCCTCTATTTGAGGACTTGAATCCATGCCACCCAGGAAAGTGACTCAGTCACCATGCTCTCAAGGATTCTGGGGTGGGATGTTCTTAAATACCTCTTGTTGATATCATTCTACTTTTTATAAAATACTTAAATACTTACTATGCAAGGAAAAGATTGAAATAATTCTGTAGACCGGTGGTTAGAGTGTTCATCTAGGCCAGGGATGTTCAACCCCTGACCCTTAGGTCAGATCTGTCCCATAGAGCTGTGTCATCCAGCCCACTGGGCTCCCCACAGGTATAAACATTTGGTGGCAGGGAGCAATAACCATTCTCCTGCTGACAAATTTCCAGGCCTGGAAGAGCCCAGTGGGCCACACAGTGTAGTTCTCTATGCTAAAGCAGGTCCATGTCATTTGAATGGCACAGGGCCCAGTCCAGGCATGTGTGCTCAAAGGCTGTTTTTAGCCTGAGTGGCCTAACCATGAGGCTACTAGATAAAAGTGGGTAGCCCTACCTCCCCATCCAGGTGAGTTTACCACATGGCTTGGAGGTGATCTAAATAACTTTTTGCTGCAAATAAATTATCTACCACATTTTTCCACTGCAAATCATACTGCAAAGGAATACAGTATGAAAGGCTACAAAAGTCTAGTCTCCTAATAATGTTGACAACCACACTATGTAAAATTTCTTAAAACAAGTTGGTCTTTGCTACTGCTATTGGAAAGCTCTTTCACAATTTTACTTCTCTGGTGGTTAAAAACCTTCCTGTAATTTTCATTCTTAATATAGTCACGGCTAATTTATACCCATATACCGTTTCACTTTTATACAACTTGTATGCCTATATTGGAACTGGGAAGGGTTACTGCAGAGCAAACAGGCATTCCTAAACTAGCTTTAATCTAGCTACCTCAGATACCAACAGCAATGAAGGCTCTACTGTGCCTAGGATAATAGGGCCCGTATGCCTAATTAAGACATCTAGGCTCCATCACCATACAAAATAATTGATGCTGCAATATTCTCTTTTAGCTAGATAGTTCCACTTATGATTGTATTCTCTTACATTATGCTTGGTAGTGGTCATTCATCCCAACTTGACATCTCTGCTGTGGGTACTCATGCAGAGAAAGTTTGGATTTTATCCAAATGATGGGAAATTTTGCCCATTTAGATTATCTGAAGCTGATAAGCTTTCTACTGGAAAGTTCCCATCTGGCTAAAAATACTGCTACTGCATTTTTTTCGGGGATGTGACTTCTTTGCAAATGACCCTACACTACGTTCCAGAAATAAAATTGTAAAACTTCTTCAAATCTATATCATGTATAATGTGAGCTATAATTCTAAACATGTTATTCTTATATAGAACAGAGTTTAAATTGAACTTAGGGAACTAGTGGAAAATAAATAATGTCAACACTTTCTGAAAAGAAGAATGCATCTTTAATGGTAAATATAGAGAGATCTGTGAAGTCCCTTATAAAAATGCTACAATATTTGACAGTAAAGTTGTCTAGTAACAAAGATTCTCTATAATAATACTATGTATTCCATAATATTATGTCCATTACAAAGAGACCGTATTGCTAATAGTAACATGTTTTTCCATCCTCTCATACTTTATTTCTAAACCTATGCACATGATTTTTGCCAGTTGACTTCTGTGTTATAAAGGGATGTGCTTAATGTTAAGCATGCATTTAAATCCTGTTTTGAATGTTTTCCTGAATTGAGACCTAAGTCTGTGGTTTGATATGACTGTTTATCTGCCCCTTAAAGTGAAGATTAATGTCTTTCTTAATACAAAACTTTCTGTAATACAATTTATACAATATCTGTATAAAATGGAATTGAAAATATAAAGATTTCTATCACAATGCTGGTGACAAATTGTAATCTATGGCTGACAATGCAAAAATTGTTGAGCTATACAAATATTTCCATTCTGCATGTATAGAAGACAATTTATTTCAGTACAATGAGGCTGTGCAATGACAACAATAGGATATAGCATGGGTGGTTATGAAACAACCATTGTGTAAATATGTAAGAAAGCAGTAGAGAAGGAGAATAAATATAAATAAAGCGTACATGAGCACCTCTTTTTTCTTCAGACAGTGAGACTTTCTGTCCTTTGTGTAACTTCCCCCACCAACCCTGCATCATGTATTTTTAATTACATGTAAATTACAATTAGTACAAGTTGCCAACTTAAAAAAAAATAAAAGGACCGGATTATCAACTGATATAAGAAGACACAATTTCTTAGAAATCACTAGAGTAGTGGTTCTCAACGATTTTAAAGACACCCCTCATTTGACTTAAGTCAACCCTCAGAAAATGCCAGCTCTTTGCTTTCACTTGTTTTTTGTCTTGAAATTATGGAAATATAATAATGCAATTCTTCTGCTGTAAAGAACTCATAAAGACCAAAACTGGTTAGAATGTTTTTGACACTATATATTCCTATTTGAAATTCCTGAGTTTGTCCTGTGAATCACGTGAAGGTGTTTGCACATCTAAAAGTGCTAATATTTCACTGCACCCTGCTTTGAAATCTTAGCACAAAAACTTCTGGTTTACATAATTTATGGATCTGACCTCAAAATCTTAGACTCAGTTTAAAAGATTTTTCACAACCAATCTCTTCCTTTAAAAAGTCAAAGTAGACAATTTAAAAAAATAACTTACCAGAAGGGTCAAAGGCCACCTGGTTGCCAGGATGGGGTCCTGCATCTATAGATACCATTGGTAATACCTTCCGAACATCCCACAGCTTCATCACACCATAGGAGTCACAGGAAACAATAGTGTCACCCTGACAAGTATTGAAAAAAAATTACTTTTAAAAAGCTTATGAAAGAAAGAGATTTCAGATATGTTAAGTTGTTATTTTATGAATACCAAAAAGCAACAATTTGATTAATGTGGCAACTGACCAGGTCAAAATGGAGAAATTATTGTGGTTTGGTTAATAGAATTTCCCGTGTAACTCTATTGCTTCAACTTATTTTGGGGTACTGCCAAAGCATGCTCCTATGGTGCGCATATCCAGTGGAGACTGTGGTGGGGAGGCAAGAGAGCAGCATCCAGATAAAAAAATTCCCTGTCCAAACTTGTAGTTGAAAATCTTGTTCTGCCATAGTTCAAAGTTACCAGGTCTAAGGACTATAGACCCTTAAAAGGCTAGGGAGTTGACAACATGCTTGGAGAAAAAGATAAGCTCAGAGAGAGACTCTGCAGAAGACTCTACGAAGAATTAATTCCACACCAAGATCCCTTGCAGAAGATAGGTAAATGCCTGATAAAGCGGACATGTGTTTTGTCCATTTTGCTGTTCTTGACATTTTTTTCCTGAAGTTTCTGTTCTAAAGAAATTGTTTAAGATGTTGCTTGGCCACTTATAACCGCTATGATTGCCAGATCTAACTTGCTCAGGAAACAAATTCTGGAAACATAGGTAAGATACAGGCTACTAAAGCATGTAAAAGGGAACAATGTTTATGTTAAATATATTTAAGGTTTATGCATTTAAAGTTCTGTCAAACCTTGGAGAGAACAATTGCCCTAAAAGTTACTCTGTGCACCTCAGCTAGAAAAATGTAATTTTGGAGTGGAGTGGCTCAGGATCACACTGATATGAAGGCAATTGAGGACATATGTTATGTTTGCACTTCATACCAGTGTGAACGAGGGCAGACACACAACATAAACCTCTACAGTGTTATAAGAGCCTTGAACCCAGGATAAAGTTGGAAAAATCTGTAGTGAAAATATAGTGGTATAAGTCAGGGGTTCTCAATCCTTGGGCCATGCCCCAGTGCTGGGCCACAGCAGGTCAGTTGCTGGACCAGAAGTGGCCACGAACTGGCAAACTGCAGCCCCACAGAGCTGGGTGGAGAGGCCACAGCTCCTTTTGCAGGGCCTGCAGCAGCACAGCATTTGACCCACCCTGCCACCCAGAAGGTGGCGGTATCCTTACCTGCCTTTGGGATGCAAATTCCAGTCACAGTTGGCTGTGACTGCTGGGCCACAGTTTGCTGGGCTGTGGCCAGGTCCAAGCCATGGTTTGCCAGGCCTCAAGATAAAAACTTTGGGAACCCATGGTATAGGTTACACAGCGGTGAGCATCACATGTCCACTTCTGTCTTACATATTCATAGATGTTAGGGTCAGAAGGGACCTCAGTAGGTTATTGAGTCCAAACCCCTGTCCTGGGTAGGAAATAGCCCTGGGGTCAGTTGACCCCAGCTAGGTGCTTGTCCAGTCTCCTCTTGAAGACCCCAAGGTAGGGGAGAGCACTGCTTCCCTTGGAAGCCCATTCCAGATTCTGGTAACCCTTACTGTGCAGAAGTTCTTTCTAATGTCCAACCTAAATCTGCTCTCTGTCAATTTGTGGCCACTGTTCCTAGTTACTCCAGGGGCTGCCCTAGTAAATAGAGCATCTCCTATTCCCTGCTGCCCTCCCCTGATGAATTTATAGGCAGCCACAAGGAAAACTCTTAGCCTTCTCTTGTGAAGGCTGAAGAGATCTAGGTCCCTCAGTCTTTCCTCATAGGGCCTTGCCTGCAGGCCTCTGATTATCTGAGTGGCCTTCCTCTGCACCCTCAAGATTCTCCACATCCCTCTTGAAGTGTGGCACCCAAACTGGATGCAGTACTCCAACTGCAGCCTGAGCAGTGCCGCATAGAGAGGAAGCAACACCTCCCTGTTCGTCATGCATCTGCTAATGCATGATAAAGTGTGGTTAGCCTTGTTGAGCAGGGGAGGGGAGTTCAAGAGGGGTGGTTGATCCTCAAGGGAGCAATCCTGGATGTGCAAGTGAAGTTATTCCATCTCAGAGGAAAGGCAGCAAAAGGGTACAACAGTTCCCTTGGCTCTCCAGGGAACTAACGGACCTCCTGCATCTTAAAAGGAAGATTTATAAGGATGGAGGACTAGAACCACCACCATGAAGGAATACTTTGCTGTAGTCCAGACCTGCAGAGAGCAAAATAGGAGGGCCAAGGCTGCAATGGAACTCCAGTTAGCTACAAATATCAAGGACAATAAAAAGTCCTTTTTTAGATATGTGGGGAGCCAAAGAAAAAGCCAGGGCAACATTGGACCCCTGCTAAACCAGATGGGACAACTGACAAACGATGCCCATGAAAAAGCAAACTTGCTTAATGGGTACTTTGCATCAGTTTTTCACCAGTTCCATGGGATTCCTCTGCCCACTGTGGGTCAGGGAGGCCTGGGTGAGGGAGATTTCTTACCCTCCATCGAAGCTGATCTGGTGAAGGAACACCTTGACAGGCTGGATACCTTCAAGTCGGCTGGCCCTGATGGTTTACACCCAAGGGTACTCAAGAAGCTGGCAAGCATCATAGCTCAGCCCTGGCACAGATCTTTAAGAACTCCTGGTGCTCTGGTGAAGTGCCCGATGATTGGAAGAAGGCCAATGTGGTGCCTATCTTCAAGAAAGGGAGGAAAGTACATCTGGCAAACTATAGGCCCATCAGTCTGACCTCTATCCTGGGGAAGGTCTTGGAAAAGCTGGGGATGGAGGAAGCCTCATTTTGTCCTGGTTAAGACATTAAACTACACCCTGCTGGGCAAGGCGAGATCTAGTGGGGTTCTCTGTGGCAAGGGAGCCCCTAAGAAATGCAAGGTCTATCTCCTTCCCAGTTAAAGGCAAGTTTGGGGTGCCTTATAACCACCCTGGTGGGTTTAACTGGTACAGGGGGAACCCAGGCTCATGGGAGTCCTGGGGCAGTGCCCAGGTTAGCAGAGGGACCTGGAGCAACATCCAGGCTTTTTGTGAGCCCTGTGGCTGCAAGAACCCTGAGAGGGATCAGGCATATTTATGGCCACTTGAGCCTCACAGGATGCAATACCCCAGGTCAGAGGGCCAGGCTATGGCCACCTGAGCTAGATGGGGTAGCAGATCCCAGCGAGTCCCATTGAGGAGGTGGTGTGTGAGCCCCTGTGAAGGGATGGCATGAGGAGCCCCAGTAAGGGGGCTGAGGGCTTGGACCAGTATGCCCAGTATGTGCTTGTTTGTCTGTTTGTGTATATGTGTTATGAAAGACTTAGTGCAAACCACTGATGGATGCCATCTGTAAGGCTTGGGCTGCAGTGTAGACGTGGAACGGAGCTGTGGATATTCCCCCTAAACATCGGGCTTCAAAACGGGCACCCTCCCACCTGATTAACATCCAAAGACTATTACATCAAGGCACGGCAGAAGAGTGAGGTGGGTGGCTGGCCCATAGACAAGAGGCAGGTCAGTGCTTGCACCAGGTGTGAAAGCTTGCCCCATACCAGCAAAGAAAGAATTAAAAACTCATCATATAGACAGCAGAAATATTCTCATTACCCTTTACATACCTTGTCAATAAAGTTGGTGTATAAAGTATCAATAGCACTGAGAATAAATTCAGAGCAACTCAAACAATTTCAGTGTGTTGCCCCATGATATATGTTGGAGTGTGAGACCATATTGTATCATGTTGACTTCAGCTTACTACAGCTTTCAAATGGGTCAGATGCTATGCCAGAGCTTTGACAATATAATTTTAATTTTCTTTTCTTTTCTGGAGATAATTTATGCAAGAAAAATTGTAGGGTCATCAAGCAAATAACGGCATTTAGACTTTAAGACATCTATTGCCTTCCACACGAGAAGGTAATGACTTGCAATCCAATATTAAGGTATGAGTATAATGAAATGTTTAGGTTCATTAGAAAGAGACATAATATTTCAGAACTTGTTTCTGACTTGTTACAGGTATAAAGGAATGCTGGGAGCAAAATAATTAAAAAGAGACAACGTTTAGTCATTGTTCACATTTTTCAAGGTACAATTAGGGGCCAAGTTTTCCAAAGTTCCAAGTACATGTATTTGTAGTCAGAGCTGCAGGTAAGTTCATTTGCCACATTTACAGAAGAACCTGAGCATTTCAAGGGTTGGGCACTTAGAAAAAGTCTAGCCCCACATTATACATAAATTGTAAACATATTTTACATATAGTATGAAAATGTATTACAGAACTACCAGTATGTGTAGTATTCAGGAAATAAAATTATAAAATATATTCTAATGCTAATGTTTATATATAACAACAGCATTCAAATGTTCAACTAGATTGATGTTTTAGTGTGCCATGTGCTGCACAAACAGAGTAAATGACAGTTATGGCTTACAAAATGCTTTCAGTGATTTTTGACTGCACCATAAGTTCTAGAAAGGAAAAAGGAACTACAGTGCTTATAATGAGGGTAAATTATTAATTTTATTTTGGCAGTTGATTACTCCCTCTATGAGACAGTTTATATGCATTGACATGGGCATTTTCATGCATCAAAGCCTCTCCCCATTTCATACCCCTGCTATCCCACATTATGTCCTCTTTAATAGAGTTTTCTTGTCACTACCCTGCAGCTACTGATGATGAGGATAGCTCCTTCCCTCTTATCTCCATCAGGTGTGCTCTTAAAACATATGTCTTCATTCTTTTATGATGGGCATGTAAGATAGCCTACAATCAAGGCCTTAGCTTGTACTTGGTTCAAGTACATCTGATCTACACAACCCCAGCTTTTCATTCTAATTCAGGAAGTGATTTATGGCTGTATCAATCTGGATAGCTTCAAACATGTTCTATAAAGATCATTATTAATATTTCATGTTTGTACTGCAGTAACATATAATAATCTGAGTTACATACTGGAACCATGTTGTGCCAGGCACTGTACACACAAAGAACTAAAGATGGTCCCTGCCTCAAAGAGTTTAAAATCCAAATATAATAATCACATCATTTTGAATGCTGAAAAGAGATGCTTCACTGATCTCTGCACACAAAAAATTATAAATATAAAACGAAATCATTACTGGCAATCCCTCAGAGTAGAGGATGTTGTCTTCCATGATAGCCTTATCTGTGAGTTTGAAGATGGCTGACAAGGTCAATCTGGGATTGACAGATTCTATTGCAACTCAGGCACGTGCTTCTATGTGGGGTGGGAGGTTCTGGATTCTTGGTTCAGTCCATGACACTCTGTTTCTGTCGCTCCTGCTTTTCTGTCTCTTGTTGTTGTCATGAGGTTTCAAAGTACTGAGACTCTTACAGGCTCTTTATCCATTTGGGGTGGTCATGGGTGATAATCGCCCATTAATTGATGTGGATGTTGCGTTTTTTCAAGTTGGCCTTGAGGACATTATTGAAGAATTTTCTGTGCCTC
Organism: Caiman crocodilus; assembly: GCA_030014935.1. NCBI lineage: Eukaryota > Metazoa > Chordata > Crocodylia > Alligatoridae > Caiman > Caiman crocodilus. The sequence continues at coordinate 69,683,422 of JAGPOW010003685.1, forward strand.
CTCTTGGGTGTATTCCTTGACTAAGCTGGGAAAATAAAACTTGCATCAGGAGTCTGGAGTCAGATATCTGGATGATATAGTTGGCCCAGTGAAGTTGACATCAGATGATCATTGCCTCAATGCTGGTGGCATTTGCTTGCAAGAAGCTGCTAATGTTGGTGCATATGTCTTCCTACTGGATTTGAAGCATATTCCACAGGGAGCACTGATGGTACTTCTCTGCTGACTGGAAGTGTCTTCTGTACATTGTACATAGATTCACAGATTGTAAGGCTGGAAGGGACCTTGGAAGATCATCCAGTTCAGCCCCCTGGAACAAGCAGGAAAGATAACTGGGGGTCAGGTGACCCCAGCAAGGTGACCGTCTATTTTCTTCTTGCAGATTTCCAGGGTAGATGATTGCACCACCTCTGGAGGGAGCTTATTCCACAGTCTGGACACCCTGACTATGAAGAAGTTTTTCCTAATGTTGAGCCTGAATCAGTCACCCAGGAGTTTATGGCCATTACTGCTAGTCTTGTTCACAGGTGCCCTGGTGAACAGTTGCTCACCAAGCCATTGATGTACTCCCCTAGTGTAGTCCAAGGTCCCCTCTCAGCCTTCTTTTCCTCAGATTTGAAGAGTCCCAGATCCCTCACCCTTTCCTCATATGGCTTGCCATTTAAGACTCTGATCATATGGATGTCTCTTCTTTGGACTCTCATAAGCCCGTCCACATCTTTGTTAAAGTGTGGTGCCCAGAACTGGATGCAGTACTTCAGCTGTGGTCTCACCAGTGCTGAGTAGAGTGGAAGAATCACCTTCCTGACTTTTCTGGAGATGCATCAATTGATACATGCCAAAGTATTATTTGCCCTGCTGGCTACAGCATCATACTGCTGGCTCATGTTCATACTGTGGTATATTATTACCTACAGGTCTCTCTCATTCAAGGTGCTAGTCAGTTTGGTGCAGCCTAGCCTGTAAGTGCGTTGGGGGCTGCTTGCCCCAAGTGGAGCACTTTACATTTCTTAATGTTGAACTTCATCAGGTTCTGATCAGCCCACCTTGTTAGCCTGTCTAGGTCTGCCTGTATCTGTAGCCTATCTTCAAGCATGACGATATTTCCCCATAACTTGGTGTCATCCATGAACTTGGCCAGAGGGCTCTTCACCCCCACATCTAAATTGTTAATAAAGATGTTGAAAAGTATTGGACCAAGCACCAACCCTTGCAGGACACCGCTGCCTACTTTTCACCAGGATGACACAGATCTGTTCACTACAACTCTCTGGGTCCTACCCTGCAGCCAGTTTCTTACCTACCTGACTGTCTCAGAGTTAATCCCACAATCCTCCAATTTTTCATGAGGATATTGTGGGATACGAGATCAAAAGCCTTTTGGAAGTCTAGGTATACTATGTCAGCCTGCTCTCTCGTATCCAGGTGGCAAGTTACCTGGCCATAGAATGAGATGAGGTTTGTAAGGCAAGATCTGCCTGTGATGAAGCCATGCTGGCTGTCATTCAGAATCTTACCTTCTGCAAGCTTATCACAGATAGACTCCTTGATGAACTTTTCTAGGATTTTCCCTATGATGGATGTTAGGCTGACTGGCCTATAGTTACTTGGGTCCTCCCTCCTGCCCTTCTTGTGGATGGGCACAGCATTGGCTCTCTTCCAGTCCTCAGGGACTTCTCCAGAGTGTGATGAGTTATGGAAGAGTTTTGCCAGTCATTCCGCAATGACTTTGGCCAGCTCCTTCAGCACACTTGGATGAAGATCATCCTGTCCTGCTGACTTGTATAAGTCTAATTTTTTTAACAGGTCATACATCAATTATATGGCAATAGTAGAAAGGTGATTATTCCTACCATGCTCATCTTGTAGTCTACCTGGCATTGTTTTCCCCTTGGTCCGGTGAAAGACCAAAGCAAAGTAGTCATTCAGAAGTTCAGCTTTCACCTGGGTGTTGGTAACCAGCACTCCTGAGTTGTTGAGCAATGGCCCATATTCCCATTTGTTTTCCTCCTGTTCCCTATGATTGAGCTCTATGATCTAGTTCCACATGTATCATCTCTGTACAGTAAAGTAGGGAGTATGACTACTTGATAAACCAGAAGCTTGGTTTCTAATTGGATGTCATGATCTCTGAACACCTATTTCCTCAGATATCCAAAGGCTGTACTTATACATTTGAGGTAATGTTGGATTTCTTCTGCAGTGTCAGCCTTCTGCGAGAGAGAGTTCCAAACGTATGGGAAATACTTAACATTCTCCAGAGTCTCACTATAAATATAAATTGCCAGAGCTGTGGACTGCTCGTTAAGAGCTTGTTGATGGAGGACCTTAGTCTTCTGAATGTTAAGCATTATTCCCACTTTCTTGTACACCTTGATCAAGATGTTGACAATTGCCTGAAGATTTGCTTCTGAGTGAGCACACACTACAGGTTCATCAACATTGTAGAGCTGATGATTAATGTCAGAATAGTTTTGGTTTTGGCCTGGAGTCAGTTGAGATTAAACAGTTTATTGTCCGTTTGATAGTTTAGCTCCACTCTGACAGCAAGCTTGTTGGTGATCAGATCGAGCATCACAGAAAGGAATACCAAAAAATGAAATCTTGCTTAAAATCAGTCTTAACCTCAAAGGGATCTGCGATAGATCTGATACTGGGAACCATCATTCGTATACCATCATGGAGCAAGCTAAGAATGGTGATGAATTTTGGTGGGCATTCATTTCTCAGAAGGATTGTCCACAGCACTTCTCAGTTGACAGTGTTAAAGCCTTTCATGACATCAAAGAAGGACATATAAATAGGTTTATGTTGTTCCCAGTATTTTTCCTGCGGCTGGTGAGCTGTGAAGATCATAAGAGTTGTGCATCTTGATGCCCCAAACCCACACTGTGATTCCAGGAAGAGCTTTTCAACAAAAGGAAGGAGCCAATTCAGGAGGATTCTCACAATGATCTTTCCTGTGATGTACAGCAAGGTGATCCTTCTGTAATTCCACAGTTTGACTTATATTCTTTCTTGAATATTGTCATGATCAAGACATCTCTAAAGTCATCTGGGATTTTCTTATCATTCCAGATCCTTAAGATGAAGGCATGTAGCTATGATGTAAGCTCCTCTTTCCTTGCTTGAAGATTTCAGCAGGGATTCCATCTGTTCCAGAGGCCTTGTTGTTCTTCACCAGCTTGATGGCTTTCCTCACCTCAACAAGGGTTGGAGGTATTCTAACTAGGTGCTATGGGATGGAATTGGGAATACTCTCAGCAACAACAGAGTCTTGATTGAGAAAGTCTTCAAAATGGTCCTTCCTGTGGGCATTCATGACTCCGCTTTCCTTAATCAGGTCTGTTCCATCCTCAGGTCTCAAGGGGGTTGGTTCCTGAGTACTTGGAATGTAGATAACTTCAGTGGCACTGAAGAAACAACTTGTGTATGTCAGTGAGATGTTACAACTCCTTCACCTTGTCTTCTCACCATCTGTTCTTTATATTGCAGGTTCTTCTTTAGACCTCAGCCTTGGCTTGTTGGAGAATCAATTTCTCTTTCTTGGAGTTGGTGTCACTCTGCCAAACACAAAAGGCCTCATGCTTGCAGTTGATCAACTCTCGGATCTTCCAGTCATTCTGATCAAAACCAGCCTTGGTGTTTCTAGGTAGAGAATTCAAGTGTCCCTTGACAGGCACTGATGATGGTGGACTTGAAGGGACCCCATGCACTGGTAACATTTTCCCATTGTTGTTGATTGGAATTTGCCAGTTTTTCATTGAGGCACAGGTGGAAGAGATTTCATTTGACTGGATCCTTGAGTCCTTCAATGCTGGTTCTGCTGCAGCTGTCATTTGGAACCAATCTGAGTGACATAATCAAGCAAAGGAATCAGTGATCAGTTGAGCAATCATCAGTTTCTAGCATAATTCAAGTGTTGTAGACATCTTTGTGGTCCCAGGCAAAAATTATAACATAGTCAATCAAGTGTCAATGCTTAGATCATGTGTATTGCCATGATGTCTTGTACCTGTTTTTGTGGCAGAACAGAGTGTTGGTAACGGTGAGTCCACATTCCACAAATTTGGTCAAGAGGAGGATGCTGAGGGAGTTAAGTTTTCCTGCTCCTTCCTTGCCAGTGGTTTCATTCCAGTCTCTTCCAACTTTGGCATTTAAAACCACTGAGCAGAATAAGCCTGTCTCCTTTTCTAATGTAAGAAAATACTTAGTTAAAGTTGGCATATAATTCCTCCATGGTTTTGTTGGCAGCGTCAAGAGTCAAGGCATATGTGCTGATGACTGTGGCATATTGTCTCCCTGACAATTTGACATGGAGAGTCATGAGACATTCATTTATTGTTATAGAGAACTTACTGAGTTGGTTATGTGTTCATTCTTAATGGCAAAGCCAACTCCCTAGAGTCAGTGTCCCCTTCTGGTTTACTCTTCCATGAAAAGGTACAGCCACCTCCATGTTCTTTGAGCTTCCCATCACCCACTTACTGGGTCTTGATCACTGCAACAATGTCAATGTTGTGTTGCCTGAATTTTTAAACCATGATTGCAGGGCAGTGATTTGGGCATTCACTGTCAGGAGTGTCCATGAGGGTCCTGATGTTCCAAGCCCCAAAACTGACTGTGTGTCTGTTGATTTTGACTATAGTAAAGGTGATCCCACTGGACACAGTTATCCAGTCAGGAAAAAGATAGGCAGACTATGTTTAGAGCATCTTTCCTAGCCCCCTCTCCATGTCAGGTAAGAGAAGATCCTAAAGAGGGTTGCTCAGTCAGTTACAGTTACTGTATTGCAATCCTGATTCATTCTTGTAACTGCCACCTCCAAACCAGTTCATGACTAGGAGCTTCCAGACTTCACACTCCTGCTCCTGTCATCACTAGCTGGTCATCAAAGGCCTTGAAAAATGTGCTAAAGTAGTTTTCATGAAAGATGCCTGTGCGTAATTTCTTTTATTGTGGAGAAACTGCTGCACATCAGCTTCTACATGGTTCTTGATAGAACAAAACCTTGATAGCATGGCAAGGAGGCCAAGATAACTGGATTCTGCTATAGCCTTTGTCCACCTTTGCAGCCATTGAGATTCAAACATCTTTTTCTGTCTGCTCCACCATTGAGGACTTGTAGACCTGTGTCTGGGGGCTAGACTGGATTAATATAGTGGCAACCCATACTTGCCATGTCACAATACTGTCAGGAGATATATGTTGGCTTTTCAGAAGGGAAAACATTGCCATTTGCTGTCCCCAACACATCCCAGTGGTGCTGCCACTGCCTGGTCCATGACTGCTTATTCACTAGTTATTCTTGCTTATTTCACAGCTACCTTCCCTGAAGGTCATTCCACTATTGGTGGAAGCACTGGGTAGTAACACAACTCTGCCACCAGAGCTGTAGAACAAAAAAAAAGATGTATAAAACAAAATGTTTATAAAATAAAATAGCAATATACAATACAACATTTTACCTGAAAATGAAATTAATCTTCTTATATAATGTCAGGAATACAGGCATACCCTGACTATGTTTATTAATAAATTAATTAATATTGATACCTAAACAAATGGTAGGCTGAGTTTCATTGAAATGTTGTTAATGAGCTGACTACTGCATTTCATTTTTACATTAGCACAATATCATCTCTATTATATGCATTTCCTGAGTTGAAGATATGAAATGACAACTTTTCAGTAAGTATGAATAAACTATTCTTGAAGAAGAAGAATGGATTTGTGAAGTTATATTCCATTCAAAGGAAAAAAAGTAGTAAGACACTAAATGGCATGTTAAACTAATACATTCTTCCTCTGGCAATGAGCCTTTCTCAAGAGCTTGAAAGTGGAATCTCATTTAATTCTCATGTGCAGTTTCTGCATTCTTATCCCTTGTGTTGTTATTATTTTAGCTAGTCAGGGATGAGTCCTTCGCCTTGGTCTCAGTTTTCTTCTTCGGATGTAACTTCCCACATTTCAAAGTCTTTTTATGATACTCATATATTTTACTTAGCAACATAATGGGATGTTAATGATTGTGATTTTCTTGCATGTAGAAGTAGAATGCACTGTGATCCACATAGTAAAGTTGCAACTCAGTACATCAAAAATAAAATGTGCTGCATTATACTTGTTATGTTTTATGTTGACTCCTGCAAAAGAAATATCGATTCCATTAAGCAAATGTGATGATTCACAATGTTAAGACAGATTGATCTCGGAAGTGTATGTTATCAGCTGATCTGAGCTTTCAAGAGGCCGAGAAGCGATTATTATATGCAACTTGCATCCAATTCTTTGTAAGCTGCTGCTGCATGCTTCCATTAAGATTTTCTTCAATGATAATGAAATAAGGAGGGCAGCCTTATGAAAGTTTGTGCTCTATGCTTCAGAACTGAGTCTAAGGTGGTCTGGCTTCAACTCTTGCCACAAGCTCTTTATGACTTCTGCCAAGTCAATTAATTTGTCTATGTTTAAATTTCCCATCTGTAAAATAGTAATAAAGCATTTGTATTCCCCAACTCTTAGATTGTATTGCCTATCAAGATTGAGGTCTTCAGAGTAGGGAGTGTCTCTTATTATGGACAGCCATAAACACAACAGGGCCTAGTCTCAGATGGTACTACTAGGCAAACCTATAATACAAATTATTAATAATCATAAAGGTTTTGTCTTTACATAGATACTAAGATTGTGTCTACCAATTTTGTAAACCATTTGGAGGCATCAATGTAGGGATTTAAAATAGTTAAAATTGTTTTAATAATGTTATCCACTTTTATCTATAAAAATTTCCTTTAATAATGTATATCTAGATACCTTAACCATAATCAAATAGTTTTACCTAACCTTGATTTCAATAAACTGTTTTTGAGAACTTTCCCTTTAAAACCTGAACTGTGAAAGAGATTTATTAATTTATGGCAGTCAGAGAACCTTTTAAGGAAGGCAGTTAATGAGCGCTGAATGCTCATGTAACAGGTGTCATGTTTTTTATCATGCAAGAAAATTAGACTTTTGTATTGAATTTGGACCTGGTCAAGACAAGCAAAACGCTGGCTTGCATCCATAGATGCTTCTCAAGCAAATCCTAGGATGTCATTCTCCCCTTGTACTCGGCCTTGGTGAGGCTGCAGCTGGAGTATTGCATCCAGTTTTGGGCCCCACAATTCAGAAAGTATGTGGAGAAGCTTGAGAGAGTCCAGAGAAGAGCCACACGCATGATCACAGGTCAGGAAAACAGACCTTACAATGACAGGCTGAGAGCTATGGAGCTCTTTAGCATAGACAAGCGCAGGCTCAGGAGTGATCTGGTGGCCACTGATAAGTTTATCAAAGGTGACCACCAGTATCTGGGGGAACATTTGCTCATCAGAGCCCCCTGAAAGGGAAGACGAGGTCGAATGGTTATAAGCTACTGCAAGACCATTTCAGGCTGGACATAAGAAAAAACTTCTTTACTGTCCGAGCCCCCAAAGTCTGGAATAGCCTGCTATCAGAGGTGGTTCCAGCACCTACATTGAATATCTTGAAGAGAAATTTAGATGCTTATTTTGCTGGGATCCTATGACCCCAGTTGACTTCCTGCTCCTGGGGCAGGGGGCTGGACTCAATGATCTTCTGAGGTCCCTTCCAGGCCTAATGTCTAATGAAATCTATGAAGACAAGTAGAATGAACTTGCAGTTGGTAGAACTGAACTCCCTAACAAACATGTCTTTGGTCCTTTGCTTAGAAAATAAAATTTTCTTTGTACAGAGAAAAGCAGATATTTTAACCTGGTCTGAATTCAATACAAAGTCTGTGGAAGTCTTAATGATGTCATCAGAAGAATGCGTTTAAAATATATATCAGAAGACTTCCTCCTTCCCCTGATGACAGCCATAATTTGGGAAAACAGTGACACTGTAAAGCTTTGAAATGAAAATGTGCTAGTACATAGAGCCATTCATAAGAATGCAGAACTCTCCTCAGTAGAGAGATCCTAAGTTCAGATAGTAGAACTTTCCATAAAGATGAAGATTAAATACTAGTGGCTTATCCTTAAAAGTGATTCTTGTGTTTCTACAAGCAAAGTAAAAAGTTGTAGTATCTTAGGGATGGTGGAAAATAAGGCTGCTAACATATGTGGAAAAAAATAAAATGGCGCTTTACCGAAAGAAAAGCCATATCATTTTCATCTGGTTCATCCAATGTCTGTATAGACCGAGTGCTTCAGCAGGGCTTTTTGGTGCCTTTATGTAATAGCTGGTTTAATCACATTCTTGACCACTGATTATATTGTAATCATCGGTTTTATTAGGTCCATTTGTTTCAATCACCTATTAGATAAAAGTACCCAAAAGCCCCACTTAAGCATTTGATCTAAACAGATGCTGGGCAAGCTGAGTCAAACTGCCATGGTTCCCCTTCTGGGCATGTACTGCTTTCAGTGCAGGGGCACACCAAGCTGAAAGTAAAGTACCATCTTTTTCCATCTCTGTCAGTGGCCTAAGTGACTAGAGGAGGTACTACAGAGAAATCCAAGATTGGGAAAAAGCTCAGACTGTGGTTTTATTATTTTTATTTGATCAACCAAATTCAAGAAATGATTTAGAATAGAGAAAAAACTACACATGACTGCAGTGGTATAAAATAACAAATGAACCTAATAATACAATGAGGATTACAATGTGATCAGGCGGGATCCGGGTTTTCCATTTGCTGTGAAAAACATTTCTTATTTAAAGGAGAAACAAGATGGATTTTTTTTTCTTTTAAAGGAGACAAATCACAGATTTTCCTTTTTAAAATTGAAAACTGCAGGAAACCACAGGTTCCCTTTGCAGGTTGGTAGCTTTCCAGCTTGCAAGTTGCTGCTTAAGGCTTGGGGGGAGTAGGAGAAGGATGATTAGAGGCAGGAGGTAACCATGTACAGCCAGGCAGGGTAGTAGGTGCAACCCTGGCAGGTAGGCCTATGGGGGGGTCAGGGGCTGGAGGGCCAGGGCTTAAGGACTGTATGGGGAGGGTGATGTGGGGTGTATGTCTATGTAGGTGTGTGGCAGGGGTATGTGGAAGAAATGTTGTGGGGAGGGCGGATGCCTGCCAGTGCTGAGGGAAAGTGTCTGGGCACTGGGGCTGTGGTAGGGTAGGGATGCTGAAGTAGCACTTGGTGTTGCTGATGAGACCAGCTCTGTACTGTTGCCAGTGAGGCCTGCCTGAAGGCACCTGCCCCTCCAGTGGGGGAAGGGGGCAGGGGAGTTGGAGTTGCATGGACAGGCTGGCAGTGCTGAGGGCCAGTGCCCATGCTGTCAAGGGTGAGGCAGCCAGGAAACACTGCCTGGGGGGAGGGACTGTGGCCAGACCTCCTAGCACAATGCAGAAGCCCCAGCCCGGGGGGGTGGGTGCCACAGGTGGCCTCTCCTCTTCCTTCTGGCCTGTGCTAGAGTTGGATTCACCCTGCCACTCCCTGCACAAGCCAGAGCCACTGAAGCCACAGCACTGTGGCCCCAGCTGGATGGAGACTGCCTGATGTCCTTTGCCCTCCTTCAGCTGGCTGAAGCATGGCTGGGCCAGAGCTGCACTCTGCTTCATGCTGCTGCTGAAGAGCACGGTGCTGGTCCTCCCTACCATGTCATAGCCCAGCCCCAGCTGGTGGCATGGGACAGTGTGTGGTGACACCCTGTGCTTCTGCATGAGGTGTGCTGCATGCATCTCATGCTGGAGGCTGTCCCCACCATGTCCCAACAGAGCACCATCCTGTAGTTTGCATGAAGTCAGGTGGGGGGAAGCTAGGGGCCCCTTCCACCAGGGCTAGGATGGCATGGGCTTGTGGCTTGGGAGTGAGGGGCACCAGCAGGGCTAATGGGGGTGGGGAGCTGTGGGTCAGGAGTGAGGGGTACTGACATATCAGGGCTGCTCAGTGCCACAAAGCAATGGGGTAACAGCCACAGCTGGACTCGCATCCTGGTGAGCAATGGGGGGATGGAAGGTCTGATTTTTCCATGATAAAAAGCAAAAACAAAGTCAAATATTCCAAAATATATAGGTATTTAGAATGTATTTTATTATAATGATTGAGGCACTGGTAGGCTTCCAAACTGCTTTAAAACTGTAAATATAACTAAATAAAACTGTAAATAAAACTGTAAAACATGGTGTTAAACTGATACCTATATATATAGTGGCATTTTATTTTAATCGCAGAAAAAACATGAATTTGGGGGGTTTTAATCAGAGAATTTGAGTTTTTATAATTTGGGGTTTTTAAACAGAGAAAACCAGGATCGGTGGTGATCAGTGATCAAGACATATGATATTACCAAATGGAGGTAAATTAAATTGTCAACAAGATTGAATGAGGATGGTGTCATTTTCCTAGAAGAAGGGGTAGGTGAGTAATACCAAGCTAAGGAAAATGAGGAACCAAGAAGCTAAGCAGTAGTTGATTTGTTGTTTCTTGCTACTGGCTTTTGTTTTTTCGATGTTGTAAATCTCACTTAACATGAAGTACTTCAAAAAAGATGAAAATGCCATGGTGATCTTATTTCTAGGTTACTAATCTTACCCTGTTAAAGAGGGTAACAGGTCACAATGAACACTTTTGTGCCCCTAATTATAAGGGTTCCTGAAAACAAAAAGAATCAACATAAAAGGAAGAGCTTTGTTTCAGCAGATTTTCTAGCTCTCAAATAATGATGCATCATTGTTCACTTGTTTGTTTACAGGCATTCTGCAGGCTCTCCTCTTGCTGTGTGAAACAGAGGGAATCTTTCTTTCTTTTGCCACATAAAGTAGCAAAAGGTGCCTTGTGGTGTTTGAGAAGAACAGCACATGCTAGGATTGCAAAAATCCTTTGCATAAATTTACATAAAAACCCAAATCACTGCACTCCCTGCAGAGTTATTGCTAGCTAGGTTGACGCTACACTTAAAACAGTGCAGCGAAGAGAAAGCAATTCTTTTAAAAGAGCTTAAGATAATCAATTTTGTTTTTCTATTTATCCACCAGAGCAATGATTTTCAATTCTAGGAAATATATACTGGGAAGAAGAGATGAATGATAATTGCTATCACTTTATCTTCAGGATATCTTGTGCTTATACTAAGGTTGGGTGAGACTGGTAACTCATTAAGTATGCCCTCTGATAGCCATGATCATAATAAACTCAGAGGTTATTACACTAAATGTCATGTGCTCCTCTGTAAGAGTTTTATTATCCAGATTGTGAATGAGCATGAAAGTAAAAGATTACTTTTAGGTGGGTAATCATTGATTAGTTTTGTAGTCACTGCAATAACATTCTCATCCTGACTTTATTTGGGTTATTAATATGTATGTACTGTATGATTTCATAAATAAGGTAATAGGGTTATAGTGGAAACATCACAAGTCCATGTTTAAATATCAAGTTATCTATTCTAAAGTTTAGCTTCAATAAATTAGGACTTTTTTTCTACTTAAAGCAAAAAAGTACAATTCAGTATAAACAATGATTTATAAAAGATAAAGCAGAAGTAGTTGCAGTGCTTGACAAATTCTCCTTCCCTTACCCCACTTCCTGACAAAACAAAAATCTTTGTGGAAAATATACATTTTATTAAAACTTTGAGTATTTTCACTGAAAATCCCAAACCACAAATCTTTCATATGATGAAAATTGATTTCCCTCTTCTGGTGATCAGATTTTTAATAAACAAATTCAAATACACAGTTCAACAACAGTAAATATTTTTTATTTTATGGAGATGCTCAATCAACAAAATTAATTTATGGACCAAATCTAAGTCATCATAATAATGCAAATTCTCTCTACCAATTTAAAAAATTTGGATGATTAAACCAAACCAGCTTTATTACTTTCATTAGATGTTTAAGAAATCAACTTTGCTAATTGAACCTTTGAAAGTAAATACCAGGTTCTCATTGTCTCAAAGAAAGGTTTTTATTCAGGTGCATTCCTTTGAAACATATGGAACCAGATAACCATATATCCAAACTTACAGCATTATGTTTTATATATCTTAGAGTGTGTCTATATGAGACGTGTTCATGTGCATTAGCCTAATTTAATGTGGATGAAGGGTGCATGTCTACATGTGTATGCCCTTAATGTGCATTAAAAATTTGATACTGTCAAATGCAGGTATCAATATTTGGGAACAATTAGTTAAAGACCATTAACACACATGTTGACACAAGCCAACACTAACTTCATACTAACTTTAGTGCTGGGTCTACCCAGCCACTAAGGGGATGGCCTGAGCCTCTCCTTGAAGGCTGGGCAGCCCCTCACTGCTAGTTACCAAAGCCAGCAGCTATTTTGTGTCCTGAGGTACACATACCAGGAGCCTGGACAAGATGATTGATCTGTGCAGGAGCCCAGCAGGCCCTATGTGCCCTCTGGTCAGGTCACAGGCTGTCTATGCCTGCCCTGTCACTCTTCAGAGTTGCTGCTTGGCCACAGGCAACTATTGCAGCTTGCTGCATCCCTTGCCCAGCCATGAGATCCCCACCAGGCTGTTGCCTGGCTGTGTTTGGCAGCAGAGCCAGCACCTGCTGATGCTCACCCCCAGCTGTCTCCTGTGTTAGCAGGTCCTATACTGAAGCGCCTCTGCCACATGGCTTCCAGTCACTGGCTGTGCCCCTGCACTGGGTGCTTCTGGCAACCATGCAAGGCTGGCCATCCAGAGACAGCTGTAAGGGGGCCCAGAGAGCTGGTGTAGGAGGACCATGTTGTCTTCCCCCTTGAGCCCCAGCTCCATCAACATGCACATGCCCATGCTAACTGCCAGGGCTCCCAATTGGACTCAGGAGGAGGTGCGTGACCTCGTGGTGCTCTGGAGCCATGCTGATGTGCAGAGGGAGTTCACACAGGGTGGACACTCGAACACCCACATTTTCGAGGCCACGTCTGGCAGAATGCAGGATCAACCAAGGGTGCTCTTGGTTGGCATGGTAGTGCTAAATAAAGGTCAAGATCTTGTGGGCACAGTGGATGGCCATGACTAATTTCAATCATTCATTTGTTTGTGCTCAAAAGTCTATGTGCTTTATGTGGCAGCTGACCCAAATTTTGGTGCCCTGGAAGCCAGACCATGCCCCTGAGCATGCCACCACCAGGGATGGCCTGCCCAAAGTCCTGACCCACCCTGACACCTCCAGTGATTCATCAGTGGAGGAAGGGACACCTGCTTCTCTCCTCTCCTTGGCTGCTACATCCACTGCCAGCTCAGGGAACCCTGCCCAGCAGCTGCATTGCCCTCAGCGCAGCTCAAGACCCTGGCAAAAGGAGCCTCCACCCATAGCCTGGCAGGGCCCCTGGATCCCACTCACTGCCCTGCATCAGGCCCCCACCTGTTCCTGGGAGAAAGTCTTAGGGTGCCTCCCGCCTGCCAGAGCCCCTGGCCCAGACCCTGCACCAGACCTGCTGCCACCTGCCTGGACCCAACTCTGCCACTCTTCCCTACACTACACAGCCAAACACCCAGTCCCATATGAGACTGCCACCAACTGGGTTTGCTGCAGCCCATAGACCCATGAGGGAACATCCAGGGCCTGAGGTGCTGGGCCCCCGCCCCATAGCTCTGCTCCCTAGGCTTTCCCCACAACTTCACACTCTGGGCTTGAACAGCCAAAATATTGTCAATAGTTTTCAATATGTATATAGTTTGCCTCATATAAATGGGTTTTGTACTGTTCTTGGGTGGGGAGGGTGGGAGAGTGGCACTGTTTGTTGAGGGGGAGGGATGAGGTGAGGGTTGTGAGGGCAATAAAGTTTTTTGTTTCACTCATGTGCATGTTCTGAAGGTAGTATTGGGGGTGGGCAGGGTGTGTGCATGGAGGGGTATGTGGGTGACAGGGCAGGGAGGCTGGAGTGAGAGTACAGGAGGAGTGAGTCAGGCAGGGTCTCCCATAGCCAGTACTCTGGTCCCCACTAGGCAGGTGTGCAGTTGTCTGCAGGGGGAGAGTGGGGGCAGGGCTGCTGGGGCCAGAAGGGCCAGCACTATAGCCAGCAGTAGTGCAAGGCAGGGGCCAGGCTGGAGCAGTGGGGTGCTGAGCGCTGCTGGCAGGGGCAGCCCTGGTGCAGGGAGAAAAGATAGGCAGGGATTTGCTGTATGCTGCCCCTCTGCTGGGTTTCCAGTTCCTGGGTAGGGAACGTACTGGCTAGGGATCAGAGCATTCAAGATAGCTGCCAGGTACTGGCAGCTGGCTCTGAATTCAACATTGCTGCTAAGTACTGGAAGTCATCTGATCAGAGGCTGGAGCTCCCCCAGGTGGGCACAGGAGCACATGGCAAAACTGGTGGGATTCTGGATTAATTTTAATCCCCCAAATCACTTAATGCACATTATTTTAATATGCATTAAATTTAGTCGTGCTTATTTGCACATGTAGATGTGCCCTTCAAGGTCAGAACTGAGCTCTAAAGGTCTTATCTTAGTCTCATTGGCAAAACTCTTTTTTATAGATCTAAACCTAAATTTCTTGTAATGATCATAGAAAATTATTATTGTGTGTGTAGTAGATGCAGGGACATGGAAGAAAGAATAATGCTTTTTGTACTTCTACAAAGAAGTATATTTGAATAAGCATGTATGTGGAGTTTGCATAAATTTGAGGAGAGAACACACAAAGTAAAGGCTATCAATGAAATATCTTAATCTTATTATTTATATTCAAGTTTTTGTTTGCTTAGTGATAATGGTGAATTAAAAAAAAACATATGTTTAATATGAAAAATGAATGATGTTGAGCCTTGGGCCTCCAGTGTAAATCTGCCACAGGAAATCGGAGTACATCATGCCAGAAGGTGTCATTTAAAAAAATCCTTATCCCTGCAGTTGCTGCTTGGGATATACAAATTAATTCTCTTCGGAGAAAGAAGGGCAAAGTCTTCCACACTGTCTGCAGTTTTGCATGTTAAACAGTGCTTGCCTTTTGGATTATACATACAAAGGGTCACATTCACTGAAGAACACACAGTTAAGCAAACAAATTAACATTATATGAGACAGTTTATTTTCCTAGATATTAAACTTAGGAGCAATTGCTATGATGGTATATTTATTATTCTAAATTTGTACTTAAAAATATGAAGAGAAAATGACATATTGTTTATTATCTGCTTCTGCCCATGATTTCTCAAAGGCCTAAATTGGCCTCAGATAAATATATTTCAGCCTTATCCTTAGGGTGTTGTTAGGTGCTGTGAAACATTAAGTGATGTTTTTGTTAGAATAAACTTTGAGCAGTCACACTTTAAGACTAAAAGCAAGGGGGGGCAAAGTATGGCCCACAGGAACTGGTCCATCAACTGATTGTATCTGGCCTGTGGGTAGATGCCCACCAATTGACTGTATCTGGCCAGTGGCTGCCCCCATGATGCTCCATATGGGGCTTAGCCCTTTATACTTCTTCCCAGGGCAATCTGTGCTGCACTCCTGCTCATAGCAGCTGACTGTCCTGGCCAGTATGCTCAGCTTTCCAGCAGGGCTTCTCCCTGTGTAGCTGGAACAGGTGGGGTACTACCTGGCTCTCTGACCTCCAGTAACTCTTCTTTCTCCTCATGTCCCTGCTATGCCACTTCAGGTAGTGGATTGCATAGGGAAGTGATAGTGGCTATGTGGACAAGCACCAGGCACCATGCATGCAGACAGATAGGGGGGAAGCTACAGCCAGGAAGCTCCTGCTCCATCCTTTGGGACTCCAGCTCTAGTTCCTTGGCTGCCTTCTACCCACTCAGCCACCCACAGGAGGCTGCTCATTGTGCTGGGTGGGTGGAGCAGGTGGAAGTTGACTGGAGCAGTAGCCCTGCACAATGGGGTAGGAGCCCTCCCGACTCTAGCTTCCTAACTACCTGGCTGGGCATCTGCTACCTGGCACATGTCCCATGGCTTGCCTGCATTACCTGCTGCTCAGAGCAGTGTAGTGGGGGCAGGAGAAAGAGGAGAAGCCACTGGAGGTGGGGGGAGCAGAGCAATACCCAGGCACTACAGCTGTGTGAAATTTCACCAGGTGTTTCATTTTGAAGCCGTTTCAATGTGTTTTGAGCTCAAAAGAGTGTAATCCAAATGGAAGAAAAGACTTTGAAACAGCTTCAAAGTGAAATGAGGGCACTTGAAACATTTTGTAAGTTTCAAAATGTTTCAAGTTTGGAAGCTGGGCTTTGCTGCAGGCCCCTAGGTTGCTGTGAATCTGTGTGGGCTCCCAGATCTGCTTATGAGATAACAGCATGCTACTGCTGCTGGCAGGGGCCAGCAGCAGCACCAGGCTTCCCAGCACCCAGCATAGGCTGCATACAGCGCTGGTTCCAGCCAGCAGCAGTAGCATGCTTTCATCCAGTGCTCAGATCTGGGGGCCACATCCCCTGGGAAGAGTCTAGCTAAGCCCTGCAGCCCTCCTGGAGGGCATGGGCCCCCAGATCTGTGCATGGGATAAAAGCATGCTGCCATTGCTGGCTTTCAGACATGGGACCTAACATGTGTAGTGTGCGTTTAACGTGAGTTAGAGGGAACTGTTGCACCCACCCACCCCAATCTTGCAGCAGCCTAACAGTTCAGCATTCATCTGTTCTCCCCTCCCCTTGCTCCCATCCACTCCTGGCCCATCTCTACCTTCCCCGTGCTTCCTTCATTCATCTGCTACCCAGCTGAACCTAACAGTGGGGGGCCAGTGGTAGTAGGGGCAACACCCTCCCTGCCTACTCCTAGGCTCTCTACAGCCCATGCAACCCCTGCATCAAGCCGCCACTTGGAGAGGTGTAGTGAGGCTGACAAGGAGAACACTGTGCTCAGCAAAGCTCCTACTCCAACTCTTCCTAGGGCGCAGAAGTAGCTATCAATTCTGGTGTTCTTGTACATGATTTCCAGGACTCACTGGCCCTGTTATTTTTTAAATAAATCAAACGATCTGAAATAGGTACAGGAAGGAGAAAAATATTTTCTAATTAATTCTCAGCAGTTCTCAGTTGAGAACTGAACTGGTTGCTTAGAAGATCTTGCCTGTCATGCTGAAGTTAAAAAGATAAAGGCTTTGTCTGATGATTTTTTTTTGCGTTGTTTGGTTGGTGAGACTAAGGAAAGGCAAGAGGTTGCCTTGAGTGAAGCTGGGGTCTTAGCTGCTCCCTTGTAAACTGAAGTATAGGTGCTAGATTGAAACAATGTTATTCCTGGAAGGAAAAAGTTCATTCCCTTCCAAACAAAGATATTCAGGGATACTTTGGTTTCCCCCAACTTAAACTGACCAAATGCTATCCTAGGATGTCTTCACATATGTTCTGGGGGTGGCAGGGTGCTTTAATTAGAATGGCTCTTAGTGGCTGCAATGCCTCATGTATTCAGTATCCTGCACTACAAAATGGTGGTGGCGGTGTTTTAACTAAATTTGTCCAGTGGCTTTAAAGCAACCTCACCATCATTTTGGAGTGTAGAGATGCTGAATACAAGAGACGCAGAGATTGATGAAGCAGACTCAATTAATCAAGTTTGTTCCAACATGGTGTAATTACAGCACATCAGAGCAGCACCCCAGCACATCTACAGGCACCCCTACAGACTAACAATAAATTACACCAAGAATAAGGATATATACAGAAATCATATCTAAAGATAGTAAAGTTCAGGAGACAAGAACAAAGGTAGATCACAAAGGGTGCATCTACTCAAGACATTTACTGCAGTTACCTAATTAGCTCAACAGTAAAGTCTCAGCATCTACACACTTTACCCTGTGAGCCTTCAATAAACTAATAAATAACACCACAGGTCTATCCTGCAGAATTTTTTTAGTGTGCACCAATACAAGTGTAGACACTACTGGCTAAACCCATGCTGGCACACCCTTTTGTCCCAGCCAGCCCCTCTCACAGCACTTTGAGCCAGGCAAGAGCAGGCCCAGGCTAGCAGGGTGACCCCAAGGGCCCCCTGCCAGCAGGGCTGCTCTGACCCAGCTCAACATGCTGCAGTCCCAGGTGCACATGTAAACATGATGCTCAGAAGCAATAAACTCTGGGGTGAAATGCACTGGAGTTTATTGCTTTGAATGAATTGCACATGTAGATGTACCCAGAGAGACTATCATCTGAAGAAGAACCTGTAAATAATTTTCCAGTACAATTCTCAGAGCAAGTTCATTTACTAGATCAGAAGTATGGATAATGCCTGAGCACACATATATGACAGAGGAAAGAAATGTTGCATTTAAAAAAAATCTCTGATTTATAGGCAGGACAACATTATCTCTTTCCCATTTGTTGTGCACTAACTGTTCTAAAAACACGAAAGACTACTGGGATGCATCAAACAGTACACTCTTAAAGGAAGAGAACAAAGGGATTAAACAGGTCAGGAAGACATAGCAGCTTGCAGAACTTGATGCCTGAAGGCAACTGCTGCAGACAAGCAAATATCAGCCTTATAATGTCTGATAAAGGAGAGGATTTCAGGCAAAATGAAGGATCTACAAATCTCATTAGGGGACACTATGTTCCTTTCTATCCAGAAGGCATGTAGACATCCAGCTGAATAAGCCACGATAGCTGGAGGCATTGACGATGCGTAGGGGCTGCACATGGGTATACATGCACCCCCTAAGTGTGGCAGTGCACCCCCTGTGAAAAGGTGCTGCTGACACTGCCAGCAGCGCCTGCGGGTGGTTGCCACTCGCCATCTCTCACCCCACTGACACTGCCGGCTGTATCTGCAGGCAGTCTGCAATTGCATCTGTGGGTGGTTGCCAACCACCAGTTGGTGCTTACCACCTGTCCCCTCCACCAATAGTGCCATGGCCACCTGCAGGAGTTCCCCACTTGCTGCCACTACCGGCAGGAGCTCGCCGTGCCCCCCAAGCCACTAGGGGCGCATGGCATACATGGCTGGCAGTGGTGGGATTTTTAACAGCTTATGGATGGTACAGTAAACATTTTTGAGTACTTTTACAATAAAAAGAAAGATAAATTTTGCAAAGATGATATTCTTCTGAATGGTACCTGAAACTCTTATAAATATAGTGAGTCATTTTTTATGGGTGATGACAAAAACAACTACCACCAAAAAACTCTTGGTTGCAAGAGAAGCTTACATCAACACTTATGGTAGATAAAGGAAAAATATTGAGAATGTAAGCATATCTGAGAAGATAAGGAGTTGACATTTAATAACAGAACAAACTTCCAATTCACCTTCCCTATTGGCTGAAGTAATAGTAAGTGGGAAAGAATATGATGTTTAAAATAAAGGAAGATTAAATGGATAGAAACTTCCTTGACTTATGAATACGTGTTCAAGATTCTACTTAAAGCAGTGGCTCTTAACTTCATTAGACTCAAGGCACACCTCAGAAAACATAAGCTTTTCACTTTCATTCATTTCTTAACTATAGAAAAATAGAGGGAGTCTTCATTTGCAAAGAATTCAGAAAGACCACAACAGGATAGAATGTTTTTGATACTATATAGATTCTTATGTAAAACCTCTGGGTTTATCTGGTGAATCGTATAGGTGTTTGCATAGCTAATATTGCACGATACCCTTAAAAGGATCTGGCAGGATCCCAGGGTGTCACCTTGGTTGAAAATCACTAAGAGGCAGGTTTCTTCCTAGTCTTAAGCTTAATAAAAACCTTCAAGAAGGAAGCAATGTGTAGAAGAATGGAAAGATCTGTTGAACCCAGGCTCACACTTTCAGGTAGCAAGCATCAAGACTGTAAAAACTCCAAACCTTTGCACAAAGAATGTAAACTATCAAGTGTGTGAGATTTACACACAATTGTTCTGGAAGCTGAGTGTACCTGGATGAAAATGTGGCAGTTGCAAGCAGGAATTGCAGTGTTTTGACTTACAAGAATATGGCAGAACTAAAGAGCATTTTTGAATTATATCAGTACCCAGCAAAGATGGTCTCTGGTCACCTGAATCTGTTATGAAGTAATGAGGGATGTTCTATACAAATAGTTCAGTAGGCTCTTCTATCATAATATCTAAATTATTACCTCTTTAAAAAACTTTATTAAGCTTATCTTACAATGCCTCACCAAGACAGTGTAGTATGACAGATAATGGAGATCTCAAACATGTAGAGGAACCTAAGAATAGGATCGAGATCTTCTGAGTCCCATTAGAATGTTTTTACAAAAAGATTTTTTTGCCTTTTTGGAGGGCAAGGGAATTCTGGTTTGCAAGGCCAATACAGTGGAATCAGAAACTTGGGGATGTGGATCTCTTTGACCTTCCTAATATTTGAAGTATCATCAAAAAAGTATCTTTAGCCATCACAGAAAGAGAGCAGAATCCACTCTAAAAGACTGTTTTAATATCTAGAAATAAATAAATTATTGTTTGAGGAATTTTTCATATTTACAGTATCAGTGAAGATACTCTTTTTTGCCTCTCCAATTTCCCACCTTGATAATCTGATACTTGTGTCAGATGCCATGATATCTGACCTTCATGCAGTTGGCAAACATGTTATATACATACACACATACACACACATATATACATACTATATGTACACACAGATATAGTAGATAAATTACTATTCTCCTGGGATGAATTCATAACTTCCTTTTGGATCCATGATGATTCAGATAGGTAGCTATCAACTGACTGGAGGATGCTATAATAAATATAGATGGCATGAGCTGGAGAAGGAAGTAATGAAGAGTATTTTGCCAGAAAGGAAATATCCCTGATATTATAATAGAATACAAATATATAGTCTATTATAATATAATATAATATAATATAATATAATATAATATAATATAATATAATATAATAGAGTGGGAATGTCCTATAAAGAATGGGAGCTAGTATGAGCTAGCCAGCTGCTGAAGGTGGAATCAATCCTAGATCAATCCTAGTTGTTTGAGATGGAGTACATTCTTACAATTTCACTGACGTCTAATAGAATTTTTTGGCCGGAAAAAGGGATGAAAAACTATATGAAGAAAGATTCTGTTTTGATGAATACTTTCTTCCTTGCAATGTCATTGAAAAAGAATAGTGATTTATTTCTGCTTTCTGTTTGAGGAGAATATTTTTCCAATTTTTTCCCCCTTTTTTTACTTCAAGTAAATCCAATAGCCTAAAAAATGGTTAACTAATAATACTAAAATTTGTATTTAAAATCTAGTCCTGTTCTGTAATTATATTTTGTATGCACAGACAAAAATAAACTAGGGAAAGTACCTATTAATCTGTTTGCATGTATAATTGCACAAGTTTGATATTACTAGGTAACCTTTGTAAGTAGCTAGCTTTGAGTTTATGCAAAGAGCTCGACATTTTGAATACATAAATAACAATAACAGGAGATATGCATTTGATTTTTTTATTCTGTTCTTTCCTTGTTTCTCGCTGCTAGCAGTATTCAGAAAGCCCTGGCTTTATTTGGCCATCCATGGAAACATCTAAAAGATTTGACTCTTACATTATTTGGGTGCAGTAATAAATAAGAACTGACATCAAATATCAATATTATTGGCCCAGCTAAATGGTAGCTGACATCAAGCAGGACTGCTGAAGAGGTAAACAAAATTGAAATTTTGTTTTGGTATAAGAACTGTCTTACATTATTTGTCCTTCAGTAAATCAATGAAAGACCATCCTGAAATGTTGTTAGTATTTCTACGTGGGGAGGGAAAGCTTGATACTGATATTAAGTATGTTTTGTTGTGTTCGGGGTCTTTATGACCATAATTCAAGAAATATTACTTATTTAAAGGAAATTTGGGGGTTGCTCCCCAAATGTGATGAGGGCAAGGTGTGAAAAAGATCAGTTACAAACAGCCAAAAGTGAATGATATCTCTTTCATCTGTTTAAACACAAACATGTATACAGGCACAAGGGATCCAACTTGGCACTACAGATTTGTAACTTCCATTGAAATAAATATAGCTACTACAGAGTAATGACAAGTCCTGGCAGATTGAAAACATGCTTTTATTAAGATGAAATATCAAGGTTTTGGAGGGGGGGAAACGCTTTTTTGTGAAATTCCTAATAGGTAATTGTCACATTTTTTCTGTCATTGAAGATCAAAAACACAGATATACAGGGAGTTTGGTTCAAGCCCCTGTAACAGCTGGGAAACTTGAGAAAGGATTTGGCATCCCAGATGCAGTCCATTTGGGAAGGTGAAGCTCTGCCTTCCATGTTAGCCTAGTTATATGCAATCTGCTGTACTAGTAAGGTTAGTGTGTTTGGGGCCATTCAATCAGAACTCTTAAAGGGAATCTGAGCCTACAGTGTAACTTTCAAAGGACACTTTCATATATACATACTTAAATATATGGTTTTGTAAACAACAGTGGCTTCACTTTTGGAGGGCAGTGTTACTTTCTACACATTTGTCTGTAAAATAAAGTTTTGTAGTTACATGGGAGTAAAAAATTCATATTAACTAAAAAAAGTATGTTTCCCATTTGAAAATTATTGAGGGAATTTGCTCAAATCTTCCAAAACAATTTTGCCTCTAGGTACAGAGCAAACCTAGAAAAATAAAGAAACTTACAAGCTGTGTTTGAATTACAGGGGAGCTCAGGAGGGCCGAGCCCCTCCATAAGAAGTGAGAACCCCGTGCAGCCCAGGCAGTTGTGGTTTCTTCTGGCTGCCACCACAGTACAGGCAGGGACCCATAAGCACAGCCCCAAACCCAGCCATTTTTTTTTGCAGACTCCCTCAGGTGTCAAAGTGTAATCAGAACCCTGCTTACAAGTATCTGATAACATTGTGTTATAACAATTTTGACATAACCAGAACCTGCTAAAATAATGTGAAAGTCTGAGCCAGATATTTTCCAAAGACTGTAACATAGGCATTTGTAAAGAACAGGCCATATTCTCTGGTGCCTAAATAGGAGCTCTTTGGAAATGGGATTTGTTGTAAAAAGTCCAAGGGCTGATGTTAGTTGATGAGCAGACTTGAAAATTTGGATCCTGAGGTCTATCCATCTCTTTTAATAGTAAACACCACCTGTAGTTTCAATAGCGGGGAATATAATTCATTTTTAAAATGTTATGCTAAGTGCATGCTGCTCCAGATTGCATAATAGGAATATATTTGATACATACTGCAATTATATGTAATTCACGTATACTTAGAAATTGATAATACACATGGTGTTTTAGGCAGCTAAAGGGGATAACTGTCAAAAGTGATTAGGTGATTTAGAAGTCTAAGTAAGATTTTCTAAAGAAATTCAGGAACTTAGAAGAAAATGGGGCTTAGAAGCTTCTTGGAAGCTCCTGGCTTTTGGTCATACTGACTAAGTCATCTGCCCTAGAGCCTATAATCTTGGAACCTGTATTTCCCAAGCCCTGAAGTCCACCAAAAATTCAGAGAAGGTTCTTCTGGATCCTTTGGCAAAAGTTTGTCAAATCTGATCATTTTAAAAGGAAAAATGATGGGTTCGATACCGTTTTCCAATGAAACTCTGAGCCCTCTCTAAAAAGTAGGTGCCAATTTTGGAGGTGCTAACCTCCAATTTTGTTACTGAGGAATGGGAGAGGAGCAATGTGTACATGTATCATTTTACAGAAATTCCATCCTGGGCATAAGAAATCTTTCCAGTGAAAGGCTTGCTTAAATGTCAAAGTTTCTGTCAAACCTTTTGTTTTTGGCACATCTGCATTTCCTGACCTCCACCCTTCCCAAAAAAAGCCTTGTCAAAAATATCCAAACCAACCCAATTGCTGAGTACCATTAAACACATTAATATTTGAATGGCTATTCAGTAGAGAGAGAAAGATAGAAAAGAAACTTGTGGTGCTATTTTTAGTTAAAAAAAAAAGTTTCTCTGGCTATGCTGGCCAGCCAATTAGACAAACAAAATATCCCACATCAGCTTCAGTTGCTTAGTCTTCCTAGTACCTGCAATAAAATTATGTAAGTCCAATTATAGCTTCTGAAATAATACTCCTCCCTCACTTTAATCAACCATGCACTAGCTATTTCTATCTTTACTAATTCAATCATTGAGAGTGTCAACCAATGATTTCAACCTACAGTTTAATGCCAGCTGTAATATTCTTTATTAAAATAACATGCTTATCTGGAAGATTATCAGCATCCAGTTCCCCAGCTTCCTGTTAATTATTGTAGGTCATGTAAGGGATTCAAGTCTCTTAGAATACTTGCAGCACAGAGGCCATCCTGTACCTGTCTTTGCTGTAATAAAGCTCTCACTCACCATTAAAATTACTGTAAATAGTGACTTAGACTCTATTATGTCTAGGTCACCATGCTGCAAAATACTGAAAGGCAAGGTTAGGTAAATGTTCAATATGATCGTGCTAAAAAGTATAGCTCAGAGAAACCTTGCACTGAGAGAAACAGAACTTGGCCACAGGGATGAGGCTTTATTATAACTGTTACTGAAATGACTCTGGCCATTGTGTGTGTGAGGCACACACATTTAGAAATGTTTCTACAGGTAGATCCAACATTGCTATTCATGCAAGTCATTTACAAGAGAGGAACTTGGACATAAGAAATGAAACCTTCACAGTTAGAACTTACTCTCATGTTGAATGTGGCATGATTGCAGGAATGCAGATGACCATAAAAAGTATGAGCGCAAAGACCCTAGGAAAGAAAACAAAAGAAAATAATCAAATGGGTTATAGAACATCCTTCTAAACACAGAGAGCTTGTTTGTCTTGTCATGTGCAAGCACAGGTACATGCTATTTGGTGTGTTAAAAAATTAGCTTTTGCAGGCACAAAGTGAAAAAAAAGTTCAATATAGATGAGGATACATATCTTCATTCAGGATTGCAGATAATAGAAAATATGTTAAATATAATGCTAATAATAACTTACAAAGATGTTATGTACAAGCCATATGACATTATGGAAATAGAGTTCAAGCTTCTTAAAAAGTGCTTTAATAATGATTCAATATAGTGTAGTGTCTTTTTAGACATTACATATACCCCTTTACCATCTTTATGACTCAATCGCCAGCATGAAAAAGACTGCATGTATGCCAGCCTGATCTTTTGCAGGAGCTCTAATTTCCTTTTTCCAAACACCCAAAGTAAACCCCTCCCCTCTTCTGCTTCAGTATAATACTGGGGATATTTAGCAAACTCAAGGACCAAGACATATCTCCTTCACTGTGAAGGATTGATAATCCCATGATCCATGGTTTTTGCTGGTCATCTGCAAAAACCAAGAAGAAATATTTGTCTTCCCAACTTTCTTGAAGCATAACTTACAGCACTACTATGGGAGTATTTTTTAAAGTGGTACTGACTAATGGTGTTTTTTGCTGACATTTAGAAATATCTCAGGTATTGGCGGGAGGGTCTTGTTCTCCCACTCAGAATCATATTGATTGATCAGTTTGGGGTCAGGAAGGAGTTTTTACCCAAGTCAGACTGGTAAAGGTTCTGGGGGTGGGTTCTATCCTCTATAGTGTGATGCCTGGTTTTCTTCCTGGGATTCTCTGAGATATATATTGACTAATAACTTCTCTGCCATTGCTTTGACAGGTCCTTGGTGAAAAATAACTCCAAGGATATAAAATCTAGTTCATGTTCTTGCAGCACTGTCTACCTACACTGTCACTCTATACTGCATTCCTACTGGGGCACCAACTTATATTTCCAAACTTTTTTTGTAATAGTAATGGAAAACATACTTGGTTCCTGTAAAATAACTTACTGCATGACAGGATGAAATGGTCCTGCATAGCAACACTGAAAAAATAAATTCAGAGGTGCTTTCAGTTTTGTTATACAATATATCATAAACAAAAATGAAATTTAATCGCTAATAATAGTTCAAAACAATCTACTATACTCTTCCAAATTTAAAATTTGACTATTCCCTTCAACAACCCCAGGAGAGCTAAGATGTCTACTTTAATTGCATATATAAAATCTATATAACCAAACCTGCAAACAGTAACTGCTGAGCAGTAGAGCTTGCTACAGTGAGCAGCAACATTGAAATCAAATGGTAATTAGTGTTTTCTGGAAGAGACTTTATGTTAAGAAAATGTTGAGTTTTCAGAGTTAAGCACACAAAACTAAGTCACTGATGACAATAAACCATCTCACTCGGGGCTGTACATTTTGCTTTCCAATCTTTTTATCATTTGATTGGGTAGTAGTTCATAATTAGAGTCCTCTTTCAAGGTACAGTTCTCCTATACGTAGGCAGTCAGTATAAAGCTCAGGCTTAAAATTCATTTAAGTAAATATTTTGAATAGCCTTTGTACAGAGATAAATTTCACCCTCAGCTTGCTAACTAAGCCATTAGGGGTGAATGAGTCAGGAGTTTCAAAACATAGCCCTTCGTGGGGCTGTCATAGCAATGGTATGGCTTTGCAAAATCTGTTTGGAAGAGTGCCTTTACAGTTTGTATAACTTGGCTGCCACAATGTGAGAAATTTGTTTTAAATGCCTAAAACTTGCTTCTACTAGGTTTGCAGTAATATTCCCTGCTCAAGCCTAGGTGCAGTCAGAGCCATTGCTGAAATCATAGGGTATGTGCAGACATTTGCCGCAACTGATCTACAATCTTGCAGCTTGCTTTAAGCTGCATGATCATCAGGGATCCTGGTTTTCACTGATAAATAAATCACAAATTCTCTAATAAACCCCCCAAATCTGTGATTAAAATGAAAGGTCTCTCACTCCCCACCACAGCCCCCCAACCCTGCTGGTGCCCCTCACTCTCCACCCCTACAACTCCCTGCCTACCCTTGCTGGTTGGTGGCCCTTAGCTGCCAGGGCTATGGGGCCAAGGACCCAGGTCCAGAGCCCCCTGTCCCCAGCAGGAGATGGCAGCTGCTGCAGCACAGCGGAGCCTGGCTCTCCCACTGCTACCTGCCTTCTGTGAGCTTGTCTGAAGGTGGGGCAGGGGGTGGCTCCCCGCTGCTGAGTGCACTCTCAGGGGAAACAGGGGGGACCTGTGCACCCCAGATCAGTGAATGGGGTGGGAGCAGGGATAGGCAAAGGCTGCCCACTGTGGGCTCAGACTTCCATCCTGCTTTCCTCCCCTGGGACCTCCACAGCCCAGCGGGTATGAACCAGTGCTGCAGGGAATAGTGAGGCCGTGCAGGAAAGCTGCTTGCCACTGTGAGCTCCAGGCTGCGGTCGTGAGGTGCCCCTTGTGTGAGCAGCAGCAGAGAGGGGCACAACCCCATACTGCCACCCCTGCTGCTTTCACACATGCAGGGGACACCTCGCAAGGGCACCACAGAGCTCCCAGTGATAAGGAGGTCAGTGTGTATTCCCACTGTTCCCTGTCATGCTGGGTTTCACTCACTGGACTGCAGAGGCCCCAGGGGAGGACAGCAGGGTGGGGAGTTCAAGCCCACAGTGGGCAGCCTGTACCTGCCCATGCCCTGTGCACAGATCTTGGGGGTATGGGTCCCTCCTGTCCCCCAGGAGAGTGCACAATGGTAGGGAGCTGGCCCTACTTCCTAAGCCCCTAGATAGCTGTCCACAGCCCCATCCCACTCCCCACCAGGGCTGTGTGGCTATGCATTGTGGCCCTGGGTCCCAAGCCCCACTTACTGCCCAGCTGGACAGCAGCACCAGCCCCAGCCTTGCCCAACTCCCTCTCTATGGGGGCCTCAATCCCTCTCCCACTTACCTGTGGGAGCTGCTCTCCAGGCTGCCTGGTGGCCATGTGCATACACATACACATGGTGCCCACTGCTTGGCTGCCTTCCTCCCACTCCCAGCTCCTTGCGGTTCCCCAGGGTGGAACTCTGCCAGCCTGCAAAGAGGTCTTTGCAAAACTGCAAAATCCTGGGGTTTGTCTGTTAAAATGAGAAATCCACATTTTCCTCTGGTAAATGGGGAATCTGTGTTTTTCTCTGTTTTCCTGTGGGAAACTAAAAACCTGGATCCCTGATGATCATTTCTCAGGAGCAGGCTGTGTACATGTTCACTATGAGAACCAAATCCCACAGTGGGCAGGTTTGGGGAGAAGGGCATGTAGAACTGGGGAGGGGCCAGCAGATCCACAGAAGGTGGGAGTGTTGGCAGAATCAGGAGGGCTAGTAGGTTTTGGTTAAGGAGGTGGGTGTGCAGTAGCAGGGGGTGTTAGTCTTCATGTGTGAAGGGAGTCGGGGGGGCTAAAAATATCTTGGTCAGGATGGGGGGCTAGGAAGAGCACAGTGTTGGGGCTGGGGCAAGTGGCTGGACTTTCCCAGCCCTGGGGCTGTATTCTGAACACCTGAAGATATTTGGTAGATCAGGGCAACCTGTTCCAGATCCAACTTATATCACCTCCTTAGGTGATCTGATTTAGATCATGATGGTGATTTTTTTGGCCAATTTAACCTCCCTGAATGTCTGAATAGATCAGGACTTGGATCAACTAAACCTTGTTTAGGTCGATTTAAATGTAATGTCTATAAATACCTACAGAGTATGTCTGTACCAGATCTTTGACAAATCGTGACCCACTAAAAAACAAGTCTGCCTTCCCATTCCTGTACTATGTGCACCCAAACTCACAACAGAGCAGAAGGGTGGAGGTGGGGGCAGAGAGCAGCACTGGTGCACAAATTCAGCACCTTTTCGAAGAATGGGTGTCAGGAAAAGTAGTAGTGAGTAGGCAGGGCTCAGCAGCGAAGAAGTGAATCTAGGATTCAGTTCAGTAAGGATGAATTTCTTTGCTCACCCAAAAGATTTTATGCCTTCTCTGGCTGAGGACTGAGGTGGCACAATTGATGTAAAGATTGTTTGCATTGCAGCTCTTTACACTCACTGGTTTATTGACAGTTCTTTTTGCCACCAAGAAAACAAATCTGTATGGTTGGTATTTCATTGAACCACTCCTTTTACAAGAGTGGTAGAGGCACATATTTGAAATGCAGTACTGAATCTCACTGAGGGAAAGGATTGGAAAAAGAACAGAGCCTGCATCAATATTTTGAAGGATGCTCTATTTCAGGTACACTATGTTCCCCTGACATCATTGTCAAGATCTGAAAGAGCATCCTGTGACTGGGTACCCAAGAGTAAAAAGAGAAAAAAAAGAGAGCAAGCGAACACAATATTTAATATAGGGGTCTGCACTTATAAAAGAGATGTAACTTTATTCAGTTTTTCCCTAAGGTATCTACTATATCTGCAGAAGTACAGTAGTAATTGATAAACAGAACTATTGATCCTTGGTATTTCTAAAATTTAGGTTTATAAACCCATGGTTAGATATCTTCTATTCTCTTGAGATACTGCTCAGTAACCACTTGCTGGGCATATCTACATGAGACACAACTGCATGATGGTTACTGTGCATGTATTTAGTACTTGATTATACAAGTACTCATGCAGATCAAGTACTAAATACATGCGCGTTCACCAGAATTATTGCACAGTAGCTCTGGTGAACATCTTTTACTGACACTACTGCACAGTAGCATATTAATACTGTTAGTGCTGTGACAGGCTACTGTGTGGTATTATTTGGCTACTTTGCAGTCAGTATCTTGTGTAGAACTGCCCCCAGTTTATGAAAGTTATAGGCATAAAAATACATCAGCAGCATTCATTTAAAGTAAACAAGTATTGAAAGTCAAGCTTTGGCTGAAAAAAACACTTCTATATTTCCTTATTTCAAAATCTTTAACTAATATTATAAGCAGCTTTTAAAAACAACACAGAAATGCCCTGTGGTGCCTGTTGAACTCTCAGCTTTTGCTAAACCTAGATGTTAACTGCCTTTCTAGTGAAATATCTGAGACACTGATGAAAAAACAGTTTAGTTCAAAAGAAAAAGTGGCTTTAGAATGAAGTTTGCCCTTTTCTGGGGGAATGAAAATCTTCAACAGGTAAGCTTGAAGCAAGCATCTTGAAGCATTTAAACAAGGAATCCAAGTTCAAATAATTTTCTAGGTATTACTTGTACCCAAAGTCAGATATTTCATAACCAATAACGAAATCCTTATCTTATTCTCAAAGTTTTGCCTCCCTGTTAAGTCAATCAAACAAAAATAGGGCAGCTTAAAGAAAGTTTTAATCTGCATTCAGCCTTTGCATCTGTACAATTAGATAGCCAATTAACCGATTAAGATGGCAGTTGGACTTTTCTAACATGTATTCAGTTGCTGGTTTAACAAAAATGTATGGATACACTATCAATTTATATAAGTATGAAAAATATTGCCTTTTTGCAGGCTTTATGATAATATTGCTCAGTTATTTGTTAGCCAAGATACATTGAAATATTTTCAATATTTAGAACATCATAATTTAGAACATCATAATACAGGTGACAGATTCCTAAACAGATTGTATGCTTTACCAGACTGAGTTTTTTTGAGAAATATGTTATAATAGGTTGAGTGAAATATACCATGTGAAGGCAGTAGATCTTTCTTTTCTAAATTTATCCTTCATGATCTTTTAGATGTGCACATCCAAGCAGGCTTTTTAAAATACCATTGACTCCAATAAAAACATATATACAATGTCTTGGATCACCTAGGCACTCTAATGCCTTGAAGAAATGCATAAACCTGCAAGAACTACTGTGTGCACTCAAAAAAGTATTTACACAGCACAGAAGTCGTCAATAAGTTTGGTCACTAATTTTTAAGAAAACAGCTTTCATGCCTATTTTTATGAAACTTTAACCTGAAACGGGTGATTCTCAAGTAGAGGGTGGGATTTCTGATCATGCATATTAGAAGAAAAGAGATTTTTAGATGTAGATAACCCGTCCTCCAGCCTATAAAAGCAGTTACGCTAGCAGTTGTGGCTTTCATCTGGAATGTGAGAAATCCAGTTGAAGTCCCTGCTCTGTCTAGTTCTCACCATGGACTTCAAACTGGATCCTCTACATTCCAGGTGAATACCATGTCTACTAGACTATAGGCTGTTGTGGGGCACTCCTTGCAATCTCTCCTTCTGGAGCTGCTGCCTTTGGTATGGTTTCATTAAATATTAACCTGAGCAGGAACCTGAATCTGAGTCTCTCATGTAACAGCTGAGTGCACTAACCACTGGGCCATTTGTTATTCTGGATGCTGGCTGTTGCAATGATAAGAACTGCTAGGTTGCAGACATACCTGGGAATATCATAATGTGCTGACCACTTCGAAAGAACTGGGAGGTGTCAAAGCCATAAGTGGGTAAGAATTGATTGTAAATAGTCTCTACTGAGTATCTCCTTAATCAAGGAGTAGCCTCCTAAGGGAGTTTGGAAATTGGCAATATAGTCAAGGAATGCACATAAAAGATTAAAATGGTAACAGTCTGATATGCAAGAAAAAGAAACAATATCTAGCTGTGTGACTACACATGTATTAGCCAGTGATTGGATGGTTTGAACAAGAATGCCACATATACTCAAATCCAAGCTGAGGGTTTTTTCCTCATTCAACCTGGGGAAAAAGTAACTTTGCTTTAGATTTGAATACTAGCCCAGGCCAGGCATTTGCTGTGGCTCTGGCTCTGGCTCCAACTCCATCCCCAAACAAGGAGAGACTACAGGGTGCAGGCTGGGGGGAGCACAAGGGACACTGTTTGGTGTGCATCCCAGGGGGAGTGCAAAGAAGCTGCTGCAGCTTTAACTCCTGCACCCACCACTGCTCTCTGGTCAGGGACAGAGCCATTGTATGCTCTGTGCCCTGAGCCAAAGCCAGAGCCAGCGCCACCATACTGGGCAACCAGCAGAGAGGAAAGCATAGTGGAAGGCACGTAGCAGTGGCGGCAGGCACCTGGGGGGAGGGGAAGAGGGCACCCACTGAAGGTGGGCAAATAGCATGGAGGCAAGCGGGGGAGACAAAGATCAGGAGGCAGGCTGCCTGCCCCCCTGCTGCTTGACCCATGCTGCTGCCTTCCCCACTGCAGCTGTTGGGGGATGACAAATTTAAGGTAACCCTCTATTAATTAGCTTCTATACATGGAATGTTATAACTAGTTATATCTTTCTTCCATATACAGAATCTAATTATTGGAGGAACAGTCAAAGTCATCTTGCCTATGGGTCAATATGATATCTGTATAAAGTTGCATGGCCCCAGAAGAGCTTGGGAAGTTTGTATCCTGGCATTTACCTCTGCTGCCAGCAGAGATGACCAACCAACTAACACTGAATAAAGGCTATTTGGTTTCTAGCTGGTAGCTTTTACTCATTTGTAAACATGCAGTACTGAGCCTGGAATAAGCATCCCTGGAAACTGAAACACTGGAGTGTTTTAATCTGTCTCTGATTTTATTTTTGCCAACAAATTTTGGTCCTGGCTTCAAACTGATAAACAAAATAATATTTTTTAAAAACTGCTGAAGTTTTTTAAAAGGTCTGAAAAAATACTTCCTGCTTTCAGTTATACCTGTTGGTACTTTCACTGTCATTGTGTTCTGACAGTAAGTTCAAAGGAATATACATGTGCAAATGAGCGTATGCATTATGTTCAAATAAATATAGGCCTTTCCACATTCAAAGTTAAAGTCCTAAATCTATTAGTTCCTTCCTTAAAAACAAAGATAAACAAGTATTGCATTTCACTTATTTGGTATTTTTCATCTCAGCCTTTCAAACCACTTTAGAAATAACACTCATATGATGTAGGCAAGCAGTAATTCACTTCACTTTCCAGGTAGAGTAATTGAGACAAGGCAACAAAGTGACTTGCTTAATGTCACACAAAATAACTGTACTAAAGTTGAGAATACAACTCAATTCTCTCAGCTTCTGGTCTCATATATAAACCACAATACCAGCATCCCCTTTAATAGAAAAAAAGTTTGATGGTGAACTGCTTGGGTTGGGGATTTAAGCATGCAAACATTAGTAAAATCAAAATTAAACTATAGCAAAATTAAGATATAGCTCTGCCTATCTGATGGACTTGCTGCCTGTTAGAGCACCCTTGAGCATATGGTTCTTTTCTGGAAAGCCTGTTTTCTAAACCAGAAACACCCTAGCTGCTTCTTTGTGGTACATGGGATAGCTAACTAGCACTGATGATGACTGACATTGCCGATGAACCCACCCCCAACGTAATTAAACTGTCCAAGCAGCTACAACTATACTACCTCCAGTTTAGAAAGCAGTCTGCCCAGATCAGAACAGCATGCCTGCGGGTGCCACTGCTGGCGACAGTAAATTAACTATGTAGACATAGCCATTAATTCTGTAATATTACACATAAAAATAATGGCCGAACATTGAATCAGCACATACATTAATGTTGGTAATATCATTATTACAGATAGCGAAGGAACTAAAGAAACCTTGCTTTAGGGACATTTGATTCAGAATTTTCTCACTTTTGTGCATTTCAATTTTCACCTTAATGCAGCATTAATGTACATTTTATAATGAGCACATTTCTAAGATAAGAACATTCAAACTCAATCTTCTTAACTGGGAAGAAAAAAAATATATTTCCAGACTTAGACCTTCTATGCTGAGTCAGTTCAAAGTGAACCTTAAAGGCTCTCCTATAAAACCCTAAAACTGGGGTTTATAAAATAGAAATGCTGACAGACCACATTCATGCTACTATAATATAACCTGACTCCAAGATAAATGTTTCATGAATTAAGAAAGTTGAAAAAGCTTTTCTGTTCAGCTTTGTTCTTGAGATGAAAGTGAATTATCTTTTTGTCTTCTACCAACACTTGGGTTTCTAACACTGCAGTCTGCTAAAACCCTTAACTAGAGGCAGTATTTGAATACAGATATGACCAATTGGGATTCTCTGCTCAGTGAACTCCTACAAGCTTCATCAACTCTAAACCAATTGGTTAAAAAAAAATTGCATAAGGAATAGGCATGGAGGAAATACAATTTTGTGACCTATTTACTAATCATTTACAGAGTTTCTTTGCATTATTTAATAATAACAGAAACCAAGAATTCTTCCCCATAACGTTTTAAAAATAGATGTAAGAAAAGCAGGCTGCTAACAATTGATCCCTGAGGCTGTCTTTAGAGATGGAAAGCTCGGGTGCCAAAACTGTAGCATCTTTCCTCAAGCAGTGTTGTCAATGTTTAGACAGGGTCAGCTGAATTCAACCCTTCTGAAAATGAAGATTGTACTTTGTTTATCAGGTGTCTATAATGCAGCTTACTTTGCTACGATGGCTGCTGAATCAGTTGACCCTCTCTGCATCCTTCATCCTACTGTTTCCAACAGCGCTTGACAGGGCTAGACAGGGAGCCATTTTTTAACCCCATTACTCATTTATCTATATATTTATCATTATTGGGTCAATACATGAGCAAGATTCCTTCAAACATTCCACACCAGATCAATTTAGAAAAAAGGGGCCACCCAGGTACGACACCAAAATGTGAGGTCACCACAGACTTTCCTCTTCATAATATGATTATCTCCCCCTTTTTTATGTATCTTGACCAGCCACAAAATATTTAATATTACTGACATTTAAATCAGCATTATACTTTAGCACTACACACTTTTAAAATGATTCCAGTCCTCTTGATGTCACCATTTCAGATGAACAAATCAGACATTAATGCACTGGTCTTTACTTAATTCAGATTTTTTTCATTAACTTTTCAACTGGAAGAGCTACAGATTTTGGTTGTTTAATCTGAACTAGTTCCACTGCACAGGGGTATGAGAGAGAGGTGTCGTTTCAAATTAAGATATGAAATGAAGGCTTTGTTTATGCACATAAAGATCCCATGGAATTTTTTGGAAGTACCAGAAATATGGGGGTTAGAAAGGACTTTAAGAAATTATTTGGTTCAGCCCCTTCAGTGAGACAAGATCAGGTATATTTCAATTATTTCTGACATGCTTGTTTAATCTGCTCATAAAAAAAACTATCAGTAAAAGAGATATCACAAGCTCTCTAGGTAGCCAGTCCCAGTGTATTATCACCCAAACAATTCAGAGTATTTTCCCTAATATTCAATCTATATCTTAGCTGCAAATAAAGACAAATTATTCTCATCTTTCTGTTAGTGCCTACAGAGAGCAATGGAGAACTGTCCTCTTTATAACAGGCTTTCTATAAAGAAAAGTTTCTACTCAGCCTTTCTTTTCTAGAGGACACAAACCCAGTCCTTCAAACTTTTCTCATAAATCACGTGTCTTAAACTTTTATTTTTGACTCTTTTGGTAAATAGGGTGTTATTAGGGGCAAATGCAGGATTAAATTCAAAGGGATTTCTATTAAACTACATTGTATATGTCTAAATTCTATGTAATCTAACCTCTAGTATAGAACCTTTTCCTCTGAGTATCTGCCAAATTTACTCTCTTGATAGTCTCAACAAGGCAAAATGTCTACTTAACTCTCTCTCCTACCTCCACCTTATTTTTCAGTCCAGGTGATTTCCTGCCACTAGAAGGAAGGAGTCTGGCTATGCAGTTTGAGAGATGGCCTTTGACACTGTCTCCACCTCATTCTCATTAAAAAGCTAGGCAACTGTGGCACTGATGCCTACACAGTCAGATGGATCGCAAACTGGCAGAGGGGCTGCACCCAGAGGGTGGTGGTGGACAGTTCATATTCGACCTGGAGGGATGTGTGCAGTGGAGACTCCCAGGGGTCAGCTCTTGGGCCCGCACTGTTCAATTTCTTTATTAATGACTTGGACGAGGGGGTGAAAAACACCCTGTTCAAATTTGCTAACAACACCAAGATTTGGGGTGAGGTGGGCATGCTAGAAGGGAGGGACAGGATACAACTAGACCTGGACAGACTATAGGGGTGGGCGAATGGAAATAGAATGGGATTCAATACTGATAACTGCAAAGTACTGAACTTGAGCAATAAGAACCAGCAATGTACCTACAGGCTGGGGAACTCCCGTCTCAAAAGCACAGTGGCTGAAAGAGATCTTGGAGTCATTATCAATTCCAAAATGAACATGGGCCACCAATGTGTGGAAACGGTCAGTAAGGCTAACTGCATCTTGTCATGCATCCACAGATGCATCACAGACAGGGCCCAGGAGGTGATCCTCCCCCTCTATGCAACACTGGTCAGGCCACAGTTGGAGTGCTGCATCCAGTTCTGGGCGCCGCACTTTAGGAAGGATGTGGACAGCATTGAGAGGGTCCAGAGGAGGGCCACTTGCATGACTGGGGACAGCAGGGCAGACCCTACAAGGAAAGGCTACAGGACCTGAACGTGTTCAGCCTTCACAAGAGAAGTCTGAGAGGGGGCCTGGTGGCCATCTATAAACCTAACAGGGAGGACCAGCAGGGAATGGGAGAGTCCCTGTTCCCATGAGCACCTCCTAGAGTAACAAGGAATAATGGCCATAAGTTGTTTGAGAGTAGGTTCAGGCTGGACATCAGGAGGTGCTACTTCACAGTCAGGGCAGCTAGGATCTGGAACCAGCTTCCAAGGGAAGTGCTGCTGGCTCCTACCTTGGGAATCTTTAAGAGGAGGCTTGATAATTACCTAGCTGGGGTCATATGAGTCCAGTATTCTCTCCTGCCCAGGGCAGGGGGTGGGACTTGATGATCTAGTTAGGTCCCTTCTGACCGTATATCTATGAATCTGTGGGCACCTTTAACAAATACATGAGAGTCTTTTGGAAAAGGAGGTAACTCCATAAGGTACTGAGGTGTGGAGAATAAAGAATAACATCAGATGCCATTAAAGTGTGAACAGGATCACAGAACATTTAAAATTCCTAGTACCATAGCTGGAAGTCACCAGCAACCTCCAGAATATGCAAACTAAGAACTTTGTCTACACTGCTGCATTGGTGGTGCCAACATTGAGGAGAAAAACATGCCTTGTCACCACCTTACCAGCAGATGCATGCCAGAGCACAAGAGATGAAAGGCCCAACAGAGGGTGCAGAAGCATGAGCCCAAAGCAGTTTCACTGATGTACTTCTGAGTTTGAAGAAATCTTGTAGACACCAGTGGGTAGGGAAGGAGTTAGACAAGTGCCAACCATCCCGTATTTGTTAAAAAAACAGAGATGTTCTGTCTGCTATAGCTAGGAGTTGGGACATTCTTGCCTGTGTTCTTATTTTCCAGAACTGGATGTGAAAAAGTCTTCAAGATCTACCAGAACCCAGCAATCATGGGATCACCTGCTATTTGTCTTTGCTCTTTCTGAAGACCAGTTGAAAATGGTCTCTATTTACAGAGCTGCATAAAGAAGAAAATAAGTCTGTGGATTTTGTCACAAACCCAGTCCTGGTTCCTGCCACAAACCTACCCCGTGTTTGATCTTTTTCAAAAGCTAATGATAAGCTGTATTCATTTGTTTCACTTTCTTCACTGTAGAGATCATGTTATTTTGTCTGCACATATCTTTACAATTTTGGAACATAGCTTAGTCAAAACGTGAGAAGACAATGGCATGCATATCTAATGTTGTGCCATGGTTGAAAGCAGACTTATGTAGAATTTAAATTATAGTTTATATGCGATGGTTTGGATAGGGATGATCCTTCCTCAGACAGAAGATTGGAGTAGATGATCTCATTCCAACGCTACTTCTCTATGACTGTAACTCAAAGGGAAATCTCCTGGAGCTGGAAAAGATTCCCCTGTTGTTGCTGTGGAGTTTGGAGAAAGAGCAGGTTGAGATGAGGCTTGCAGGGTGCAGAGCCTTAGGTATAGAGCAAACATTAGGTTGATCCCTAAGACAGGCAGTGTAATAGTGGGGTGGGGTGGGGAACTTGAGGCTCTGGGATCTTCCCAACAGTCGGGCCTAACAGTTTCCCCATGTAGAAGCTGAGTGTATTGCTAACCTGGAAAGTGGAAGAAAAGTCAGTGTTAGGCCTACTGCTCCTTAAAAGGCAACAAAGGTACTGATAGTGAACTCAGTGTCCTTTCTGGGAAACTAGATGAAAGAATATAAAAGTTATTCAAACAGTTTAATAACCTAAACAATCGCTGCAGATTTCATCAGGAACAGAAGCCTCCATTCTCAGATGGATACAGAGATCTAGGTGAACATATTGCATTAACCTTCAACAGTGGTGCTCAACCTTCTGGCCCCAAGGACTGGAAAATTAGTATACAGCCAGAAAATGAGCTGGATCCATGGGGTTGGCACCAGATCAGGCCCCACATGCCTGGATCCTACTTTGTACTACTGAGATTGGGCCCATATGTCTGGATCTTGCCTTGCGCAGTTGAGATTCAGCCTCTCATGCCTGGATCAAGGTCAGGGCCCTGCATGCTCAGATCCTGGCTTGTGCCACCAGGGTTGGGCACCATGAGCCCAGATCTTGCTTTGCACCATCTTATCCCAGGCACTTGAATCAGGCCTTGAGCTATCCATCCTCCCAAGGCAGCCGTGACCCCTGGCTGCAGGGACCCACCTGTATCCTGGCACTCAGTGCCCTCAGCTGCAGAACTCAGGGTCCTCATCCTGCCAGGAACCAGAATCAAAAACTGCTGGGGCTGAGGGTCCCCTCAGTCTCAGGACTCCCAGCCCCAGATGGGCATGGTACACCATCACAGCTGGGAGCCCTGTCAGGTGATGGGGTCCCAGCTGCAGGAGAGAACCTACTACACTTGCATATTAAAGCTCAATAGCAACCACCTATAAAGTTTGTACACATTTTCAAGGTCCAGCTTTATAGCTGGTTGGAGCTTTTTATGGTATGACAGCTACTTTGCATGTGTAGCTGGTCTCAGTTAATTGCACAATTAACCAGTTAATTCCCCAATACCTGTAATGTGTAGAGGGGCCTTAGTGCCCATCTTAGGTCATTTCATTCACTCTATTTAAAACATACCCTGTAGTTTAAGGGTCCTGACTAAAAAGACTGAAAAGGACAACTTGTTAATAAAGATGGCTAGTTCATTCTAGTTCACTGCAGTTCTTTAACTCTCCCAATGCTACATGTGGGATGAAGCAATCAGGGCTCATGGTAGAAGTGGTATCTTTTCGTAGATCAACTATATTTTTGCAAAAAAAAAAAAAAAATCTTTAATTGCAAACTTT
This sequence comes from Caiman crocodilus, assembly GCA_030014935.1. Taxonomy (NCBI): domain Eukaryota; kingdom Metazoa; phylum Chordata; order Crocodylia; family Alligatoridae; genus Caiman; species Caiman crocodilus. The sequence goes on from JAGPOW010003685.1 coordinate 69,722,277, forward strand.
TGGGCACAAACACCCTTCATCAGGCATCAGAGAAAAGATTGTACAGTATCTCCTGGGTAGAAATGAAAGTTCATATTTCATAGGAGTGGTAAAATCTGTTCAGAAAAGTTATTTGTATATGCAGATTAGGCTCAGAGAAAAGTTGGAATAGTCTGTTACCTCAAAGTTATTTGTTGGTAAGCAGCATGTATTCATATTTCCTTCTGGTTACGTTGTTTTGCATTTCACAGAGGAGTAAATACATAGAGTGCTCTTCTGGGCAGGCATTTCTTATCTGGTGAGAAGTCTCTGAGTTCTGTCGTACAATCTGTACAATCTTTTCTCTAATGCCTGATGAAGCTTACAATTAAAACTTGCAACTAAAGATTTTTTTTTTTTTTGCAAAAATCAAGTTGGTCTAATAAAAGATATCAGCTCTACTACAAGTCGTGATTGCTTTTTCCTCTAGACCAATAAGGCTACAACCTGGATACCTGACACATTTGGGATGACACTAATCCCTCTAGAGAAAGGCAGTTTATTTCTACTGCATTGAAAATTTACATCACACGAACTCATTATTCCAAATTTTAAAAGAAATGTATTCTCACAAAAGTTATGTAGAAACAATTAGGGCTACTTATGCTCTGTGCCCTGAGTTTTGTTGTCTCAACCTAAAAAGGATCCATGCAGAAAGATCAGTTATAAACTTGGTGAAATTGCTGATAATGCATAATTGGAGAAGGGATTAATTCAGTGAAAGCAGAAAGGAAATTCAAAAGGATTTTATGCTGGCTTTGTAAATGAGATGACATGAAGGTGGATCAGCACACAAAGGAATATATAAATGGGCTTGAATTATATATAAGAAATAATGAGAAGCCCACTGAAAAATGTGTTAACTCATTTCCCCTCATATCTCAGGAGTAGAGGACTGTGGATTCAAATGTTTGGCCCTTGGAGTGATGATTCTGTGCCAGATCAGTAATGGAAAGGAGCCTGTTTTGGGGAACTTGTTTGAATGCAGTACAAGTCAGTGGAAATTAACAAAAGTACAATCTCTGATAAGATGTCCACAGTTGTTATACATCTGTCATTATAACTTCTTTTTTGTGTTCAATGACTATTTTTAAAGCTGTGCCTTATATTTATTTTTTTCTCCCTCTGACTCTCAAAGCCAACAATTCAAGTTGTCAAAATGGTGCAGAATCTCTGATTTTTTCTGAAAAATCTCTTACCATTTTATTGAGTGAAATTTCTTAACTAGAGCTTACACAATTTCATTATCATTAAACAAGAACTACAGCATTGGTCCTCAAACCAAAACCACAACTTAATCTTGGTTCAGACGAAAACAGTATATATTTGGCCTCTCTAAAACAAAAGGAACTGAAACAGTTTGGAAAACAATTCCAGGCAATATATCGAAGACTGTTTGTTTAAAGAAACTAACAAACAAACAGACAATTAAGGCTTATGCGAGGATAAAAAATGGTTAATGGGCCCCTCCTATTTTCAAAACGCCATTCTCAATCAAGTATGACAATAGGGACAAAGCTATTCACGTCTGACAGCTGTTTTTGTTTTGTTAATTTCTATTTATATTGAGAAAATCATTAGTAAAAATATTGCATTTACACTGAGAATTTCCAAGCATAAATATCCCTGCAATTTTTATTAAAGTTCTTGGTTATAATTTATAATTATCATTTTATTCTCTTATGTCTTGGCATTTGTCCTGCAAAATCAAATAAGTACACATATGCCAATGAGTGTTTGTCATATATTTTATATTGTCTTCATTAATCTACAAGGTGGGTTGACTGTGCTCTAAAACAAAGATAGAGTGACATATATATAGCTATTTCATTTTCTAATGGCTATTTGTTGGCTTAGGTGAAAAGAACCTGTGATCTCATTTTCCATTGGCTACATACCCATAACCCCAAATGGCATATACCTTAAGACTGTTGGCAGGGAAATCAAAAACTAAGAATAGAAAGTAAATCATTTTTTTAGTCAGGGTTCAGATTCTCTCAACTTATTATCACACAATTTACAAAACCATTTCTATTCTGGGGGTAAGGACCCTGCTGACCTGAATGGTAATCTAAGAAGGGTGACAGATAAGAGTTTGTTAAAATGGTAAATGCATTTAGTTAACTGAAACCTCTCCTCATCCTCTCATATGTACATGAAAAATAGCTAAATTAAAAGCATGCATTCAATAAAGATTAATTTAAAATTCAAAACTGAAAAATAAAAATTGATTAGTTCAACTTGTCAAAAAATGTAAAGCCACTTACTCCACACCAATTACAATTCTTCAAGACTGATGTTCTATATGTATCCCAAGTTAGCAGACAAGGAGAATCTAAGGATATTTCACCAAAATTATTCCTACATTTTCAGAATTCTGAATGACAAATTTTGACAATGCTTGCAAACTTCATTGTCAACTAATAATAGAAAATGGGAGATTGTAGAGAAGAAGGAAACAAGAGGCAAAGGGAATGTTTGTTTCAAAGGCTACTTATCTTTTATTTAAAAAAGACATTTAATCTAACAGTATAACTCTAACTGGATGGTACCTCCCATTATTTGCTGTAATAACTATAGTCTGAGTTATCTGGCTTCTGCGTTTGTTCAGTCCAAAATACCTTAAGCAACAAGGAGTGGAATCATTATCACCATAACCACCAACAGAATACATGATATATATAATGATATAATATATTGTATTTTTATGGATACACACCTATCGATCCTTGGAGGTATTTAAAGCCCAGTTTGACAAAGCCCTGGCTAAAATAATCCAGTTGGGGCTGGTCCTGCTTTGAGCAGGTTGTTGGACTAGATGACCTCCTGAGGTCCCTGCCAACCTTAATTTTCTATGATTCTAGGATTATTATAACCTATGACTATTATAATTATAACCCTATGCTTATAGGATATTACTGATCTATAATATAGATATATACTATATGATATATATTATAGATATCCCATATAGATATGTATTTTAGATCAGCATCATCCTGTAAGCATATAGGATGCTTATACACATTCAATTAGATAGCAGTAATATAATATATTATAGGATAATACTGATCCTGGTCCTATTGAACTTAAGCATAATATTCTATTAGTTTAAATCACAGCACCTCATTCTTCAGTCTGTTCACTTGCAAAACTCTCAATGAGTGCATCACAAACTGCAGTTTCTATACCCACACATTTTAGGCACAGACAGAAGTTTCCTAAACACATACTTCTGATTTTCAACACAAGTAGGCACACTGAAAGTACTGTACTGAATTGCAGTCCACGGATTTTCAAAATTGTTCAGTGCTGGCCTAACTCTATTCCCATTAGAGTTCCATAGTCAACTTCAGGGGAAGCAGAACTTCGCCATCACAGAGATTTTGAAAATCCAATTCACAATACCCATAGGCCGTACAGCTGCTTAATAACACCAAGGAAAATAATCTTTAAGTATTATGGTTATTAAAATACATGCCATTTACCTTTAAATAGTACTTCAGACATACAAGAAAGGAAAATAAATGTATTATTTTCTATCTAGAAGAAATGGCACTGCATTTGATGACTGTACTCACAGGAGTGCAGACTATGTAATTATCCTTGTGAGCTTCAAAAGAGCATGCAGAGAGGAGTGACACCAGGAAATATGAAATGGGAACACCCAATGGCAAAGAAAATGTTAAAACAAATTATTTGATAAACCTTTTACAAATAATAGGATCAAGGACCATTAATAAAATTAGGGGAGAAGTACCAAAACTGATGTGCAGCACTTTTCTCTGAAAGATTTCTTGCCTGCTACCGCCAAGATTTTGAGAAGAAAAAACAGAGTTGTCCAAAACTGATTTTGCCCCACTGGCACTTGGTCCACCCTACTGGAACTGTCACAGGAGGCTTCTTACAGTCCAGATCTGGCCTGGGGGCCAGAAATATTCCAGTGGTAGAAACAACCCTAGAAAAGAGTAATGTTCTTGAAAGCACTTAAAGCACTTCCACTGTCTGTCACAATATTGCTGCACAAATGCACCAGAGAGGGCTTGGGCAGACATTCAGTATCTCCAGTGAGAGTCTCTGCTCTCTTAAGAGAAGCCACTAATGCACAGAAGTGTGTAATTTTTCTCTCAGAATAAAAATGGCCACCCTGGGAGAAAAATAACTCAGGAATAACATGAGTGAAGTGGCTCCCAAGCAGCCAGTGTGCTTTGCTGCTTCTTCCTCCCATGCGGGGAGGAAGGGTGTCAGTCCCAGCCAAGTACAGGGGGCAGAACACACCCTCTGAGTGCTTTGGGTTGGAAAAGCTCAGCACTGAAGCTGAAGCACCTGGGCGGCATGTTCTGCTCCTGGCTTGTCCCCTTCCTGAATCACATTGCAGTACTTTGGTTCCAGCACTGGTTTTGGTTCCAGCCCAGTGTCCACACTGCAGGGTCTTTGCTTCTCTGTGGGTGTGTCTACATGAGATGCTGACTGTGCAGTTGACAAATAATACTGTGTAATAGTGTATCACAGCACCAACAATGCTAATACACAACTATGCTGTATTATTAAGCTACTGAACAGTAGCGCTACTTAAAGGGTGTTTGCCCATTCTACTGTGCACTAACTCTGGCTACTGCACATTTATTTAGTACTTGATTATAGAAGTACTAAATCAATGGAGGCTGGACTCAATGATCTTCCGAGGTCCCTTCCAGCCCTAGTGTCTATGAATCTATGAATGCACAGCAACCACCCACTCTGAACTTCCATACAGGTCAGTTTTCTCTCAAGAAAAGAAACCTGGGAGAGTTGTCCTGGATGATTTGAATGTGGGTATGTGGACAAATGTGCATGTATTTTATATTATACATGGGAAAAAAAACCCTTATTTTAAAGTTGACATTCCTGGGGATGCAGCTCTGAATCATTGACCAAATTTATTCTGTCCATCTTACACTCAGTAAACATTTAGGCACATTATTTAAATATATTGCAGCAAGACAGCATAGACCTGATGCCTACATCCCTTCGAGTTTTGCCTAAGTAGACTTCTGGATTGATCCTCATAACATATAATGAAAAAGAAAAAATATAAACATGGTAGGCTTATATTATAGTAGGTCTATCATTTCATATAGTCCCCATACAAAAGAATTTCAGCCTTAGGTTTTTACAAGTTATTAAAGGCAGGCTGCTCCATAATTGTTAGTGAAATAATCTCCTTGACACATACATGTTAGGAAATAGAGGTCTCATTAACAAAGCCTCTAGTTTTTATTAGATCATATAAATAACCAAGCAAGCCTGCAAAAGATCGATTACAGCCTTTAAACGTTTACAGGGTCTGTGTTTAATTAAGAGTATTTTAATATGCAAATCAAGCCTAATTATTCTCATTTGTTAATGTTAGTCTGCCTGGGCTCTAAACAGCTTCAGCTGTGAATATGGAAACTGCATCCTATTTTCGTTGTTCTTTCTAGGGCAGGGGACTGCAGAGGAAACAGTTGAGTTGTACTACCAGTCTCTATAAGGCTTTCAAAACTGCATTTCTGTTTACCATTTGAAGACAAAGGTCAAAAAACTGCTCAATGTAGCATAAAATCTAGCTGAAATGTTATGCATTTCTTCACCCACTATTTTTTAGAGTGCTTTAATTAATGCATTTTCTTCAAAGCGAGTAACCCCTCTGGGAGCATCTTTTGATGAAAATCTGCCCTTGTTCCGTGCAGTGATTGAATAGATTGGTTCATAACATAGACCACTGTCAATTAGAAGCTGATATCAGGACACGATTTTTTTTCTTTCTCCCTAGGGAACTGGAAGCCTCCTATGTTGAGAAGCCAAGGCATTATAGCAAAGCCTCGGGAAATTAAATGTGAAGCAAACAAGAGCAAGAAGAACATAGCCTTCATCAGCATGATGGGAAGAGCAGTTACTACAGAATAGAAAGCAGGAAAGGGAGAAAACAAATGTCTGTATTTTGATACTTGGAGAGCTAAAATTAAAGCTTGAAACCCCACATGAATTTGTTCTGAGAAAGAAGTAGGAAGAGCCCCAACAAAGTGCTTGTAAAAAATCATCTCTCTTTTCTCTTCTCTTTATTGTGTCATCATCCCCCTGCTTCTACAATGAACTCCAAGCCTTCCCTAGAAAGTTATTCACCAATGATTTGCTGTTGAATTCTTTGGGGTTCTATACAGTGGGGAAAATATAAAATGCTTCTGTTTCTACATACCCCGTTTCAAAATTTAAGACTGGACTTTTTCCCTTTGTACCAATGTATTTCCTTTTTAAAAAACTGTCTGTGTGTAGTCTTGGACAGCTCAGTGGGGATAAGCATCAGGTTTTCACCTTTGATCCATCTATGATATCACATTAGATATTTTAAAAAACTCCAGCTACAGAGGAGGCAATACTCATAAGCTCCACACCATATAGATCCATGCCCGACCCACATCTTAAAATGGTGTCACATCCTCGAGCAGACAAGCTCTTCTTAGAGTCTAGTCTGAAGAATTATGAATAACTTTGCAGGTGGACAGGTATCAGCCCCTGTCTCAATGTATTATACAGGACAGGGAGGGCTAACCTGCAGCATGGCTACCACAAATGGGAAGGGCAGGCTCTGTGCGTGGCACACAGCAGACTGGGGAGGAGGGAGGCAGCACAGTGGCAGCTCTGGCAGGGAGCAAAAAGCACAGCAGCACATTAGACAGGAAGCGCAAGGCAGGAAGCAGAAAACAGAGCACTTGCTAAAGTAGTGGAGAGCAACTGGATGGGACTCGGGGAGGGTCTGGGGCTAACGTGGCACATCTGCCAAAACGAATGCCCCCACTGATAGAGGAGAACAGCACAGACTGCAGCAACTGCTGCCAGAATATTGTGTGTTGATGGTACCTGACCCAGTTGGAACCAGTTCAAAACAGTTGAACTAGCTGGAACTGGTTCAAACCAGTGGCAATGAGTTAAAGCCATTTGGAACTGATTCAGATCAGTCAGAACAGGTTCATACTGGTCAGAACCATTTCCAATTACTTTGAACTTGTTCTCATAAATTCCAAAGGCTTCCAACCAGTTCAAACTGCTTTGAACTACTTCCATGTGGTTTTAACTGGTTCCAACTGGTTCTGAATGGTTGGAACTCGTTCTGAATGGTTTGAACTGTAGTTTGAATTGCTTCAGACTAGTTTGAACTGGTTCAAAATAGTTATGACCAGTTCAAGATTGAACAAGTTCCAACTGGTTCCGACCAGTTTAAGTTTGAAACAGTTTTGACTAGTTTAAACCAGTTCTGAACAGTTCCAACGAGTTTGAACCAGTTTCAACTAGTTTGAATTGGTTCTGAACAGTTCTAACTGGTTCTGATTGGTTGACATGGTTCCGACGGGTTCCAATTGGTTTACACCAGTTGCGACTGGTTCTGACTGGTAAGAACCATTTCTGACTAGTTAGAACTAATTCCAATCAGTTTAGACCAGTTCCAACCAGTTCCAGCCAGTTTGAACCGGTTCTGACCAGTTTGAATCAGTTCCATCTGGTTTGCACCAGTCCTGTCCGGTTCTGACCAGTTTGAACCGGTTCCAACTGGTTTGCACTGGGCCTAACTGGACGTGACTGGTTTGAACCTGTTCCGACCAGTTCTGACCAGTTTGAACTGGTTCCGACTGGTTCTGAACGGCTTGCATCAGTTTTGACTCGTTTCAACTGGCTCTGACTGGTTCCAACCGGTTTGCACTGGTTCTTACCTGTTTAAACCGGTTCTGACTGTTACCAACTAGTTCAGACTGGTTCTGACCAGTTCGGACTGTTTTGAAATGATTCCAACTGGTTCTGAACCAATTCCAACTGGTTTGAACTGATTCCAATGGGTTTAGACAGGTTCCAACTGGTTTGAACCGGTTCCAACTGGTTATGACTGGTTTGAATTGGGTCCGACTGGTTTGCACCAGTTCCAAGTGGTTCTGACCAGTTTGAACCAGTTCCAAATGGCCTTGAACTAGTTCAATCGGTTTGTACCAGTCCCAACTGGAACCGACTGGTTTCAACCAGTTCCAACCAGTTCGAACCAGTTCTGACCAGTTTGAACTAGTCCTATCTGCTTTGCAGACTGGTCTGAACTGGCTCTGATCAGTTTGAACCAGTTTGAACTGGTTGTGACCAGTTTACACTGGTTCCAACTGGAAGCAACCAGTTTCATAGAATTATAGGACTGGAATGGACCCCAAAGAATCATCGGGTCCAGCCCATGCATGAGCAGGAGAGACATCTGGGGTCAGACAACCCCAGCCAGGTGACCATCCAGTCTTCTCTTGAAGACCTCTAGGGTAGATGATTGTACCACCTCTGAGGAGAGCTTGTTTCATTGTCTGGACACCCTAGTTGTAAAGAAGTTTTTCCTAATGTTTGCCTGAAACTGTCTTCCAGGAGTTTGTGGCCATTGTTTTTAGTTTTCTCCCAGGGTGCCCTGGTGAACAGTTGTTCACCAAGCCCTTGATGTATGCCTCTGATATAGTAGTATGCCGCAATCAGGTCCGCTCTCAGCCTTCTTTTCTTTAGGCTGAAGAGCCTAAGATTTCACAGCCTCTGCTCATATAGCTTGCCATGCAAGTCCTTGATCATGCGGGTGGCCCTTCTCTGGACCCTCTCGGGCTTTAGCATGTTGAAATGCGGCACCCAGCTGCAGCTGCACCGATGTTGAGTAAAGTGGAAGAATCACTTCTTTGGAGTTACTGGAGATGCATCAATTGATGCATGCCAGAGTTTTATTGACCCTAGCAGCTAGTGTGTCGCATTGCTGGCTCATCTTCATGGTGGGGTAAATTGTTACCCTGAGATCCCTTTCATTTGTACTGCTGGTCAGGTTAGCGATGCCCAGCCTGTAGGTTTGCACTGGTCTTCCTTCCCAGATGAAGCATTTCGCATTTCCCTATGTTGAACCTCTTCTGGTTTTGTTCTGCCCAACGTGCCAGCCTGTCTAGGTCTGCTTGTATCTGCAGCCTATCTGTGGGTGTGTCCGCACAACCCCATATCTTGGTGTCATCTGTGAACTTGGCCATGGGCTTTTCACACTCTCATCCAAGTCACTGAAGAAGATATTGAACAGCACTGGGGCAAGTACTGTCCCCTGGGGTATACCACTGCCCTCATCTCACCAGGACAACATCAATCCATTAATTCGGATTCTGTGCTCTAACCCACAACCAGTTCTGCACCCACCCAACAGTCCCACAGCTGAACCTAATACCTTCCAGTTTTCTGATCGGTACCTCGTGGGATACCAGGTCAAAGGCTTTCTGGAAGTCAAGGTATATGATGTCAACTGCTTTTCTCTCATCCAGGTAATGAGTCACCTGATCATAGAAAGAAATGAGGTTAGTCAGACAAGACCTGCCCACAATGAAGCCATGTTGGCTGTCATTCAGTATCACGTCTTCTGCAAGTTTGTCACATACAGCCTCTTTGATGAATGTTTCTAGGATTTTCCCTGGAAAAGAAGTTAAGTTAATTGGCCTGTAGTTTCCTAGGTCTTCATGCTTCCCCTTGAAGATGGGCACAACATTGGCCCTCTTCCAGTTCTCTGGGATTTCTCCAGAGGCCTATGATTTTTGAAAGACCTTTGCCAGGAGTTCTTTGATTACTTCGGCCAACTCTTGCAGCACTCTTGGGTGGAGTTCATCTGGTCCTGCTAATTTATACACGTCTAATTTCTTTAACTGATCATACACCAGTTCTATGGGAATGGTGGGAATGGTGTTAATCCTGCTCTGCTTGTTCTGTGCTCTACCTGGCATGTTGTTCCCCTGGGTCTTGTGAAAGACTGAGGTAAAGTAGTCATGTAGGAGCTCTGTTTTTTCCTGAGTGGTAGTGACCAGGTATTCTGAGGCATTCAGCAGCGGCCCCACACTCTCGTTAGTTTTCCTTTTATTCCCTATGTAACTAAATAAGGACTTTGGGCAGGGGGCTAGACTCGATGATCTCCCAAGGTCCCTTCCAGCCCTAATGTCTATGAAATCTATGACTTCTTGTTGTCCTTGATTCTTGTAGCTAGTTTAAACCAGTTCTGACTGGCTTGAACCAGTTTGAGAATGGCCAAAACGGATATAGTATCAGACTTAACTCATTTAGGTTAAATAAGTTTATTGAACTTCTTACCCTGATCCCTTCCAGGTTCAAGTTACCTCACAGTCCCCAAGCATCCCAAGATGCTTTGCACCTCCCCCATAAATCCCCCCTCTCAGGATAGGGGCGGCTAGCTTTGACCCAAACTGTCTGCACCAGCCAAGCAGGGAGGCATGCTCTAGTGCCCTGGCTTCTGGCCTGAGCCACCAGAGTCATGTGGCTACATTTCTGGAATTAAAAGTGAATGAATGCCTGTCCGTTTTTCTTACTGGTTCAATCTATGCAGCTTAGATTTACCTGACAAGACTGAATCAATTCAGCTTCAGGCTCTGTGACTGTCTGCACTTAGACCCTGAGACAAGGGTCACCGTAGCCTTGAGAAAGAATGAAAGGCAGCTGCTCCTTGCCTCCCATACACCAGGCAGTAAGGGGAGCAGCAGCCAGCCCTGTCTGCATCTTCCCCAAACCAGGCAGTCCCTGAGTTAAGGAAGAGGCAGGAGGCTTTGCAGGCTCCCCCTGATTTCCCATGGCTGTGCCCACAAACCAGCTGAGTGGTAGGTGGCAATTAAAAAGCTGGCAGCCAGAACGAGGTTCCAGGAAAGTCTGACCAGGCTCTCAGCTTCTGCTGGCTCTCCTTGTCAGCATTAGGACAGTGATTTAAAAGCTGGTGGCTGGGAGCTGGGCTCCGGGGCCCTGTTTCTAGCTACCACCTTTAAATTGCCACCCTGCCACTCAGCAGGGCAGTAGGAAGCAAGGGTCAGGGAGGCTTTCCCTAAGCCAGGGGTGGCCCTGGCTGCCAGCTTTTTATTCACTATACATCTGGTTCCCAGCCCCTCCAGGTTTTAAAGCACTGCCTCTGTCACTCAACTGAGTATCAGGGGTCAGGAATCAGGAAGCCAGAGGCACTGACAATGTGTAGGGGGTGCACATAGATGCATGTGCATCTCCTGAGATTGGCCAATACTGCCAGTGGCATCTGCAGGTGGGCACCACTTGCCACCTCCACACCGCTGACTGCTGTTTGCTCTCCCCCCGCTGCTGACACCCCTGAGGCCACCTGTGGGTAGTCCCCACTTGGTCCATCCTCAGCATCAACTGCCTGCCTATGGGTGGTCGCTGTGCCCCCACAGCTCAGGAAACAAGAGGTATTCATGGCCAGAGGAGCTGTGTGCCAGGCATGAAAAGGCTTTCCCCAACCTGGCTCCCAGTTCCCAGGCCCTCAGGCTTCCCTGTGACCCACATGCTGGACCAGTGAGCAGTATGAAGGGACACAGCCTATTGTACCACAGCAGGAAGGTTCCTCCCTCACCCTACACGGTTGTGGGTCAGCCCAGAGCAGCATGGAGGAGGCAGGCTGCTGTGCCCCTGCCACAGAACACCCAGAGGGTTGCTACAGCTGCTGGGACTGTTCTCCTCTTCCTATACTCTTCCAGGGCAGGCTGGAGGAATGCAAAGAGCAGGTGTCATTCTGCAGGGGAGAACCAGGAAAGTTCCCATCATAAAATAATTTTCCCCTCCTACAAGTCAGCTGATTGGAGGGATGTGGGGACATTCTCCCAGGGTGGGAACCCTCCATGGCTGCCTATGGCAGGAAGAGAGCTGGTAACTAACGGGCTCCCCTAAGTGCAGAGGTGGCCAAAGGAGAGGAATGTCTGAATAGTCTAGTTCCTCAGCAATTTTTCTACTAGAAGAACATTTTTCCTGTAGAAATGAACATCTGTATGCAGCCAAAGTGATAAGAAGAAAAGTAAAGCAATAGGGGAATAATAAACAAGATATAAAGGACAATTCATCCCAGGAGCCCCTGTTCTATGCATTAGCAGCAGGGCTTGTTCCCTATTACTCTGAAAGGCTAGGAAAAGATGGCTTTTCTGTTCTCCTGACTTGATAGGAAGCTAGCAGGAAGCCCCTGCCTCACTTAATTTTTTCCACCTGTCTTCTGATTGGAAGACAGGGATACGAAGGGGAAGTGAAGGTTGGTAGGGAGCATATCCAGGGATATGACAGGCCTAAGTAGTCTGAGTTCAGGGCTGTGGGAAAAGACCAGGGAGCAGCAGAAATGCCTGGTCTCTGTGAGCCTGCACTGAACACAAGGATAAACAACTTTTTTTAAAGCGAAGAAGGAGCTGCATTTAGAAGGCCTGTAGAGAAAGCAAAAAGTTGAAGAGAGAGAAAAAAAGAGAGAGAGAGAGAGTTTAAATTATGCTGTATGCCCACTGACAGCTCCATGCAATGGCACCTCGGATTTGTGTATGTTATTAAAGGCTCTGGGAATTAAAGCAATTCCTGGGTGAATTTCTGCCTTCCCATATGATTTGAGAATCTGAAACAACTTAGCATTAGAAAGGCACTCCCTGCTGCATTCAGATTTTTTCTAGCATAAATTATTATTTGTTATTTGAAATGCTGCAAACTTTTCGGGTTTGTCTACTCTAGATAAAATGTCCAGGATTTTCAAGGAAACCAAAGGGAGGTAGGGATCTTAAATCTACTGAATTTCAATGGCATTCACTATCCACAAGGACCAAATAGAGTGCATTTTCATATAATATACCTAAGTACCTCACAGCAGGGAGGAGCTGGTGGGGCTTACTCTCTGGCTTACAGCAGGGAGAGCTTTTAAATGGAAGGAGACTTTCTTTTAGACAGCAGGACTATAGATACAGTGCACTACTTTAGCAAGACAATTAACCTGTAACCTGTAGGGCCTTCATCTAGGAGAAAAATCATTAGCCTTCCTGCTGAAACACCAGTTTTGGTGGATGATATTCTTTAATTATTATTATTATGGGCATTTTCTTATGAAAGAGGTAACAATTCACTTTATTTAGGCACAAGGCATCATTAGATGCTAACAAGTCTGATCACTAATAAGCTGGGCCAGATTTAAAGTAGATTTGTAATACATTTTATTCCCAGACTTCTGAACTATTATCTCATTAAACTACCTGCTATAATACTGAGTGTGAGACTATCCCTTTGATCCCAGTGGTAATCTCCCAGAACTATCATCTCCTAGGCTACGTGAGGTCTGCTGACTATCCCATCTCTAACATACCAGCTACATAGGAAGTTGCAAGTTTCCGAATAGGTGGGCAGTTCTACAATTATCTATCATTAAGGAAAGTTCTTCCTTAAAGAATCCCATCTTTTAAATGCTGCCTTCATTTCTTTACCATAAGTGATCACCAGGAATCCAGGTTTCTACAGGGCCCCAGATGGGGAGCAGGATGGAGCTGCAGGCTGCTCATTTGGAGGGTGGGGGATAGGGCTGGCTCCCTGCTGCTGTGTGCATTCCCAGGGGAGCATGGGGGCACATGATCCCCAGATTTATGTATGGGGTGGGGGCAGGGGCAGGCTGCCCACTGCAGATTCAGAGGTTGCTGCCCTTCCCCTGGGACCTCCAGAACCCAGCAGGCAGGACCCATCAGAGCATGCCAGAGTGGGGTGGTGAAGCTCCAGGCCGCTGCCATAAGCCCCATGCTGCCATGACAAAGCACCTCCTGCCCGCTCAGCAGCAGTGAGGGGTAAAACTCCATACCATTCCTGCTGCTGCCTGGCAGGCAGGAGGCACATTGTTATGGCGGCATGGGGTTTGTGGCAGTGGCATCAAGCCTGCCTGCCCCTCCCCAGTCTGCCCTGCTCTGTCAAGTTTTGCCTGTTGGGTTGCAGAGGCCCCTGGGAGAATGCAGCAGGGCAGAGAGTCCGAGTCTGTAGCTAGTAGCCTGCATCTGCACCCCCTGAATGGGCTCTGCTGCGGCAGTGCCACCCATGGGGAAGGAGGAGCTGGTCTCTGCTCCACTACTGCAACTGCTGCCTTCCACATGTGGCAGCCAGGGCTCAGGCACTGCTGGTGTTGTGAATAACCCCGAGCCATTTCTCTGAAGGCCTAATAAATGGCCTCGAGCCATCCTCCCAAGACAAAATACACAAGGAGACTGGAAGGTTGTTTTGTAAATTATGCCCATCTGCAATGATAAGGAGGAGACGGCTGTACCAGGCCAGGGGCCTCGAAGATAAACAGCGAACTACACTAGAAAATAGGTGAAAGAGCTCATTAGGGGCTCATTATA
>JAGPOW010003685.1:69736568-69809317 GCA_030014935.1 Caiman crocodilus
GCACCTTTATTGCTAGCAATAAAAACTTTTTTTCTTTCAAACTTCCAACTAGCATTCATATATTAGCGCTCATGCATGCCGGGCAACGAATTCAGACTTAAGCTGAAGCATAACACTGGGGGCAAGGGTCTGTAGACCCAGGTTCCTGGCCCAACAGCCCTAGGCTGGGGGCCCCCTCTGGAAGGGTTGGAGTATGGGGGACTGTAGGTAGGGAATGAAGGGCACCAGGAAGGGTGCGGGGTATGGGCGACTGGTGCTGCCTTAGTCAGGCAGGGAGGGGCATGTGCCTACCCTGAGACCAGCCCCACCGACAGGGGGGTATACCCCCATGGAGGCTAGTCCTGCAGACCGGGAGGAGGGATCCCCCCCACAGGCGATCTCATGACAGCCAATCACTGCAGTCAATCTCTGTGATCACTGCAGCTGCTTCCGGGAGTGGCTGTGGCAGCTTCTGGGAGCAAGCATCAGCCGATCACTGCAGCCGGTCCCAGAAGTGGGCTGGAAACAGCTGCAGCAATCACAATGATTGGCTAACACTTGCAGTGGGGGCACTGGTACTCGCACCTGCACCCCACCCTGCCTATTGCCTAAGAGGCGAGAACAGCCAGTCACAGGGTGCACCAGTGCTCTCAGGGGGTGCATGTGCTCCCCATCGTGTCCTCCAAGCATTGACAGTGGTGGGGGGCTATGGGTGAGGAGTGAAAGGCATTGGCAGGGCGTAGAGGGCTGTGGGTGAGGAGTAAGGGGCACCAGCATGTCTGGAGGACTGTGAATTGGGGGTGAGGGGTAATGGCATAGGCAGGGAACTGGTATATCAGGGCTGCTCAGCACCACAAAGCAGGGGTGGGGAAGACAGGACATAGCCACAGGTGGACCTGCATTCTGGTGAGTGAAGGGGGCAGGGGGAGCTCTGATTTTCTATGATAACAAACCCAAAATCAAACACCTAAATTTACAAGTATTTAGAAATTATTTTTTATAGGCTTCCCAATTGCTTTAAAATTGTAAATATATTAATAAAACATGTTCAACTGATACCTATATACATATTGATGTTTCATTTTAATCATGGAAAAAATGCAGATTTGGGGGGTTTAAATCTGAGAATTTGCTATTTCTACCAGAGAATTTGAAATTTTTAAATAGAGAAAACTAGAATTCCTGGAGAGCACATCCATTCCAGACACATTTTCTGCACCTTTACTTGTAATTTTGAGTATCATCACTAACTATACAAATGTGCAGGCCTTGTTTGGATCCTAATACACGTCTTGGAACCCAGTCTGCAATTTCTCTACCGTCTTCTAAACCTGGACAGCATACAGAAAGGGAGCTAGGTGTATTTTAAAGAAACCTGACTGGCAGCACAAGAACATACCATTCTGATGCACAGGAAGACTAGCAAGTATGACAGAAGACCAGTTTGGCTTAGCAGGGGACTCTTCAGTGAGCTAAAACAGAGAAAGGAAGCTTACAACTGTAAACTTAGACAAACAACTAGGGAGGAGTATAAAAGTATTGCTTGGGCATGTATGGATGAAATTAGGAAGGGCAAACGCAGCTGGAGTTGGAGCTAGCAAGGCACGTGAAGGGTAATGAGAAGGGTATCTACAAATATGTCAGCAACAAGAGGAAGATCAGAGAAAGTGTAGGTCCTTTATTAAATGGGGGGAAGGGAGGAACAATCTAGAGACATTTTACAGAAAAGGATGAAGCACTCAATGTCTTTTTAACCTCACGCTTCACAGGAAAGGTCAGCTCCCAGACACCTGATAGCACAGTATGGGGAGGAGGTAAGCAGTCAACAATGGGGAAAGAACAAGTCAAGGATTATTTTAACAAGCTGGATGTATACAAGTCAATGGGGCCAGACATGTTGCAACTGAGGGTGCTGAATTAGTTGGTTGATGAGATTGCAAAATTGCTGGCCATCATCTTTAAAAGCTCGTGGAGATCAAGGGTGGTCCCAGATGATTGAAAAAGGCAAAATATAGTGCCCAGCTTTAAGAAAGGGAAGGATGATCCAGGAACTGCAGAATAGTCAGCCTCACCTAAGTCCCTAGACATATCATGGAGCAGGTCCTAAAGGAATCTATTTCTAAGCAATTGGAGGAGAAGAAGGTGATTAAGAACAGTCAGCATGGATTCACCAAGGGCAAGTTATGCCTGATCAACCTGAATGCCTTCTAAGATGAGATGTCTGGCTCTGTAGATGCAGGAAGAGCAGTGGATCTAATATAGCTCAACTTTAGTAAGACAAGGTTCTTTGGGTAGATGTGATATTGTTTATGAAACCAACTAAATAGTTGGAAACATTGTTTTTTGCAAGCTTTTGGGCATAAACACCGTTCTTCAGGCATATAGAGAGTCTGCTGATGAACTGTGCGCTTTTGTGTGCTTGTATGCTTTAGCAAGGCTTTTGTTATGGTCTCTCACAACATTCTTGCAAGAAAGCAAAGGAAGTATGGGTTGGATGAATGAACTGTTACATGAATAGAAAACTGGCTGGATCAACAGGCTCAGAGTGTAGTAGCCAATGGCTGGATGTCTAGTTGGTACCTGGTATCAAGTGGAGTGCCCCAGGGCTTGGTCTTGGGGCTAGTTTTGGTCAAACTCTTCAACAATGACCTGGACAATGGGACCCTATCCTCAACAAGTTTCCAGGTGACACCAAGCTGGGAGTACTAGCTGATACACTAGAGGATAGGGCTAGGATTCAGAGAGACCTTGACAAATTGGAAGATTGGACCAAAAGAAATCTCATGAGGTTCAATAAGTAGAAGTGGAAAATCCTGTACTTAGGATGGAACAATCCCATGTACTGGTACAGGCTGGGGGCTGACTGGCTATGTAGTCGTTCTGTAGAAAAGGACCTCAGAGTTACAGTGGACTGTATGCTGGATATGAGCCAACAACATGCCCTTGTTGCCAAGAGGGGCTAATAGCATATTGGGCTGCATTAGGCAGCATTGCCAGCAGATCAAGGGAAGTGATTATTCCCCTTTATTCAGCACTGGTGAGACCACATGCAGAGTACTGTGTGCAGGTTTAGGACCCCCACTACAGAAAGGATGTGGATAAATTGGAAACAGCCCAGTGGAGGGCAATGAAGATGGTTAGGGATTTGGGACTTCTGAGGAGAGGCTGAGGGAACTGGGTTTATTTAGTCTGGTGAAAAGAAGACTGACAGGGGACAGAGGGGATTTAATAGCAGCCTTCAACTACGTGAAGGGTGGTTCCAAAGAGGATGGTGCCAGACTGTTCTCAATGCTAGCAGATGACAGAACAAGGAGCAATGGTCTCAAGGGCAGCATGGGAAGTTTAGGTTAGTTATTAGGAAAAAACCCTCTCTCAATAGAAGGGTAGTAAAGCAATGGAACAGGTTACCCAGAGAGGTTTTGGGAGTCTCCATCCTTGGAGGAATCTCCATCCTTGGAGGCTGATCCTGCTTTGAGCAAGGGTTTGGACTAGATGACCTCCCAAGATCCCTTCCAACTGTAATTTTCTATGATTCTAATTTTCTAATTGTCTCAAAAGTCCCTTCTTTATGGAAACAGTACAAAATGGAAGAACCCATGAATACTATAACAATCTAAGATCCACAGACATATCATATTGAGCAAATATTACTGTCAATATAGCATCAGCCATTTAAAAAAATTAATTATGAAAAAAACATTAAAGATGTGCACATAGATTACACAGTTCAATAACAGTTTTATAACATTTCTATAGCAGTAATTAGCTTATGCACTACATTAAATGATATTTCTTATTAAACGAAACATCAGATTGCAATCGATTGAGCAGTCAAGCTGGAAGAACAATATTGGTTGCACCGCTGTAAATAAAAGATACCACTTATAAAGCAGTTTACAAACCTTAACTGATTAAATCTCACAACTTTGCAGTGCGAATTGGAATTATGGGTTCCTATTTCAATAACTAGGGAGAAATGACTTGCCAAAAGCCACAGGAGGACTCAGTACCACATATATTCTTCCATTAATGCCTAACACATGCCATGCAAAGAAATATAAATAAAGTAGTTTGTGCCTTTACTTTTTAGGGACTGCTCCCAGCACAGAATATTATAGAATATATTCAACCAAAACATTTTCCCTATTGGAAAAAAAAAGCAGCTTCATTAAGAACTCATTTTTTGTGAGAAAATTTCACTGTCAATGATTTTTTTTTTAAATTTGAAATGGGAAATGCCAAAAAGAATTTGTAATTATTATTGTTTCAGCCTAGTTGTATAAAACATTTTATTACAAATTCAAATTCCTCCTTTTTTCCTCTTTCACCTCTAGACAAGAGATTAAATGTTGTTGTTGGTGTTTTACTTCTCACGTTTTTCTTATTCTTTTTCCTGTTCCCATTTGATGTCAAAAAGGAAGAAAATGGAGGTAAAAGGAGGAGAATTAAAATGTTAAAAAACATTTTGGTTTACAGAAGCTAATCAAAAGCAAAACATGAACTCACATATAAATGGAATAAAATATCATTTATGTTTTGATTTCCTTAGATTTATCCTTTGATTTATTTTTGAAGATAAAATTGTTTATAATTTTTAAAAATAATAACGAGAAATATTTTGGTTCAGTTTTGGTGCACTTGCTTCTGTGATAAGTATGTAGCTTAAGTAGGAAACAGATATTTGGATTCTGCTCCCTGAGGGTGCTTGTCCATGTAATCAGCATTTACCTGATAAAAATGCTCCTGGTTTAATTTTCCTTACTTAGTTTACGACAACTAATTAAGTATGTGGATGTGATTTACCATGCAATGGCTTACTATGCTATAACTAGTAAAATGTGCTATAGGGCACATCGGAACAATTTTACTTTCCTCCCCTTTCAGTATTACTTTACTGCCAAGTGGCATTTTAGGATAAGATTTGATACTTTGGCTGGTATATTTTCTTGGGTCGTGCTGTGTTGCTTTTTTGAGGGGAACTGTTAGTGGTTTTGCTTAAGAGACGTGTATTTTTGGAAGGTTTTTGAGTTCAATAAGGAGTGCTGTCTGCCTCCTCCGCAAAGCCTCCCACTTTTTTCTGGATGCTTGTTGCATGGGGCACTGCTGGGTGGGAAGGGAAATCCTTTCAAGCGGTCTGCAAGAGTTGGCATGCCTGCCTCCTCATCACAAGTCTGGATTGGCATGGGGGTCTGTACTGCAGGCCTCCCGGAGGGGTCGCCCTCCCTACCCAAACCAGGTCCCAATCAGTTCTGCCCCCAGCTTTTTCTGCATGCTGGTTGTGCTAGGCACTGGGTGCGGGGTTCACTTAGGGTGACACAAGGGTACACAAAGGGTCTGGGGCTGCCTACCCCCTCTCCTCCCATCCCTTCCCTGTGTGTTGCCATCTGGGTATCATGTACCCAGCTAAAGCCTGAATGGACACATTACTACAGGAATTTATATGTAAAACAGAAAGCATCCTGTGTCTCCTGTTGTCTGTATCCTTGCATCAAAAAGCAGGATTTTTTCCAAAGCTGAGAAGCAGCATGGGGGTGGCCTGAGGTTGTTAATCAAGGTTGATTAAGAGTCCTTAGGTATCCCCATGCCCAGGACAGCTTCCCCCAAAGTGAAGTTGAGGGGGCTGTGATCAGCCTTCTCCAACTCCCCCTCCCCCCCACAATCACCATACAGAAGCCAGCATGAGCTAACACCCCCACCCCGCAAAGCAGGGGCATGGTGTAAGTTGAGGTGAAGAAAGAAGCAGCCCAGGCTTAATGAGAGGAATTTTCTTATCACATAGTCTATTTGCATGTCGATCTTTCAACTGCTGCATTAGCAATCATAATCACCTGCAGTCATATCCCCCCAGCCTATAATCAGATCCCTTCAATACTTGTTCCCCCTCCTGTCATCTTACTCCCCAAGCTTTCCCCTCTTCTCTGGTATTCCTGTTTCTTATAAGCGTATATTTTCCCTCAGCAACATGTCCCTGTCCTCCGTTGACCACCCTCTGCTTGCCATTACTCTGCCTGACTTTCATACTGCTGCCTCTTTCTGGGAATGCAGGGAGCAGCAAGTCAGAAGTGAGGGGCACCAGCTGGTCTGGGAATGCAGGGGGCTGCAGGTTGGGGGTGAGGTGCACCAGCAGGGTCTGGGGGAGGAGGGATGGAAAGCCAGGGGGCTGCAGGTCAGGAGTGAGGGGCACCAGCTGGTCTGGGGGGGCTGCAGGTTATCTAGGAATGAGAGGCACTGGCAGGACTGGTGGGGCTGTGGACTTCAGGTTCAGAGTGAGGGAGACAGGTAGGGCTGGGGGGCAGGGAGTGCCACCCATGTCAACCATTAGCCCCCCACACGCCCGTGCCACAACCCCCAGGCCACTGCAGGGAGAGGAGAGTCACGCACTCATGGAGAGGCTTGGGTCCTAGCAATACACACAGCTCTGGGTTGTAATGGCCATGAATAACAGTGTATGGTGCAGGCTGTGCTAAATTGTTATATGTGGCCATTGCATCCAGCCCTGGGGTGCATCTCAGCCCTCCCCATACACTGTTATATAGAGCTGTTACACTCTAGAACTGGGTGCATCTCTGCCCTCTCCCTGCACTGTTATATGTGGCTGTTAATCTCCCAGCAGGAGTGAGGGGCACCAGCAGGGTGACGGTTGTATATTGTGCCTCCTGTAGGATTGGAGAGGACCATTTCCCATCCCCCCTCAGACCTTTACCTTAAGATTCCTCGACAGAACCTGTAGAACCAGTTGAGTGATTCTGGCCAAATCCTGGGGTGCTAACCCTATTTACATTTTCACTGAAATCTTGCCACACTTTTAGCTTCTTTCATTTCTTGGAGTCTCAGAACAACAGAGACTCCCTTAGACCAACACAGGTACAACCAAAAACGCAGACCATCTTTGAATTATTTTGTCTGCATTAACAGTGCTCCAGTGAAACTGCTTTTTGGCTGGAGCCCTGGATGAGGGTACCGGGAGGGTTGGGAGGTTGGGGCTGAAGGCTGGATGTGAGAGGCACCCCAAAGTGTGACAAGTCAGTGACCATGCTCTTTTTGATTGAGCAATTTTATTAATTATTTTTTATTTTCATACAGTCAGACATGTTTTCGTCATGTTATGCCACAGAGTCCAATGACTCCAGGTCTGCTTTTTGGGGGAAGACTTGAAATCTGACAGTGCACTGTCCTATCAGCATTTCATAGAAAACCAATTTGCATATCAAATTCTGGTTCCCCTGCAGCTCAGGTTATAGCTCTCATCAGTCTGTGCTTTGAGGCAGACCTCCAAACCTGGCTTTCCAGGAGTCTGAACAGACATCAGCCCTGTTCAATAAACCATATAGTTTCCTCTTCTAGAAGCAGACTTATGTGATGTGACTGTTCTAGGGCCAGCAATATTATTGTTTTTTTGTTGCTTGCCCCATTAGAAATAGATTAAGTCATGTCCTAGCAAGCAGTCCACAGAGACAAATCCCCATTCCTCCATTACCTTCCAGTATGCCAGAGGCCTATTCCATGACAAATTACCAAGACCTACCCAACCCGTACCACTCGCACCCAATACTACATGTTAGGTTTCTCTTCCAGAATTGACAAAAGCCTGCTTAGCTGTGACTTGCACTTGACAAGCCATGCACTCTATTTGCTCTGTTCATCAGTCAGACAGCCCCCACATTTTTGAGGTCCCAGGAACAAGTCACTTGCAAAATTCCCTGCCAGTCCCCCCTCTGCCCAGGCCTGGAGCTATGGGGAGCCCCCTGCTCACAGTGAGTGGCCTGCTTTCACCATCCAGTTTTGGGGCACCCCAGGCCACATGCTAGGGTTTGCTCCCTGAATTTCAAACTGTCTCCCTCTACTGAAGGTCAAGGAACATTTGCACCACACAGCCCCTGCCTACTGCCCCTAGTGGTGTGGGGCAGGAACCCCTGGCTGGCAGTGACTGGCCTTCTCACCATACACTGTTTCAGGGTGGCCAACACCTAGGCTATATGCTATGGTTCATGAGGCTGCAGTTTGTTCCTTTAAGTGTCAGGTCCTTATTCCTGGTTCTCACTTCCTTTTTCAAAGCTAATCTAGACCCAATAAAAGCTTCTTATTAATGAATTACACATTCTAAAGAGAGAGAATTTCATTAGCTATGCATATTTACTAAATAATATGTAAATTAATATCCTGGAGCCACCATGCCTGTGTACTGCCAGGGGACTCTCCTGGGTACCTCTGACCAGAGTTTTGCATGACCCAAAGTGTGGCCTGATTGACAGGTCCCCATGCACATTGTAATAACTATATGGACTTGAATAAGGAATTTGTTTTAGGCTGGGATTAGAGATGGAAATCCTTCTTAGGTCACCCCACACTATGGCTCTGTGGCATTGGAGGACTCTCCTGGACACCTCTGACCAGAGTCTTGCCTGGCTCAAAGCCCAATCTGTTCATGAGAAGCTGCCAACTGACAGCCTCCCCATGCCCACTGTACTAAGTATATGGGCTTGAACAAGGAACTGGCTTTCAGGCTGAGATTACAGATTTAAATTCTTTCTGGGCCATCTGACACCATGCCTATGTGCCACCTGAGGACTCTCCTAGACATTCCCAACCAGAGTCTTGCCTGGCCCAAAACACAGCTTGGCCATGCCAGACAGCCAACTGACAGCATCCCAGCCATGGTGCTAAGCATATGGACCCACATAAGGAACTGGATTTGGGATTGGGAGTATGGCTAGAAATTATTCTTGGGCCACCCTGTGACATACCTCTGTGGCACCAGGGGACTCTCATGGACATCTGTGGCCAGAGTCTTGCCTGGCCCAAAGTGCAGTTTGTGCATGCCAGGCTACCAACTGACAGTCCCCCCATGCCCACTGTACTAGGTATACAGGCTCAAATAAGGAAATTCTTTTGGGCTGAGATTAAAGATGGAAATCCTTCTTTGGCCACCCCCAGCCATGCCTCTGTGGTTTTTTTCTAGTTTTCTTGGAACTGGGCTGGTTTTGGGACTGGGATCATAGCTGGAAATTTTTCCTGGTCCAGCCCATGTGGTCAAGGGTGTCCAAGACAGCGCCACAGAGGCATGGCATGGAGTAGCCCTAGCTCTGGGGTGTAACAGCCACATAGAACAGTGCATGGGAATGTTAGATATGAGCCCAGCTGTGGGATGTAACAGCTGCATATAACAATGTATGGGGAGACATGAGATACACCCCAGAGCTGGGTGCAATGGCCACATATAACAGTTTAGCACAGACCTCACCATACACAATCCCAACACATCCGGTGTCCCTCACTCCTGACCCATAGTCCCCACCCCACCAGGGTCAAAAAAATCTATGCAGAAAAAAAGCAAGGTGGTGCACAAGGCGGCAGTACTTGCAGCTCAAAACTGGAGCATGGCCAGTCCGAGCCACATTCTGGCTGCTGAAGAGGTTCCCAGCTGCATGAGTGCCTTGGCTACAGCTTCTCATGCCCCCAGGTAAAGCTGCTAGGGCTAGCAGAGTTGCAGGCCCCATCCTCCCCTACCACCTCCAGGGTAACTTACCACATGCCAGAGCACTTGTCGCGCAGGAGTTCCCCAGGGACAAGCAGCATCAGCACACCTTGTCCTTGGGGAACCAAATGTCCTTGATCACCTGTACATGACCCAGAAGGTGATGTCTGCCCTCAAGCTTGCTTTCACTGCCCTATCTAATATGAAGCAATACCAAAGCCAATGTTTTAGGTCCAATGTCTGAGCTGGGAATTCAGTTCAGGACTTCGCATTTCAGGGCTGTGCTTGGATGACCTCTGACTGAAATGAACATTAAAAAGGCATTTCTGGCAAGCTTCAGAGCATTTTGGAGAAACATACTCTAGTGACTCACTCTTTGTCAGCTCAGGCTAAACTAAATCAGCTTCATTACTTAATTTTTGTATTTTGTCACGTTCTTTGTGGGTGCAACTGCTTACACCAGTGCTCCCATGCCCTATGTTTCCCAAAGACAGAATACCATCTATCTTATAGGGCAAGAGAGTATAGGGCATTCTGCACTATAAAATATTATCATCACTTTCTCTTCAGTTAACAGATGTGCACATATCTGACTAGTGAAGCTGCATGAAATGAGTACAAATCACAAACTGTTTTCTATAAATGTTATCTCTTCATAGAAGCAACTCTCATTACACTATACGAACCATGACTAATTTCAAGGGTCAACTTGACCTTTGCCCCCCATTGTGTAAAGTATTAGTCTTCTCTAAAGAAGTTCACAATTTAATAAATAAGGTGTCAGGGAACAAAAAATGAGACTGAAAAAGAGTACACTCATTCTTAGGTTCTGCTATAAATAATGCTCTCATTAAAATTCTGCCTTAGAAGAAAGGCAAGTCCATTAGTCTGGGAGCTAATTTTTACTGGCTCCTTAGATGTATGCATATTAAAAATTCAGCTTTTATAATTGCCAACCATCAACCACCTAGTCAGTGCTGTTCTTGGCGTTTTTAATTATTTACTTCATTTGCATAGACACTCCAATTTATGAACAACCATTTAGTTATCAAGGGACAGTTTTAGTAATTTCTCTTTTACATTTTTATTTATCCCTTTTATATCCCTATTAAGAGCTTGAAGACAAACCTTGCTCTGTGCTGAGTATTGTTAGACAATATATGCTCACAGCACCGACCTCCTTTTCTCCACTGCATCATACTGTGTTATGGTTACAATTTCTAATTAGCATCCATTAAAAAGTAAGGTCAGCTAAATGGCTGGATTAAGGTAACAAGCAAGACATTAGACTAAGCACTGATGACCCCTGAAAACACTACAAATGACATTGATCAGATTTAAATAACTATTAATGTGCCCCTGAAAAATTATTTGTGCTTCCCATCAGCCACTACAAACAGGGTGCGTCTACATATGCACCCAACTGCACAGTAATTACTGAAGTGTGGGTCGTTTCTGATGCTACTGCACAGTAGCATTGGCATCATGGTTCATGACTGCTGATGTTACGTCACTGTAATGACGAGCTATGTCACCGTAGCTTGTCGTTATGGTGACATAGCATTTTGTGTAGATGCATATACAGTTACCAATCTCTCCCACAGGGAGTAGAAAATTCATTTTACTGATTTTTTTTCTTTCTTGGACCAGAGCACCCTTTTAACTATGATTGTTTCCAGGTGTAAATGTGCTAGGGAAGAAGAAACCCAAATTCTGCCCCATACTTTCTTCCCAGAATTTTAAAGTTTGAAATGTTTACCTCCTTCTTTATATTGCTTTTATATGGATTCCGTCTATCACTGAAGCTTATGCTTCTCTTAGGTCTCTGAAAATCTAACACTTCACATCTGGCACTGCCTCATCACATTTTAGCTGGGTTTACAAACCCAGGATCCAAGATTTTTTCAGATTTTCTTCTATCTTTTCTCTTGCAGGTCCATGCACAGGAGACATGCATTTAGTTGCTACATAGTGGGAGCATCTATACAAGATGCTACATCACCATAGAGATGAGGAACGTAACTCATTGCTATGGTAGTGTAGCGTCAGCAGGCACAAACCATGAAGCTGACACTACTGTGCAGTAGCAATGAGCTACTATGCAGTACGGTCAGAAACAACCTGTGTGCCACTGGCACTGTGCAGTAGAGGCAGTTACTGCGCAGTCATTTAAAATGACTGCACAGTAACAACTGCACAGTCAGGTACATGTGTAGGCATGTCCATGGTCTACACAAGACCTTATTTTGCTCCTTAAGTGAATGTGAGTTCTATGCATCAGCAAATATAAGAGCATGCAGGTTTCCAAATGAAGCCCTCTGCAATCCTACAGGGAACCTAGGCAATCTGCATCTCCTACATGACCAAAAAATCCTATGCAGCAGAATAGGACTATCAGCACCATTAAGAATCTCTAGTGACCTTTGTTGTGACTTCTATCTCACTCTGCATCAACTCCAAAGGTGAGGGGACAATCAACTAGATTGAAGATATAATTTAGGGGCTCTTCATACCCCTTAAGAAATGACTATATTATTGAATGGAAGCATTGCATTGTCTGTCACCAGTGTTTGGCTTCAGGATTTAGCAATCAAAAAGTAAATGATTTGCAATCCTTGGTATGATTGTGCTCCTCCACAGGTCCTATCTGGAGGCTTTCTGCAGACAGGGTACTGAACAGTGAAAGCGAATGAAGGAGAGCAATCTTGCCTGGCAGGGATGGAATTGATTACCAGTTCCTCTTTCTACCAGGCAGGATTTCTTTGCTGCAATTCATACTTTACAGTGGCCTGTCTGCAGATGGCCTCCAAATGGTTGGAAGAGAAGGAGAGACGGGGAGATGACAGCAATGAAACTAGATGTTACAAATTAATCATTATTATAGAGCCTTTTAGCAAATAGCAAACTGATAAAATATTCTGAATTTTTTCTCCTTCCTTCACTCTTTTGGTGTCCACTTCTCCTCATTCACCTACTCTCCAGTCTCTCAGTTCTAATCTTCAGAGGGAATTTACAAACACCTTTTGTAGATGAGCCTATGAATTTCACTTCATAAATCTACTTGATACAAAATATCATGGACAAAATATAGACATTGGATTTATGGCATATTATAACCCTCCTGTCATCTGATAACTCCAGGTAACATGTCTGCAATTTTACCAGCTACATTCTATCACCAATTAAACATTTGCCCCTTCCCCCATAGGCAGCCGGGACCAAGAGACCTGCACCTGACAGAGCTCTGGGTTCCAGTTGCATATGGTCCCTGGGGCTGGGAGCCTGTTTCTTGCTGATGAGGGGGCAAATAGCTTGGGCTGCATTAAGTAGATCAAGAGAAGTGATAATTCACCTTTTATCCAGCACTGGTGAGATCACATGCAGAGTACTAAGTGCAGTTGTAGAGCCCTCACTATAGAAAGGATATGGATAAATTGGAAAGAGTCCAGTGGAGGGCAATGAAGATGTTTAGGGAGTTGAGACACCCGACTTCTGAAGAGAGGCTGAGGGTACTGAGCTTATTTAGTCTGGAGAAAGGAAGACTGAGAGGGGATTTAATAGCAGCCTTCAACTACATGAAGGTTGGTTCCAAAGAGGATGATGCTGGACTGTTCTCTGTGGTGGAAGATGGCAGAACAAGAAGCAATGGTCTCAAGGACAGCAAGGGAAGTTTAGGTTAGATATTAGTAAGGATGTCCTCATGAGAGGAGTAGTAAAACACGGGAACAGGTTACCCAGAGAGGTTGTGGGAATCTCCATCCCTGGAGGTTTTTAAGACCTGGCTAGACAAAACTGTGGCTGGGATGATCTAGTTGGGGATGGTCCTGCTTTGAGCAGGGTGTTGGACTAGACGACCTCCTGAAGTCCCTTCTAGCCCTAACTTCTATGATTCTACCTTTCCCCACTCCCACCTACCTGTATCACACCTATTGTCTCCCATTCCCTCTGATCCTCACTGCCACACATTTACATTTTTATGGGTCTGCATTTTAGCTTCTATTCCACTGAGGAAAGCACACAAAACACCAACAGACACCCCCTATGTCTGAAGAAAGGTGTTTATGCCCAAACACTTGCAAAGAACAATTTTTCCAACTATTTGGAGCAGAGTACAAATTAATGGACAAATGAAAATTAACTAAATGTTGGGGTTTTTTTAAACACAACCAACCAATCAAGCAAACAAATGAACAAAAAAATGTCCAAAACAAATTAGGGATTAGCAGGAAGGATCCATATCAATACATTCTATTTTATTAGATACAGCATATAATATTTTCACTTCAGAACATTCCAAGACTGATGTGAATTTCACTATGAAAAGCAAAGGGTGCCTTCATTACAAGATGTCATTTTGTTCCTATTTAGAGATCCAAAATCAGAAAACCAAATTGACACAGACATCTTTCAGACTCACAGTTCTACACGTTAAATAGATTCAGAACAGATCACACAGATGCACTTGTCTTCCAAATGATTTTCTTGATTCATTACACTGTTACATGATGGATCAAATGGCTCAGTTAAACTATACAGCTCAGTTTATATTTAAAATTAGGTCCATGACCTAATTATAGTAGGTTTATAGTAGTGCCTCCACCACAACACAAGAACAGCACAAGTACAGATGAAGCAGTAGAGCAGCTCATTTCAAACATTTTGTGGGAAGACATTTTTGCATGGTGACCTTTGAATACTGGGCAATCTATACAGATTATGTGCACAGATTATATGCTGAAGATGAGTGTTGGTATGCTTAGGTAAGAAAATCAGAATTCTGTAAACTTCCCTCCATAACTCTACAGGATGGACTCTTTAGTGCTCTTTCATTTTGCTGTGCCTATTTATATAGCATCTTCCTAAAATCAAGGCAGAAGATGACAATCTTGTCTGACCTACACTACAGAGTCAATTTAAGATACAGGAACATAAAACCCTGATTATGCATATATAACAAGTCTGAGCCCAAGGGCAGCCATGGTAGCCACACAGCTCTTGTCCTGATTCAGCTCTCTGGTACCCTCTCTTTTACACTCTCTCATCTACCACTTTACTGGTATAATTTCATTGGGGAAAAATGGAGGCTGTCCAGTGTCCCAGAATGAGCCCATGTCTTCTATCAATCTGTGGGTTCTTCCCAAACCCCACTGACCCTTGTTTTGTCCTGAGGCACTAGGTAGGGTCCATGTGCTAGGACACTTGTATCCTTAATTAAGGTTAAATTTTGTGGCCTCTGACCTCCCCTACAGCCATTCCCATACCTTGCAGATGTTATGAGTCATTATTTAGGTGGGGAACTCTGCCCCCAGAACAACACCAGGCCATCTCAGGCCTCTACTCCTCAGTTGGGGTTTTGGCCTTCCCAGCTTCTACCCCTCTGCTCTAGCTTGACCCTTAGCCCAGGCCCACTGTCCCAGACCTGGCTTCTGGGCTTCAGCCCAGGTCTTGCCCTCTTGGATGCTGGGCCCCTGGCCCTGTCTCTTCCCATCTTAGGTGCTGGGCCTCTGGCCCCATCTCCTTTCCTGTACAGGTTTTGGCTCTCCCTTAAGCCAAACTTTGTAAACTTTATGCCGCATGCCTTATGTGTTATGTTAAGGGTTTTCAAGCCTTTTGAATCAGCATACCCCCAACAGCCAGATGCAAAGCAGCATACCCCTAGCAGCTGGATGCGGAGTCAGGGGCTGGAGAGAAGGGTGGGGGGTAGCACATGGCTGGATGTGGGGGTGGGTGTAGGGTAGGAGGGTGCGTGGCCAAATGTGGAGCATTGGTAGCTGCCATGTGAGAGCTTCCCTTGCCCCCCACATCGAGTCAGGTGGGTAGTGCCTGCATGGCAGGGCAGAATGGTGCGTGGTGGCACTCTATCTCTGCACACCTGCATGTACCCCATAGGGCCTTAAGTAACCCCAGGTGTACATGTACCCCCGGTTGACAACCAGTGCATTATGTACATTTTATGCCACATTCCTATTCTTCCCATTGTTAAGGCAAAATTGTATACCAAGATTATTGTATTTACTCTATGCATTCAGCTATGGAAAATCCAAAGACCTTTCTTAACCTTTTGTCATTGTATCATTGTGCCATTTTTGAATGCTGAATATTACTGAAAATAAATGGCAGGCAATTATTTTAATACTGTTCTTACAGCATATTACTTTAGAAGATTATTCTAAATTGCAAAAGACAGAAGCAATTTACCTAAACAGAATTATTTAATACTAATATGGATTAGCATTGCACAACATTGTACGCAGAAGCCGTAGATGGATACCATGCATATTTTTTAATTCTTTTCTTAAACTGAGAAAAAAACCACGTCTACTTATAAAACTGATCAAAACATTGAATTTTATTCCTGAAAAGAATTTTTATTAAAAATATCTAGGAATTTGGTGAGGTACAGACAGCTTTGCTTTATTTGACTACGCATATAACCAAACAATTGTATATCAGGACTAGGTCATTTCCAATAATCTCATATATATAAGGTTAGGAGAACTGCATGAAAAGAAAGAAGAAATACCATGAGTTTACAGTCAGTAAATGCTGATAGTCAGCAATTCATTTTCTATTTTCATAATTTTTATGCCACTATCAGGTAGCTGTTTGCCTCAAATCGTTTAAAATCTTTTCCATCCTCTCTGTTTTAGATAAATTGAGTATTAAGAGATGCTTCCGGCATAACATTTTACATTAAAAGTTAATTAAAAGGAAGTAAAAGGCAGAGGGAAGTAATTATTTTTTTAATGTCCCACTGCCGCTCTCACACCGCTCCCCAACATTTGTTACTTTTTGGCAAACTAAAAATGAGAAATATAAAATAAAGGTGTGCAAACATGTATGATCCATTCTCTTATATGTGATTGGGAATATCAGGCTAATTAAGAATGGTCATCTATTTACTATTGTTGAATGTGAGACTAATGCAAAATATATACTGGTATATTTGGTTAGATTGTTTAAAACTGATCTTTTTAAAAACTGTACATCAAAACTCAACCACAAACAACTGAACGACGTTCAAGAAAGGAATCTAATTTGGACCATATTTGAATGGACCATAATTTGGACCATATTTGAATGAACTTTTTATTTTGAAGTTTTTCTGCAATGTTCAATAATCATTTGAAGTCTAATGATAAAATGATTCATTACTCCAAAACAATGAGGTACATTTCAGAGATAGGTAAAATACATCCAGGAAAAATGTGTCAGACACGCACATGTCCACCCATCCACCCACCCACCCACTTTTAAGAAGAAATTACATTTCAATTAAGGAAAAAAATTAGTCTTGCACAGCTGAAAAATCTAAGCATATAATAAAAAACACACACAAAAATATACATTTTTTTTATCCTTTGGACTGATGTACTTCCAGGATTTCTAGTTTAAAATAAACAAAGAAGGCAGAAGGAAAGAAACACAATCTATGTCCTATACACAGTGATGCTGTACTATACAAAGAAGGACAATTATTCTTGCAGCATACAATCCTTATATGCCTTGACATCAGGTGTCAGAAAAACTACATGAAAGAAAAATATATGTATGCCTTTAAGGCTGATCAGCTGTAGTGGTGTCCTCACTCAGCCTCGGAAAGGCAACCCCCCCATGTGTGAAAGCCTTTTCTAAGTATGCCCAGCTGAATCTATCCAAACTTCGTCAGCATGGGTCATATCTTCTGCTGTATGCAGTGTGGGGGAAGTTGAGACTTGAAGCTCTACATTAAATTATTCAGGGAAGAATTGACAAAAGGCTAGTTCTAAAAGCAGGATTATTAGGCAATTCAGTTGCGAATACACAAGTAAATGTTGGAAGACATATTTGGAAAAGAACAAGGATTTTAGCAAGGGTTCAAATTCAGGAAACAAGACACAAAATTATTTTTTATCAATTTATATCATAAGTTACAGTGGGGGCCTGCATATCTGTCAGCACCCCAAGAGCAGTCGTCTCTGAAGCCCACTGCTTTAGAAGGTCCATCCAGAGGCATAACTAACTCATACTGAACCCTGGGTGGCAGCAGCACATGGGGCCAGATGTTCACTGGTGCTGGGGGACATGTCACCTCTTTTTTTACTGCTGCCATGTGCATCAAGCAGCCAGCCAAAAAAGCACCCCTTTTTACAGCAAAATAATGAGATGACATCTCACCCAGAAGTAGTGAACTACTGTCTATTGCTCCTATGCTGTGTGCCACCCCATTTACTCTGCTCTCCCCACTGTCAAAGCCAGAACTTCTGCAGGGAAGGTGCAGGATGTGTTCAGGGAGGTGGGGAAGATGCAGGGTGAGGTGTCCCCACGCTCCATTCCAGTGCTTCCTGTTAGGCACCACCCAGGGCTCATGCCTCACTTACCCAACCATCGTTATGCTACTGGGCCCACCAACACTATTACAGCTGAGAACATGTGACAACAACAGAGAGATGAACTTCCATGGCACACCTACTTATCAAAGAAAATATTTCCCAGATGCTGGAGAAGGTATTGGAGGGATCCACTGATTTTTCACTGGGAAGAAAGGGATCTTTGGCTGTTTGGAGGGAAAACGGTGCTCCATTTAACTACCCCTACTTCTCGGGTGGAGAGAAGACCTCTGCCTCTGCTCTTAATGAGGGGTAGGGTCATAGCATTGGAAGCAGATCAAATACAAGTAACAGATGGAGTGCCTAAGACCCTTCACATTGCCACAATGCATACCTGAACACCACTGCTCCTCTAAATGTTCTCAGCAGCCACAGGAAAGCATCCAAGAGTAATTGCAGCTAAGTATCACCTGTGCAGTTTTAAACAAATGTTGGGCATGTATTCAACTGGGCGGAGAATATACGGAGGCTAACAGACACCACAAATCAGATCTGCATGCATCACCCTACACACCCTTTCCTGTGCTGGGTATAGCTCAAGCACACTGGAGAATCAGATATGAGATATTCATTCCATTCACCAATTGTGGAGGACCATGTAGAGAGGCTTTGGCACATTGTTATTATATTCAGCAACTTGAATATCAGTTTTGTTCCAGTGTTTCAATCTGTGTGTGATAAAGGTCTGTTCTCTCTCTTTTTTTTTTTTTTGAAAGATTATTTCTTCTCTACATATTTTCAGGAGAAAAAACAATCAGTTGAGTAAGAGACTGGCATGTAAAGTACTATCATTAGCAAAACACTAGCCTGAAATGCCCTTGCTGGCAGAAACCTTGGCTTTGGGCCATAGGAGAGGGAAAACAGAAGTGCAATATACACAAAAATATTCTTAGGGATAATTAAAAAGCTAAATAAACCATCAAACCAGTGTTTACCAGCAGATACTTTCTGTTGCTGAAAGCCACTGTAAGCAACACAAGAACTGCCAGTTCTCAGTGGATCAACTGGTGGCACCTTTTTGGCACTGTCTTCTTCCTTTTGTGCTTAGTGCCAGTGTACTTTGGGTTCTGGAACAATTAATTTTAAGTAGTGCTGCAGCAAGCTGCTGCCAGAATTCTGAATCTGAGAGACTGCAATTCTCTGCTCAAAGCTTGTTTTCCACCCTAAATCTGCAATCTCCTGTTAGACACTCAAGGAAGTGGGGCTCTGTCATCTAAGATGCCAGTCTGAACTACTAGGAAAGGGAAAGACAATGGGACTGAAGGTAAAAGAAATTAGTAAAGAAACTGGTGTGCTCATAACTGGATTCGGCAAGGAATAGCATGGATGTCAAAGGATTATGATAGAGATGGGGATACTGCCCAGGCTGAGTTGGGGGGGGTAGGGGTAGGGAGGGGTGTGTGTGGGGGGGGGTGTGTGTGGCATGCCTTGTTATGCAATGAAAACAAAGCCATAAATAGAGAATTCTGCAAGCAAGTGTAATGCATCATCTGCCCCGAGGAAGTGCTTACAATCAAATTAAGCGGCTTGGGATACAGCAATGATGTGAATATCCAAGGCAGGTAAGTAGAATATGCACACAGTAGGTAGAATCACAGAATCTGGACTGAAAGGGACCTCAAGTTATTTTAACACACTACACAAATACAGGATTCACTATTTCTAAGTGTTCTCACCTCGACCCCTCTAGATGTGATGGTAAAGGTGCAATGGGATCTGATGCACAATCCACACATTGGCACTTCCTGCCATGCCACACATGCATGGCGGAAGGTGTGATTGTAGGATCCCAAATTAAATCCCATCACACCCTATTGCTGATGCAGACAAATCCCAGGATCAAATTCCCATGCAGCTGGGAGCCCCCTCACCCAACAAGGCTGCTAGCCAGTGGTGCCCCAGGTACCCCCATGGCTGAGAGACCACAGCTGATGTAATCTTCCAGCCATGGGATGCTGGGAGTGCCCCCATGGCTGGGAGTCCCATCAGCTGTCAGCTCCCAGGTTATGAAGTGCACACATGGGCCCCTGTTTGGGCTGACAAGGCTCCCAGCCACAGGGGCCCTTGGCACATGTTCAATTAATGACGTGATAGTAAGAAGCCAAAAAGTTATTACACATAATTTGTAAAATAACTTTGTGCCCTAATCCTCCTTTTAATCACACCATTAATTGATTGCACATGTGGCCAGGTGACAGTTGAAGACATAATTAACTGGTTAATCATGTTGTAAGTGTAACATGTAGATAGGGCCCTAGACAAATGCTTATCCAGCATCTTCTTGAAAATACTGAAAATCTCCAATGAAGGAGTTTTCATAACTTTCTCAGGCAGCTTGTTCCATTATTCTAGTTCTTACAGTTAGGAAGTTTTCATGAGATTTCATCTAACTTTGTTCTGCTGCCATTTAAACAAATGACTGCATGTCTTGTCCTCTGTGACAACAAGGAATAAGGTTTCCCACTCTTCTTTATGGCAGCCTTTCAAATATGGAAAACTTCTATCATGCCCCCTTTAAGGCGCTGCAGTTTTCATGTCACTGCTTACAGTAAATTCCTATTATTGTATGGAGAGTTCAGCTTGGAAAGGAACAGTTTGTCTCTCCTATTACTTCCTATAATTAATTAATTAATATAATCGGTGTGATCCACATTTGGTTGCTTCCAAGTCTGGAGTTATCCATGGATATAAGGTACCCAGAACAACAGCTGTTGCTTTGATTGCTCACTAAGGAAACTAGTTACCATTGCTGGCTCAACTGCAAACAAACTTGCTTACTATGGAAAAGTAGAGCAAGATGCCAGTACTGCTCTGAGCAATATGGACCCTCATCATGTTTTCTAATAGAACACCTCTTGGCCTCAAAGAGCACAATATCATATAAATTACCAGGAGCTACTCCCAGATATGCCTCTCCAAAAGCTATGTTGTTGCCCAAACCCATAGCAGAACACTGCATGAAGTTATGCTGGATCCTGATAATCTCAGAAAATGAAATGCTGACTTGAAAATTTTCCCTGGCCTTTTCATTTTTACCAGACAAATGTCCTTTCAGTTGGTATCAGTTTCATTTCCAGGCCTGCCAGTGGAAGAATGGAAAGCAGGAGATGGAAAAGAAGAATGTCTGAAAAAATGAACTCTAAAAGAGAAAATTAAATGTGTAATGCTTTAGAATGCAAGCCCTGTCAGAGCCAGCTAAAAAGCCCTTTTTATTTTGAGTATAATAAAATATACAAGACAAGGAGACTTCATTGTTTTTCCAATGTGTTTTTAAGACCTACATTATTAGTAGCATTATGGAACTGTCTAGAGGCCCCACTATGCTAGGTAATGTGCATACACCATTCCTGCCTTGACAAAAAACAAAGGGTGGGGAGGGAAGGAGAGATGAAGTGACTTGCCAAGGGATCAGCAGCCTATGGCCCTGGGGGTCAGATCCAGCTGTGAATAGAGAGGATCCAGACTCTGATAACTCAAGAACTTAGCAGCATACTTCAGTGCCAGGCAGAAGATGCATCCCTAAAATCCTAGAGCCTACCTTTTCTATCTATTCCCTTTGCCTCTTCTGCTGATTGTCATAAGGTAGCAGGCAGACAGTGAGGAAGATGCAGGGTCACAGACCGCAATGGGGTCTGGGCTGCAAGTAATGGTCTGCAGTGGGAAAAAGGTTGCCAACTCCTGGATATGCCTATAGTAAAAAAAACAGATTAACAGCAGAGTCAGGCTGCCAGGCCAGGTATTTCAAGTGCAGATCTTGTGCCCTATTCACTAGAGCACACTGTCTCTCAATATGAATGTTAAGATTTGTTCCATCATGCTGACTGACATGAAATCCACTGTTTATTACAACCATCATTGGCTGAATTCTACCTTTAAACCAGAAAGTTTGATGAACTCTTCCCTACGACCTTGGCTTGCAGGTATCAGAGAACAGTGCAGCTCTGAATCTCTGTTCCTGGGCATCAAACTTGCATTTACAGAAGTTTTGCATGGTTCAAGGGCAAGAACTCACTCCATTTGCATTGGCAATGCATTTGCTCAGTGTCCAGGAATACAAGCATGGGCCACCTTCTTCTGACAGATTCAGGACGACAGCCCTTTCCTTTTTACTACTCATAAAATTTTTATTATATCACGAGACCTAAACAAAACCAGTCAAAACACTGACTCATTTGGGGGCACAGTTGTTTTATTATTTTTTCCTCGTGGGTATATTTCTCTATAATATAGAGTCTATATCCATTTTCAAATGCCTTTTCTCTTTTGAGGCCTGAGTTCTTGAACTATTTCCATACACCTGTGTGGAGCCCCAGTGAAATAAGAGGGGTTCACTTATAAGAAAGGAAGAAACTGAAGAACTTGTCCCTTAAGTGGCCAGGATTTGGGGGGAGAGACTGTTTTCTCCTATATGTATGGAGAAAACTTTTCACATTACATACACTGCGACACAGCTCTGACTAAATAAATTATAGGCACTTAAACTTTGTTCTAAAATCTTGTTTGAAATTTATGCTAAAGAATGGAGCTAATTTTTAAAAAAATCTCGATGGAAAGTTTCATTGGTAAAAAATTAAAATTTTCAGCTAAGAACTGAAGGACCCTGAAAAATGTCTACATTGTATTGTAAATTTTCAATCTCTGCTTTTAAATGAAGAAAGAAATAATTAAGAATAAATAGAAACCATCCACAAAAAGATCAATGTATCCACAAAACCAATTTGCCATTAGAAAAAAATCACTGAAAATGATTTTTCACACAGCTCTAATGATTTTTTCCCATCTTAAAATAAAAAGTCTGGGGTTTTTTTCAGTTTCAGTAGCTTCAAACAATATAGTATTTCTATTATGTCAATGATCTGTGAATAAGAAGTCTAAAAAGCCACACATTGAAAGGATGAGAAACTAGAGTGGAAATAATTTTGTTACTTAAGTAATAATAGTTAGAAGTGAGCAATATTGTATATGAAGCAATAAAATGGCTTCCAGGTTGGGTACACACCAACATTTTGATTCAGCACTTACCCAACCTGAAAGCTGTTTATTGAGACTATATTACTTAGTTCTCATTATTATTGTTATTAGAAAGGAAAACAATGTGTAATAGTCTGTTATGGATCTATTTGGGAACGCACTCGTGCCCCCACCATCATCCCTTTCAGACCTGCTGATTAGTTTCAAAAGCATAGTTAAATTGACTAAGTCCTAAAAGGCCTGCCAACTGAACAACTTAAAGATATGGCTGGGACTGGTGGAAAAAAAATACAATACTTATGGAAAAATCCACATCCATAAAGGTGGTATGGAAGCAGTAAGTGTGCCTTTACCCTAGGTCCTGTCCTCCTACTCCAACAACAGAGAAGGCAGACTGCACCACAGAAACAACAGCAGGGACTTTTTAAAAATCCCTCAAGCAAGTGAGAAGCTCTGATCTCCCTTCCTTTCCTTCCCTCCCCTCCATGCTCAGTGGCATGTTCCCACCCACTGTGTGTGACCCCCCTCTCTTGTCCACTGCCACTACTACCCCCAAACTGACCCAGGGGTAGATGGTGAAGGGGCTCCAGAGCTGCTGTTGCCTTGCTGATGTGAGGCTTTGCAGTGAGCCAGGCTTGACTGGAAAAAGAGACGACAGCAGTGGGAGGGTTGCATTCCCCCTGCCTGCACCTGGGCTGGCAGGGAACACCAGGGTGACCAGGCAGGGCAACCTGCTTGCTGCTGCCGCTGTCCCTGGCTGAGCCTGGCTCACTGCAGAGCCCAGCTGGAGCAGCCAGGAATGGCTCTAGAGCTTCCTGCTTTCCCTGGAGCAGTTGGAGACAGCAGCAATGGTGGGCAGAGGAGGGGTGTGAGGGAAGATGCCACTGAACATGGAGGGGAAAGGAAGGGAGGCACTTTCTTTGAGGGCTGTAGAACAAAATCCCTGGCTACTGCTTATGCAGTATGGTCAACTGCAAGTGGGGTGCATCACATAATGACTCAGATTGAGTTAGACATCCAATGCAAAATTTAGAGCTGCCTTTACTAAATAAAAATAATAACCCTGTCTGGATATTACTCAAAAGGTTGTGAAGCATGCAGAAGGTTGTCACCAGGACAGCTCCTGTACCTACAGCAGCAGAGGGATGGCTTTCTCAGTGCACAAGCAAGATATCACCTCAAAAAGGGTCAGGAGAAAAGGTAGTACTGCCCCATTCCTCTCTTTTGGCAAAGCATTGGGATAAAAAAGCTACAGTGTGTTATCGGATGCTGATCTGTAGCAGATCTGTAACCTGCTCTGCCCATATATTATATTGAGTCACAAGAAAGCAGTAAGATAGTTTGAAATATAGAGCCAAATAAATCTGCAAGGGACCCATTAAGTTTGGGTCTTTTTTGTGAAAAACATGATATGGGTAAGAGAAAATGTGTTGAGGCAAAATCTAGATAAGATACAGTTGATGTCTCTTAGCTCGGGAAAACACCTACAGTGCTTGGTAGGCAAAGAATGGATTCAGTATAAGAAGCCTTATCTACTGTGTGATAATAAAATTTACAACATTAGGCTACTTTTGGATTTTCAACAGATTATGGAATCTTTGCATATGTTTGCCATATCTTATTTCCTCTGATGTATATGATTATTCATGTTTTTGCCTCCAGTAGATTGTATTACTGCACTGCACGTTACATGGGGCTAGACTGACTCAAAGCATAACATGGCAGTCTGTGGCCTGCTGGCCTAGCAGCATCAGCTTGCAGGAAAATATTACACCAACACTTTCAAGATTTGACTGGCTTCTGATTTACTTCCATTTGGAGTCAAGACATTGATCCTGAAGCATAGATTGTTAGAGTTCCAACTATTCTCTCTCAGTTCAGGCTACAACCATACCAGTTGAGGATAACAAATGCACAAGCTAGAATTCTCCAAATTTAAAGATCTGGGACTCAGGGTAGAGTGCAGTGAGCAGTCCCTGGCTTTAAATTAATTTTCCTTTTTTGGCCTGACAGCCTGACTGTGCTGAACTTGAAAAGACAGTATAAAGTCTGTGTCTCTAATTCTTATTTACCCCAAGGCCCTGTAACACTGACACTGTTATAAATCAGTCAGTCCTTATCTAATCAGGTATTTGTTAGTTTTGGGGTGAAATGATGTGTGGCTGTAAACTTTTCTCACTATTCAATGTGGGTGAAATTTTGTTGTGCTTGTTTATTTCTGCCCTTCCTATCATCTCATAAATCTTGTAATGTCAACTCCCACCTCTGCTCTGTCAGAGTTGCCTGTCTTGATTGCCTTTTTGCAAAATTCTCCAACAAGCACCATAATGTGTTCTCCCACACAGTGTCCGTAAATGTGGAAGGAGCTCCTATAAACATCCACAAAGCAATCCCATTGACCTCCTTTAAATCCCTCCTTTGCCCTGATCCTTACAAAATAGACAATCATCATTAGGTGAGCTGCAGCCTCTGTTTCTTACATTACTCAGGATCCTTTTAGTGCTACCTTGCACTCCCTCTGCCTGCTTGCTGTGTGTATCTGTTGTCTTGTTCTAAAGCTATCAGTTATTCAGCATACTGGGTCATCTTTTATGTTTTACGACTTCTACAAAATAAGGTCCTAACTCCCCAGTGCTACACAATACCAATAATAAATTTAGCTTTTCTGTCCATTAGCTGATGTACATATGCTCTGTGGCAATGTAATGAGCATTTTTAACAGCAAACATATCCAGGTAAATGACTTACTTACTAATGACTCATTTACTTTTTCTTTCCTCTTTCAAAACAGCCATTAAGTTGAACATGACCTTTTGAAGACTGCATTTACAGTCCATTCTTTCCATTTTTTAATTACTTCCTTTGCTTTAATTGTTACATTAAGAACTATTAAGAAAGCAGCCAACTTTATAATCAATAATTTAATTAGAATTTCAGGGCCAAGAAGGCAATACAAATGTTATTTTGCAGTCAGGTCTTCTCCTCGGCCTTTGAAAGAACTTTGTTACTTGAAAGTGACATTGGTGACATAAACATTAAAAACTCATGGGGTTGGTCTTATAACATGTACATCCATTAGATACACATTTCCAGGAGGCAAAAAGTTCAGATTCAGTTCAATCTGTTTCCTCCCAGACAGAAATATTCCTTGCTTCTCTCATTCTCTTTCAGAATAAATCAGTGACCTACCAAGATGCCATTACATTACACATTCCAATAGTACCTACTATTTTTATAGCATGTCAAAAGCCACAAGTGCTTAAGTGAAATTTGAAGCCAGATGTGTCTCATGGAAAGAGCTTAAAATTCTTTACATTATACCTTTTAAAATTTCTTTAATGCCTTCTAATATTATCCAGTGACCTGCAGCACATTTAAAATTAATATGCAATGGCTTTTTAATGGATAACATCTGATTCTGTTAGTCATGTGTCTATCTGTTCCCACCTACCCTATGGTTTTCTCATTGGCTTTCCCCTGCAAACTTTCAATACAACAGCAGAAACTGTGATTCATTACATTCAGGATTCCATACACAGTTATGCATGGTAACATCTGGGGCTACGTGCCTGAAATATAAACATCTTCTATTGATAATTATAGGTCCTAGGTCTTACCTCTAATCAACAAGATTCTGTCTCTCTCAGTGACATGGCTGAAGACGTTTCCTTAGTAGCAATGCACATGCAACTGGATGAACAGGTAAAGATACTGCGCTATGGGCACATCTACATGAGACCCTAACTGCACAGTAGTCTAATAACACTGCAGTAGCATGCTGGGCAAAAAATATGCTAATACACTACTGAACAGTAGTATTAGGCTACTGCACAGTAAGCATCACTAAAAAATTGTGCACTATTGCTACCGTGCAGTAGCGTGAGTTACTGCGCATTGCTTTAGTATTCGGTTAAACAAGTACTAAGCTTAATGCACAGTAACTACAGCACATTAATTAACATGTATACAGACCCTTTAAGTATGCCCTCAACAACCTATCTCAATCCTGGCTCAGTTCTATCCAATGTGAATTATGACTCTGGTGCACTGTTTTTGCCATCTGGAAACCTCCCCCCATCCCCCCGTAAGTACTGAATGAAAAAGTGATGAAAGAGTCATGACACTGGTAGGGAAAAAATCATGTTTTAAGAAGGAAAACAGGGAGAGAGATGCAACTATTACTGGGTGAATACATGGAAAGGTACTATGAGATGAGGAGGCAGTAGCAAAAGCCATGGTTGCTTACAGGATGGAAGAGACGCCAAGGTATGACATGCCAGGAAGGAAATAGGCTTACAGCCATAATTTCCTAGAAACTGTGTAGACAGACAGGTAAACTGGATACCAAGACTAGGAGAAGTTTAGGGAGAGGAGAGAAAAGATGTTAGATTGGGCAACTCTGAACCTGTGCAGGGCAAGAATGCAAGAATAAAGGTATATCTGCACAAAAAAAAATGAATCTGTGATTATAGCTCATGCTCGTTTGCAGTCAATGTTCACTGTTCATTTGTGAGACAGGAGGTGAAGGGTATGCTACCTGCTGCCACATCTTCACAGCTATTACACTAAATAAAGCTAAAAGAATTATGATTGTGCCTGCTACAGTCACATGATTATTCTGTTCAGACATACCTTGAGATCAACAAATATAAAGTAACAAATAAAGCTAAAAAGGCAGGCTTGAGGCAGCTTGGAAAATACCTTCTACATAGTGCACAACATTCTAGCAGTGCTGATAACTGCTCAGATAGACAGCCTAAATATATTCCTTCTCCTTCCCCCAATCTTTCCCAACACATTTTTCCTATATCCACAACATTTTCTATTCATGACTTAATGCCTGATCCTCTCTTCATCACTCAAGTCCACCATGGCATTATATTTGAGGTTGAGGAGCTAGCAACATAACCATCTAAACAACTACAAAGCGGACATGTGTTGAGAAGAGCCAAACCTTGCTGCCAGTTAGTTGCATGTGGGCCAAGATGAGCTGCAACAAGCCTGGCTTGGAAGAATAATCAGTAGCAGTCACTGCTGTACTTTCTGCTGTTGTAGCAAGCTAAGCCAACATAACTTTGTCTTCTTAATAACAAGAAGGCATGATTTTAACTTGTATTAACATCAGGGAAAATCCTAGTGAAGACAAGGTAGATCATTGTTTTCTATCAAGATAGGAAACCAAATTACTGAGTAGTCTTTAAACACCAATTCTACTTGCAGATGTGGAAACCTCCACTGTCACTGATAGGTGTTATAGGGCTTTGGCCCCTTTTTGGCTGGTGCCTTGCTCCCCAGCTATGTCAGGGTGAGATCTGAATTCGGCACCACCAAGGTGGTTAGGGTGCTGCTCTTACTCTCCTGCCATGTTTTTGATGTTTTAATTTTTTTTCTTGGGAGGCAGATCCCTGCATCTGGCCCAAGGGAACCTTATCCCTGGTTTTTTTCATGGGCTCCAACCTCCCCTTTACCCCACCCTCATCACATCCATGGTCAGAATGGACTCTGCTCTCTGAACGTCTTACTCTTGGATGATTCCGTCTCATCCATGCCCCCCACTTCCAAGGGTTGGGTCTTTCTGGCCATCCATCTTCCATCTCTGGACTGGAGCCTGGGCAATTAAACACACCCCTGTTCCTAAGTTAATCATAAGTTAGGAAAAACTGAACTTAAAGCATTCACTGATGGGTTCCTGGGATCTTGTCTCCTAGGGACTTTGGTCTTGCTGAAGACTCTGCCATTCCTCTTTGCCTAGCAAGCATCTAGGAGGGGTGGCTGCCATGTGCTGGGTCCCTGTTGGCCCCCTTGGGGAAGCCTTCCTTGGTCCCACATCCCTTCCCCTTTTGGGCCCATCTGATCTGCACCTGGGCTGTCTGGATCCCACCAGCTGGTGTCGCTTGCCCCCCTTGCATGGGGCTCTGTGATTCTCCACACTTCCCTCACTGTGGTGCTGCCCATGGGTGTTATCGGTCCCTTGGGACCATTCCCTGCCATGGTACCTGGGACTTCTGTTGGGGCCTTGTCTCCCCTTTGTGGCATCCCAGGGAGCTGCTCTTCTCCAGTGGAGCTCCCTGGTGTCCCTCTGCTCCTGGGGCTTGGATTCCCCAATTCACCTGCTGGTATTCAGCAGCGGAAGCTTGGCTTCTTGCCCCTGTCCTTGGGGCTTATGCCCTCTGGGTCTTCAGCCAGTGTCTCCCTGCCAATGTTCAACTCTCCTTCTCCCCACCAGCATCCAGCTGAGTCCTCAGCTGCTTTTTGAGTAGCCCATGCCTCTCTCAGGCCACACCCCCTGTGCCCACTGATTTGCAGGCTCAGGCAGGTCCGGAACTGCCAAGTCTGTTCTCCCTGCCCCAGAGTCTCTCTCCAGCTGCTGCTCTTTGTTGAACCTGTGGTAAGGATTGGGGTGTATCGGGAGGGGGTCTGGGCTGAGTCAGGGGGGCTTTTGCCCCCCCAACAAACAAACAACCCCTCCCCTGGTGCTTTACTTGAAATCTAGCACATTCCCAAACCAAGCACAGCGCATGCAGTGCCTTAGTTGCACCAGGCTTTCCCATTGTCTGTAGAGATCAGGTGCTTTCGTGGGGCTTTTTTGGTGCTTTTATCTAATAGATGATTACTCAACTTAGCTAAAAGCATCAAAAAGCCCCAGTGAAGCACCTGATCTATACAGACACTGAGGAGCCAGGTCAAAATAATGCACTGTTGCTTCCAGTAGAGGACAATTCCCCCTCCCCCCCAAATCACGTCTATCAGTGCCCCAAGTGTCTTGCCTTCTTCAGGCGTTGACCCTGAGTTAGTTGATTCGAACTACGAACACACCTTCTTTGTAGTGAATAACAAAACCTGTGAGAACAGGACAGCAAAAGGATTGGTTTTCTAGTTGGTGAGAGGAAGAAATCTCTTGTGTGTTAGTCCAGACATGCACATGAACATAAATATTCTGACAATTATTATTTATGCAGGTGTGCACAGAGATTTACAGATCTCACAGAAATGTTTTTTTTCTATCTTGAGGTAGAACAAAGTAGGGGAGAAGGTAGTCTTTTACAGGAAAAAGATTATAAGACATTTGTTGATGTTTAGAGTTAATATTTGGGAACACAATCAGGAATGGAAATAAGGTCAGTGATAGGTTAGCCAAAAGAATCGCAATGCTGTATTTCCTTTTCAGGGTTCATTCTGGTATCTAAATAAACCTAAATAAATCTAAATAAAATTAAAACGAAAATGTATTTTCTGCCCAGGGATCTTTTTAAAGGGTAAAAAATGTTTTCACATCCTAAATTAAGATAAAAAAATAAAAAATTCAAACACTTTTTCACAATAATAATAATAATAGAAATAATGATAAAAATAGAAGTAATAGTAGTGGTGGTAGCAGTGGTAGAACTAGTGGTAGTAAGCTTAGGTCAATCAAAATGTTTAATTTTGTTAATGTGAAATATTTAATTTTAAAATATTGACTATTGACCTATTTGCTATAATCAACAAATTTCAAAATGAAGTCATTTTAGACAAAAATAATTTTTTTCATTTAAAAGATGATGGAACATTATATTTCAACCATTTGAAACTTTTTCCCAAAACAAGAGATTTGTCAAAATTTACTTTTTTCTTAAAATTATTTTTGGTTCTGAGAGTAAGATTTTGTATTGGAAAATGACCTTCACATAAAAAATTGCCAACCAGCTCTAACTACCTCTTAAAGTTTTGTTTTTTGTGGCATACACAACATTACTAACAACCCTTGATGGAATCATAACCCTATTTATTTATATATGCTTGTTATTTATTCTTGTTTTATTCAGTTAATGAAGGAGGTGTCTATATCACACAAAACAGTGCTGTACAGAGAAC
The DNA here is from genome assembly GCA_030014935.1 of Caiman crocodilus. Taxonomy (NCBI): domain Eukaryota; kingdom Metazoa; phylum Chordata; order Crocodylia; family Alligatoridae; genus Caiman; species Caiman crocodilus. The sequence continues at coordinate 69,767,217 of JAGPOW010003685.1, forward strand.
TAGAACCTGAATAGTCACATGAGTGCCAATTAACCAAACCTTAGTTTTTTTCATAGTTTGAAGTAACTAGTATCCATTTGTTTTCTACATTTGAAAATACATCTAGAAAACTGTTTCAAAATATATAAATCCCTTTTATCCCAGGGTTGCAAAAACCTTCCAAAATCCTTGATTAAATAAAAACTGCTCTCAAGCTATGGACAGGCACTACATGAGCCTGCTGTAGTGTTAAGAGAAAGGCCTTTCTTTTGGCATAAAAAGAAAGCATATAGCTGTTCAAGGGAGGTTTTGCAGAAAAAGAACTGGCTCTTCTAAGAAAAAATGAAAGCACTTTCCACGAGGAAGATCTCTTTTCTCTCACATGAGCTTGAATGGCTATGCACTTTTCAAGATGCTGGACCGCCCCTAGTATTCCACAGTAGGGTTGTGCAAAATTTCAACTGCCATTTTGTTTCAGTGGTGTTTCAACGCTCGAAACTCAGACTCCAAAATGAAACAGGAGACATGTTAAAATGTTTGACATGAAATGAAAGAAGTCAAAACTTTTCAAAGATGTTTCAGCATTTTAAAGCTGGGCTTGCAGGAAAATAGAAAGTAAGGAGAGGAAGGAGGAAGGGGGGGAACAGACTGACATCTGTAGCTGGCCAGTGTCTCCCAACTGTCCTTGAGGTCCCTTCGAATCCCAGTGCTCTAGGGGGGGGACCTAAAAAGTCTGAAAATAGCATATAAGCCTGTGAGTGCCTCAGCCTGTCTCCTGCCAGAGAGCAGCATCTGAAAGGAACTGACTCTGACTGCTTCCTAGCTGCTACTGTCTAGCTAGGGAGTGTGTCTTCTACTTGCAAAGGATCGGATAAGATACAGCTTACACTGACAGCTTAGCTATACTAGCCTAACTTCAATACTAGTATTGTTATCCCTACATCATTTCTCTTTTTTTCCCTATATCCATCACTTTGAATTTATTCTTTTTTTTTACCTGAAGAAAAAGAAATCTGTGTTTTGCCTGACAGTGTGATTGCTGGGCACTGTTTAGGAAAGTATAGCATAGATTAGATAGATTGCACACACAGACACCTACATATACATACACTACACACAGTCAGACACCTTTTCCAGCACAGAAAAACATGAAGTATGCTGAAAAGGCTGGTGCTGCCAAGTCTGGGAGGGGAGCAAAAGGGGGCAGAGGGAGAGGTGTCAGTTCCCCATCACCCAAGCTGAGACTCAGCCTCTTTTCAATCAGTCATGAGGCTGCTGCTGGTACGGAGAGCAAGGAGATCAGAGCAGTGCCTGCAGCTGCACCTCCCCTGACACCAGCTGCGATATAAACCCCAGTACCAGCAGCATGACAACAAGCAGCACAGTCTCCTCCACCCCAATTGCAGGTCCCAGCATGAGCCTCTCACTCCCAGTCTTAGAGGAGCTCAATCTTGAAGTAAGGAAATTGATAGCACAAGAAATTGTGGAGCAGGAGGAGAAGCAGAATTTGTGCTCCACACCCCTCAAAGTCCTCTTAGAGCCAGGTCCCCTTCCCTGGAAGGGACTGCAGAGGAGGCTGTGGGGGCAGTTGACCCAGCTCATCCTCTTGTTGTGACTCTGCCTGCTGAGAAGGGGAATAAGGCAGGTGCCCCAGCCACAGCCCAGAAGCTAGGGGGTAGTGTGGTCTGAGATTATTTTGACATGGTAGATGATCCTACATACATTACCTGCCTGCACTGTTGGACCAAAACCAGCTGGGGCAAGGGAGTGAAATGCATGAGCACCACAATGTCTCTGATGCATCTCTACAGGCACCATCCCCTTGTCTTTGCTCCTCCTCAGCCTGGCACCAGTGGGAGCATGCCCCAAAAGAAGTTCTCCTCTCGCTCAAAAGCCCCCGTCCCCCAAAACAGAGGCAGGCCATCCTGGAACAGTGGGGGAAAGGTGGGCACACAGTGGGGCAAGTTCCCAAGGTGAGCAAGGTCACCCAAAGCATTGACAAGCTTCCTGGCATCAGCAGGGGCTGTCAGACCTGCTCTTTACTCCGTCTTAACACACACACAAATTCACACGTCATGAGTTTTGCTTGTCAGCACCTTGAGGTGCAGTTTCCCAGAAACCCCTGCATCTATTCCCTTGAAAACTGGCAGGCTTCATGGACTCAGCAGGGGCTACCATCCCTGCAGTTTTCACCCTGCTATGCCTTAACACACACACACACAACACAAGTTTTTCAGGCCAGCATCTTGAGGTGCTGTTTCCCAGAAACCCCTCCCTGAAATGTGGCAGGCTCCATGCCCTCAGAAGGTGCTACCATTTTTGCATTTTCATCAAAATCTGGCAAGAAATTACAAAGTTATAGGCACTTTAGTCATTCTCCATTATAGCCTATGGCCGAAACACCAAAACAACACCAAAACTCAAAACAGTTTCAGCTGAAGCAAAATGAAACAGCCATTTAAAATGCCAAAACAAATCACTGTCCTATCAAAATGCCAAATCTGAAACCAAAATGAAACACAGGTGTTTTGTACAGCCCTATTTCACAGTCCTCCACTCTCTCTTCCCTACTCCAAAGGAGAGACAGGGAGGGAGAGCAGTGGCTCCAGGTAAGAGAGCCCTGTGTGGACCCTGCTGCTGCTTGAACACTCTAGGGGACTGGACTGTTCAGGCAGCATGGCCAATGCCCTCTACTAAACAGACCATGGTCACCTGGGTTCTAACCATGGGCACATCTGCCTCCTGTTGTGTGCACAGCACCAGGGTGACCCACAGCTATGCTTGATATTCTCCTGAAGCTGGATCCATCTGAGCTAAGCTATGGTGCCTCCCATCCCATGCACAGCTCCAGTTCATGCAAGAAGTGTGTGTGTGGGGGGGGGTGTTCTCTCAGAGGTAGAAACAGCCTGTTTGCCATGGGGTGTGGGAGGAGCAAGGAGTTTCCTCTCACCCCCTGGCTGGAGAGCTTACCTTTGCTGCTCTCCAGTCAGAAGGCTGGAATGCTTGTACGCTCCCCCTCTCACTACATTTCCCAGTACTGCAAATTCCAGAGAAGCTTGAAATTTGTAGTGTTCAACTCGAATGCCTCTCCCTGACCTCAGACTTTTGTGATGTTACCTGCTGTAATCCATTTGTCATATCTTACAATGAGAACTACACAGGTGAAGCCCACATGCAGCTGTAACAAGATCAATGGGATCCAATGTGTAAAACAAATGGGAAGACAAATTAACCCAATGTAGGTTACCAGTGAGAGAAATCATTATTATTTCCAACTTCATGAAATGCATGAGTAGACCAGTTTATTCCTGTAAGAAAAAATCCAATTGGTCCAATAAAAGATATCACAAAAAGTCCTTGACTCTTGTAATTTTCCTGGACTATCACAGTTACAACAACACTGCAACCCCACTACAACATTCAGAAAACTCATTCTGTCCTAACTGCCACTAATAGGCAATAGCTGCAGAAAGCACAAAGTTTGTCCATGTAGACACACACCCTTAACTGTTGGAGGCATGTTACTGAGGCTGTTCAAAGGAACCTTGTATTTTTGCTACCCATGCTGTAGCTGTACACATATATTTAAATAACTTCACCCTCCAAAACCACCAATCACAGCTCTGAAACTTCACCTAAAAAAAAAGGTATGCAACCATCTGATATCTGGTGTATTGATCAGTTTATCATATTATATGGTCTTTCTTTATATAACACCTATGATTTTCAATCTATATTTTACCCAACATATTTCTTTATTTTTCTCCAGCATTCAGTATTGTTCCTGTTCACTGAATGTACACATTTTTGAAAAGTAGCATATATAAAACAAATGATCTTCTATAGTTGATCCGCATACATTTAATATGCATGTAGCCAGATTACACTGTACTTTTTTTTAAAATTCTGAAGACTCAATTTTAGCCAGGCTGCTTTATTTGCCAAATTAAATGTTTTAAAATTCTCTGTTTACCTTTTTCATATTTCCTTTTAAGTCCAATCATTTATTTTGCCTGGAAATAAAAACTGGCACATGCATACAGACTGCGGGAACATGCTAAAATTAAGCCCAGTCTTCAGATATTCCCACCATTTTGGAGAGATTTATTTATCTACTCCCAGGCAGATGTCCTCTTTACAACACCTCTATTTTCCTAAACACAAAAAGCAAGTGGCCTCCCTGAAAAAATGACAAATAGTATTGCTCTCTGGGTTAGGCAACAGGAAACAATGTATTGATGGTTTTCAGGTGCATGGTTAAGTATTGTCCATCATCACTAATCCACCTGATCTGGTACCTAAGGGACTATGATCCTGGGCCCACACATTCAAAGTTATTTCTTTATTTTAGAACTGGGTTTTTCTGCTTGGCAGCACAAAACACTTATTCTGAGATCAACCACAGAGCTCAGCTTTGAATCTAAAAATCAAAACTGTCTTAGAGATCTGTGCATCTTTTTTATATGCTGCTTGTTTTTTAAATCTAGCAAATAGTCATTTTTAAATTTTAAATTGTCTTTGTCCTGTTATCTTTCTGCCCATAAACTGACTAGGGAATGGGCAGGCAGAGTAGGCAGCTACTCTTCCCCCCAACAACGCACTGCCTAATTGGATGGTGAACAGAAAAATTCTCTATCCTGAGCAAAAAGCATTTTTAAAGCCCAGGATTTAGGACCCCTTTATGCCCTTAACACACCCTCTCCTCTTATTCTTACTGATGAGTTGTTTCAGACCACAGGTGCTAAAAGTCTACAAGTCACATCATGGAGAGTGGAGGGGGAAAGAAGAGGAGTAAGGTGATCTGATATTCCCACTGCCACACCAATTTTTTAGTAATTCAGTGTTTTAGCCCAGTGACCTCCCTTTTTTGCCTGACTACTTTTTTTCCCCTTTACTAGTTGTTTCTTTCTGATATTTTCCTCTTTCCCAGTTTCAAAAGGTAAGTGTAAGGACTTGTTACACCTTACACTGAAAGACACGCAAACATTAATTGGCTTAGCAGAGCTCTGTAGTAGATTTGAATATAAAAATCAAAACTGTCTCAGAGATCTGTGCAATTTTTTATATGCTGCTTGTTTTTAAAATCTAGCAAATAGCCATTTTTAAGTTTTAAATTGTCTTTGTCCTGTTATCTTTCTGCCCATAAACTGACTATGGAGTGGGCAGGCAGAATAGGCAGTTACTCTTCCCCCAACAACACACTGCCTAATTGGATGGTGAACAGAAAAATTCTCTATCCTGAGAAAATAGTAGCTAGGGATAGGGCAGGCCCACTGCTCCCACTGGGCAAATTGAGCACTGTGGCACAAGAGTGCCCAGTGACCACAGCACCTCCTGCTACTGCTTAGACTGGCTTGCTCTGCATGATGGAAGCAGTGAGCCAGTTTGAGCAGCTGTGGGAGGCACTGCCCTCTCCCCCACCACCCAATACCACTTGGACTGGCTCACTTCCTGGTGAGAACAGAACTGATCTGAGCAGTGGCAGGAGGCACCAGGGCTGCTAGGCGTTTTGGGGCTGCAGTGTTCACTCTGCCCAGCCCTGCTGCACCCTAGTGTCCTTGCTTGCCCTGATTCAGGAGGCACATGCATCCTGGGATACTGGAGGACTTCAACTTGGGTGGAACAGCTGTGGAGAGTGACCATGCCTTAGTGGAACAAAGGCAAAATTAGGTGGATTAAAGATAACCTTGCCCTAAAGTGATATAACATTAAGCCAAATAACAAGCGTCTTAAGTCACTTAAAGACTTAGCGTACAGACCTAAAAATATTACTGAAATTACACACTTCATCCTCACACGCAACAACTTCACTTTCAATAACCAACACTTCCTCCAGACCATGGGCACAGCTATGGGCATCAAACTGGCCCCACAATATGCCAATCTGTTTATGATGCAAGTAGAATTCCTCAAAGACTGCATCATCAACCCATTGCTATACTTAAGATACAGCGATGACAACATAATTTGGACTGAAAACCAGCAATCTCTGATTGATTTTCATCAGAAATTCAACAATCATCATCCCTCTATCTGACTATTTCTTAAATACCCCAGCACCAACATTTCCTTTTCAGACACTGTAATCACTATGCAGAATGGTAAAATACAGACCACAAGAAACCCATGGAACCATACATATTTGCACAGAGCCAGAAATCACCCTAAACACACCAAGAAAGCTGTAACATACAGCTAAGCCCTCCAATACCACCAAATGTGCACTGAGGAGAACACCTATGATCATCACCTCACAAATCTCAACATGGCTTTTGCTCAACAAAGACACTCCTCCAGAGAAATATATCACACTTTTGAAAGAGCCACCTGGATTCTACATAAAGAACTGCTGCAGTACAGAAAGAAAACACCTAGGAATTGCACACCACTGTGTTATGACATATCACCCCTCTGTGGAACCTACATGGAAAATCCTCAAACAATTGCAAACTATACTAGACAAAGAGCTAATTCTTAAATAGTTTTTTTCCAGAACCACCCATCCTAGCCTTTAAATAAGCACTGAAACTCGCCAAACTCATAACCAGAAGCAAACTTCCTATGGCCCAAAACACACCAAATGGATCCAGACCATGCCATGATAAGAAATGTAAAACCTGGCAACATATCTCTACTACTCGCACAATAACTACACCCCACAAAAGAACCATCACCATTCCTGGATCTTACATCTGCAGCTCCAGAAATGTAATATATCATATCCAGTGCACTAAATGGTAGAAAATACATAGGAGGAACCAAACAACAACTGCATACTGGAATGGACGCACACTGAAAATCTATCAAAGACAAAAACATCCAGTTACGTGTGGGGGCATATTTCTCACAAGAAAACCACTCTTTCTCTAATCTCTCAGTTCTAATGCTCAAAGGGAATTTACAAAACACTTTTTGCAGATGAGCCTATGAACTTCATCAACCTACTGGATACAAAAAATCATGGACCAACAGACATTGGATATATGACACATTATAATCTGCCTAGCTTCTGATACCCCAGGTAACTTCTCTACTATTACCAGCTATATTCTTTTCACCAGATATACATTCCCCTTCCTCCTCCCAATCCCCAACTGTCTCTCACCCTGCCTTGATTAGCATTTTAACTGGCTGGCATTCTTGCATGCATACCGATCTCTGGCTTCTATTCAATTCCATCCTGGAAGAGCGTAGACCAACTGCAGATGCTTCCTCAGCCTGATAAACAGTGTTTGTACCCGAAAGCTTGCAAAGAAGATTTTTTCCAACTATTTTAGTTAGTCTAATGAAAGATATGATTTAGCCAAAGATCCTTGTCTGCCTATGTCCTCAGACCAACACAGTTACTTCCTATACCCCTTAAGCCACTTAAAAGATGTTAACATGAAGCGATTCCAGGGGTTAAGAGCTCTAGAAGCAACCTAAAATTACCATGTAACAAGGCCCTAATGCATCCCTTCAGTTATTTCCTGCAGGCTTTGTCTGCCCTATTATGTACAGCATGGCATCAGCAACAGCATGGCAGGAGGCCATTACAATTCTTGTTGTGTGTATAGCAGGAAGCTAGCAGTCCAAGCAATCTGTCCAGGAGTTAGCGAGCTAGGGTATCTGCAGTGAGGGAAGAATGCTTCCATACAAATCCCTTTAAAGACTTATGGCCAAAGCCATTATTTAACGCTATGAAAATGTGTTAACATTAACAGATATTTGAAGTCGCTAAGGCAGAAATGTCTGGGTTTGGGACAATATCATCCAGGTTTCTTCTCCCCCTTTGGTTGGTGTTTCCATTATTCATCAATGACACCACACTATTTCAGAGCTTTTAGTTTTGATTTAGCCAATGGGTTACTCAAGTTGGAACACAGACGTGATCACTGTTGTGCTAAGCTGTCGTTCTACTATTTAAGCCATTTTAAATCTAAACACTAAAAATATGACATGTTTAATGTCTTCCTATTTCAATGCTAGGGATGCTAGCTTCACAGTGGGAAGGAACAGGATCACTTGTACTAGTATGCCAGCATTCTCCTGCAGACAGAGTATAAAGAGAAAAATAAAGTGCTTGTTTGAAATTGTTAGATTGCCCTGCAAAAAAGTGACGAAGTCTGAAAGAAATCCTTGATAATGAAATAAATTATGCAACATGCCAGTGAGAGTGTCAATGGCTACCTCTAGGGGGTGGAGAGGGAAATCAACATTTGCTAACTGTTACTGTACAAAGATACCTGTGACACCTGGTAGTCTAATGTATGTGCTTAATTGTAGAGATATTAATAGTGACATGGGAGTCAGAAGGATTACCCTCATAGATATAGTTAAGTGCACATGTAAATCTGTGTGCATGACTGTTAGTAAATGTTGACTTTTTGACAACTGCTATATAAATTATCGTATAGCTTTTACAGAACGGGAAATCTCTATTTACAAAAGATGCACATGGAACAGTATTGTTCAGCCCCAAAAAGAACAAGGAGTAGGAGTAATATTTACATTGAATGTCTTCATACATGTGAACTAATATCACATTCTGCTTTCCTTTGTTTTATTTTTGTTAATTATTCATATGGTTGGAAACATTAATCTGTAGGTAGTCTGAGAACAGTAAAGATTCAGGTTGGTTTCTTTTTTATCCAGACAAATTCGACTGTCTCAAGAAATCACTCATCAGACTGTGAGAGATACAGATGAATGGCAGCTCACTTATCATGAGCAGAATTAACCAGGCAAGTGAACCTTGTGCTCCCAGGGTCTGAGGTTCTTTAACAAATCTTACATTTATCATTGGATATACTTTGCAATTCATAAGGCAAGAAGATGTTCACTCTGATGTGTCAGCATGAAAATATTCTGGTGAAAAGCCAGAATGTACTTGTCTTTCTATGAAACTGGCATAAGGGAAGAAATAAATTCAACAGCTTACCTTGGCATGAAAACCTTCAGCTTTATTGGAAAGAGATTCCTATCACTGAATTGTGTTTTCAACTACATACAATCATCCCAAGGGGAGTTTGGCCTGGTATTAGCATGCTTCCAGTGAAATCCAACAATATAATGCATTTTTTCCCAAAACTTGGAAATATCCATGTTCTTCTAAATACTATTTTATCTTTTGTAATTTTATTTCTCTGAAAACAACCTGTAACCTTCATTTTTAATTTAATGCAGATATCATAGATTATGTTTTACATATGGTTGGGACAAATCCTGTTTGATATCCAGAAAAAAACACTCATTTATTGCATTTCCAAATTCTGCAGGCTGTTTTATAGTTTTGCCTTAGTAATTACAAAAATTTTTGTTTCCTTTTCCCCCAAAATACAAAGCTGATTTGTCTGTTCAAATTACATGCAACTAACTAGCAATTCCTTTAATGATAAAGAGCTAATAGCTTACGAGCAGAATGTGATTATTAATGTGAAGCTCATTCTTAGGAAAACAAACTACTGTGCAATTTTTACATTTTATTAAAATAATCTTTAAATGCATTCCTTAATGCTAATTGATCCCAAAAGGTAAGAAAATGCTATGTTCCAAACTAATGGGATTAAACCATTTATCTTCTTTCTTAGAAGACACCTTTAATATAGCCTGATCACTTAGTATGAAGGAAGTAGCTGCTCGTAATGAATTTGCTAACTGATACCTGGTTATGAATTAGGTATACTTTTGTGATCAACTTTCCTGGAAACTGTCATATATGAAAACAAGGAATTTTCATTTTATCTTGAGGCACTGAATGCTCAATATATTAATTTACCATCATCCATTTTGTCGTCTTCTATGGCCCCATAAACAGAAATTAGCTAATAAACTTAAAAAATATTCCACTGTCTTCTTCATGTGAGCTTCTTTTTCAACTAAGATGTGCATAACTATTACAGCAATGACTCTTAAATACAGATATCCCTTCTCCCCTTCTAAGTCTCACATAATTACTGCATTTACTCTCATCTGGGATGAGGTTCTTTACCTCGGTCAACATGGGGGGAAAAATTGTCAGATTCAAATAACAAGATAGTGACTTAGGTCTTTGAGTCCCCCAAGATGGCTTGTACAGCAGAGGGAGAAGGACATACAGCTGGGGAGGGGCATAACTTGTGGTTGGGGAGTTGTACAGTACAGGAGGAGCAATGGGGAGACTGCACACTGTTCCTCATTCCACCTACTTGTTCCCCTCCCCTCCCATATTACCTTCTGCTCTAGCTCCGGCCCCTCTAGCTGTGACCTGGCCAGGTGTAAAGCTGTTGCCTTGTTTCTGCCTGGCTGGCAACGCCAAGCCCACTGCTTCTGACTGCCACAGAGCAGAGCTGCAGCAGAAGATAAGTGTCCAAAGGGCTGCAGCTCATTTTGCTACTTAAGGATTCCTGAAGTGTAATTGGAAAACCATGATAAAGTAACAGATTTTGCAGCCTCTTAGTTTTAATTATTGCCCTGTTCCCCTCTCTGTACCCCCTGCTCCACCCCCAGATGGGAGAGGAAATACATACCTCTTGTTTCAGTTCCTAGTGAATATTTGTTCTTATATCCTTTATCATTTTGTTCAGATATTTGACTTTAGTTTTGAATATAAACCCCACAAAGTACAGGAGGTTGCAAAGAAACAGGGACAAAGAAAAAATTATCAACTGCACATTCCATCTTGCATATACTATAGCAATGCTTATTGATCCATTTATGCTTAACTAAGAATGACCATAAAAAAGAATAAGAGAGAGATGCAAATCTTCTGTCAATGACCACTGTGAAATATTTTCCACTAAGAAAGAATGACCCATAACTCATGAAAGGTCAGCAGTAAATTATGAATGCCATTGTACCAAAAAGAATAGCAAAATATTAGTCTTAGACATTGGTGTGTCCTCTATTTTTCCTGCCCCATTTTTCTATTTGTCAGTAACTTATCATAGAGTGACTGACAAATATTCTATCCATAGAACTAATATAGCACGTACAGCAAGGCCCCTAACTTATCTCCTAGATTCACCAACAAAGAGAACATCTGACAATCCAGAGCCTAACTTTTCTTCTGTGATGTGAATATCTACCTATTAGCCCACGGAGTGAGGTGACCAACAAATTTACAAGCTCACCACAGAGAAAGCATATGGTAATAACTTTTTGGTCAGTATTAAATAGCTGTATTTATATTCTATTACTGAGTAGAATTACATTATGTAGGTTGTTACTTTTCTGGACAAGGTTCCACTTTTCTTGTAATTCAAATGACCACTGTATTTGAACAATTCCACCAATTTGCAAAAACCAGCAGCTTACTCACCGTCCTGGCATCCCAAAGTGACAGGGTCTTGTCAGCAGAGCAGGTGAGAATGGTGTTGGAGAATGGTAGAAACTCTATGCTGTTAACTGAATCCTTATGGCCACGCATGGTGTATCTGCATCTCTCACTATGAAAGAAAACAATGATAGAAATATAGCACTTATCTAGCACTTATCATCAAGCAGAATGTAACAGATTAGACCAAAAAAATCATATTTTATTTTTCTTAGTTGTTATTTTCAGAGATATTAATGTGAAGGGAAAGGCTGAATTCAGGCTAAAAAATTGTGCATGTGTGGGTGCACATGCCTGCGAGAGAGAGCATGTGTGCTAATATGCATGCCTGGATTTTCAAAAGCAAGCAGTGGTTTTAGGGTGCTTAATTTTGCATACTGTAATTTCTGAATTTTGCATACGTAGTCCAGTTTCAGACAGTGGTTGCTTAGCACTTTCTGATAATTGGGACCTTCTGATGTGTCTTGATATGGGCACTCAAAAATCACCAGTCACTTTCGACAATTTAGACCACTTTATTTCTCATAGTATCATATTGTTTTACGTGAGAAAGAGAAAAGGAGAAAAGAAGAAAAGAAGACAATAGATCTGGGGATATATACTCGTATACAATAGAAGAATAAGAGAACTGCCACCTCCCTCCCAAAGAAGCAGCAGAAATCTACATCTTCTGTTTTGGGGGATAAGAATGAACAACAGGGCAGGGAGAAGAAAGAGAGTATTGTTCATGAGTCACTGACATAAGAAATGGGGCATCCCAGGCAGTCAAGCTGCAAGAACAGACTTGTGAGAGATTAATTAGGTGCCAAACCAGGAAGGCCCATTCAGAATCCTTTAGCAAGGTGAAAATGGACTAAAGTGATGGACCATGACAGCAGTGAAAAGGAAGGAAATGATTTGTACATTTCCATCAAGAATATAAACACTTAGGCCTGATGCAGTTCTCTTTCTCCCCCCCTTACCACTTCCATATCAATGTGTACTGATGAGCGAGCGCTCACTCTCCAGATTTAATTTACCACTCTGGTAACTGACTGACGGATTTTTCTGAGAACCTCCGACTGCTATATAAAACAAACTCATCTTCCCTTCAAGCTGAGATATAATTTAAATGAGATTGCATTTCTCACACGCAAGTTCATTTCTAGTGGAAGGGGGAACATTTTAACTGGATGTTGTACCGGCTCTAGGAAATACTTGATTTGAAGCTGTGCATCTTTGACTTTTTCCATGGGAGTACATTTTTGTATACAAACAGACTAATTTTACCAATTTACATACATACACATCTAGAATAACCCCATTATTTTATATTCAGTTGCTCCAGATCCAGTGATTTAACACATAGCAGAATTGAACCCTTGCTTTTTTCTCCTTGTAAGCACAGATTCATAGATAGAAGCTGAGAAGGCTCAGAAATTTGGTTAGCTTAGAAAATAGAGAAAACCATGTATGTATGGTAAGATTGGTATTTTTCACCTCTCCCCCCTCTCCCCTATTCCCTGAAGCAGGTTTTGTATCTATTTTAAATGATGTAACGAACTGGGGGTACTGCCCAGGGAAGTTAAGAATGGCTCATTAGGATTCACCAGCAAAACACTGGGATGATTTTACCTCCAGAAGTAACACTTTACCCTTGTTTATTTGAGGTACTCAGCAATTCCATATGAAAATCTAATCTTTGTTTTCTCTTTTTTTTAATTTAATTTCAGAGTATGATAGAAAGTTAGGGTTGGAAGGTACTTCAGTCATCTAGTCCAATCCCCTGCTCAGAGCAGGACCATCTACAACTGTATCTTCCCAGCCAAGGGTTTTTTCTAGCTGGGTCTAAAGAACTTCCAAGGATGGAGATTTCATAACCTCTCTGGGTAACCTGTTTTACTACCCTCTTACTAAGAATGTTTTCCTAATATCTAACATATTTCCTTGTTGCAGCTTGAGACCACTGTTTCCTGTTCTGTCATCTGCCACCACTGAGAACAGTCCAGCTCCATCCTCTTTAGAACCAGCCTGCAGGTAATTGAAGGCTTCTATTAAATCCCAACTCAGTCTTCTTTTCTGCAGAATAAATAAGCCTAGTTCCCTCAGTCTCTTCTCGTAAATCATGTGCCCCAGGTCCCTAACCATTTGTATTATCCTCTACTGGGCTCTCCACATTTTGTCTACATCCTTTCTGTAGTGGGCAGCCCCAAAATTTAGAGCTCCAGTAACCAATCTCCTCTCAAATACAGTCTGTTCCTCATAAAAAAAACAACAAGTTACCTCCCCCCCTTCATTTTATGTTAAACAGAAATATTAATAAACAACACAAAGTTTAATTCATATTTCAAATCCAGACCTGACTGCCCCCAAACTTTCTACTTCAGGAATAATTATCCTCTATCTTCTCTTTTTCTCTATAAAAGCACTTCCCACTTTGTTTATATCCAGGTGAAGTAATGAGCCACCTGCCACAATGAGTCAGCCAAACCTTCTTAATTTTTTCCCAGCAGGGTCAAAATCTTGCTAACAGCTTCAGGCAAACACTGGCAGCTTGTTATAATTATGAACAGCAAAACTTCAAGCTGATCATCCTATTTAAATTAAACATATCATCACCAATATCATTAGCTCAGTGGGAATGGCAATCTTTGATTTTCTGCACTGCACTATCATAGTGTGTTTTCTTTTAGAATCCGATTACAAGATGATGTGCTTCACACACTCCACGTTGCTTTCCAGAAAGCTGATTTCATATTACCCAACTCAAAATACTTAGAAGCTGCCTGCTTACTTAATGAAGACTTCTCTATATTCTTAACATATACTGCATCCTTGCAATTGTACTGAATAGTGTATTATATATACTGTAGAAAAGTATTTGATAAACTACATAATCACTGAAAATCTAATAGTGACACTGGACTGATTCTCCAGTATTTACGTTCATGTTCACCTTGCATAATGGTTAAAAATGGTGCAAAAGGAGTTAAAATTCTGCAAAACCAGAAATCTTTACTAGCTCCCACTGACTGTAATCTTTTACCTCCATTTTATTGCTAATGGCTACAAAAGATGCAAGGTAGGGAAAAAATCAGGAGCATTCAATATGTGCTTAAAATAATTTCAAAATGCATATAACAAACAGGTATCAGCAGCTACTAGGAACAAAATACAATTTTGCCAACTCATAGTGGTTTTCTTAAAATATACCTGCTGGAGTCACATTTGTTTTGTTTTTCTTTTTACACTTACGCAGCCTTTATACTTTAAATTTGGCCCCATTCTTATGCCTGGCTGCCTATCAAATGCCACCCTTTCCCATTTATCCTTGCTTGGGATGTGTACTAGTGGTGCTGATGTTGCCCGAGTGGCCAGACATTTGTTTCTTTTTTGGCTATCTTTTTTACCAAAAATAGTATGTGTCTTCCTTACATTCTTATTTTCAAACCCTGTCCATCAGGGTCTCATAGAATGGCACTGGGGTAAATCTTATCTAGCTTTGCTTCTCCACAAATCAAAGAAACCAAAAACAGAAAAACTAACAAAAAAACCCCACTCACAGATATTGTGTGTCTCAAACCATAAGATTATGTTTGCAACAACCAAGAAATTATCCCACATACAACTCTAGGAAGATTTCTGAGTCAGGGAAGTTATAAAACAGGTGGAAGAATTACTTCAATGGGCATAAGAATGAAGAGAATTGTAGGCAGGGGTGCAAAAAAGTTCTGGTCAATCTAATCTTGATCAAATCAGTAATGGAGAAAATAATAGCAAATACCCTTCATACAAAAAAAAAATGGAAAGCTGTAGTATAGAATTAGACAGAATACCAATACTGGCATGGAATGTACACTGCCTTGCAAAGGTGTAAGCCTCCTTACCAAGTTCTTTAATGGATAAAATTATGAGAGAAAGTGCCAGATGTATGGGGAAAGGGCTTGTGGTGCATGATTTTAAAGAACAAAGAAGTTGTACAAGATGGTGGCAATTATAGAAACGTAACATTCATGAGCCATACCATGAAACTACAGAAAGGGATCATCAGACAAAGTTTGAGGTGTCAAAATTGGAAGTAATAATCAGTTAGCATTCAAGCTAAACGTATTATTGATGTGTTGATGTGAGCTTTGCTGAAATGGAGAGGTACAGAGGAAACAAGAAAAATCTTCACCTGGTATTTATTGATATGGGAGGTGCATATGACCATGTATCAATAAAAGTAATAGTGGTGCATGAGGAAACAACTTGTATGGGAAATCTATCTAAGCTCTGTGCACAACATGCATAAAGGCTAAACAACATGACTTTACTAGACAAGGTCTATATCAAAGGTCCATCATAAGTCCATTTCTATACTTTCTGGCCCCCAGCACTTAGCAGAGGACATTTAGAAGGATGTCCTTGGTACACCACATTCCTAGATGATGTGGTTTTGATTGCAGAAAGCAAATGAGAGATACAGTGACTCGAGGATACAGAGGCATAGCTGGGAAAAGACTGATGTAGAATCAGCAGGTGGAAAAAAAATCAAAGTACACACCATGTGCATTTTCCTGTGACAGTCAGGGGGTACATCTACATGTGTGCTTTACTGCAGTTGACTAATTAGCTCTGCAGTACAGCATCACAGTCTACACATGCCTGTATTAGGGTACAGTAAATTAATTAGCTCAACCATCAGCTAGTACTGTCAGGGATAGTACTATCTTATGGCAGAATCATTTACTGCACTAAAACACACATGTAGACAGTGACCGGGTGGGGGACAGATTCATGCCTGCCACCTAGACACATAGCTCCACAAGTTCTGCATCCTCATGCCCCAGCCAGCCCTTCTGCTGCCCTGTGCCACCACCCAGAGCCTGAGGCTGACTCCACAAACCGGTAGCCAGCCCAGGGCTGCTGTCCCAAGTGAATGTGTAGATACTGTGCTGGGGAACAGTTGACTCCAGCTCAGAGAACTCCAGAGTTTATTGTGTTGCATTACATGAACATGTTCATATAGCCAGGGTGTCACATTTGCAGCATAGGATAACTACCATATACCAGGTGCATGCAAGCTCAAATATCCAGGGTCTATTGTATATGACAATAGAGAGAAATATGAAAAAATCAGTAACAGAAAAAATAAGGCATGGATAAAGTGAAGGGAGGTGAATGGAGTGGCTATTGACAGGAAAATGGCAATTTGTGTGAAAGGAAAAATCTACATGCCCGTGATAAGGCCTATGTTATGGTATGGATCAGCAGGTTGGGAAAAAAAGAAAAAAATAGATGTCCATTATGATGGTGAGACAGATGAGGATACTGAGGTGAATTTATGGATGAGAAAGAAAGGTTATGTAAGAAAAAAGGTGTGACAACAAGCAAAAGTAACACCACAGAGGAAAAGCTGAGTGACAGAAGACTGAAATGGTTTGATCATACAGCCAGAAGGCCAGAAGACTATGTGGGAAAGAAAGTTCAGGTCATAAGAATGGGAGAAGTGAAGGGATTCAAAAAGAGGGGAAGACCCCAGATGATGTGATTAGAATAAGAGGCTTGGTGAGATAGCTTGCATAAGTGGAGCACTGTCACAGAAGGGTGAAAACTGTTCAAGAAGGACAGGCAAGGAAGAAGAAGAGGAGGAGTTGTGCTTTATGTAAAAGAGCTGTATGATTGCTCAGAGCTCCATATAAAACTGAAGACAGTCCTGTTGAAAGTCTCTGGATTAAGGTTATAGGGGAAAGCAACAAGGGTGGTGTTGTGGTGGGTGTTTGCTATAGATTGCCAGATGAGGAGGATGAGGTAGATGAGGCTTTCTTCAGACAACTAGGGAAAGTTTCCAGATCACAGTCCCTGGCTCTCGTAAGAGACTTCAGTCACCCTAACATCTGCTGGGAGGGCAATACACAGTGTGCAGACAATCTTGGAAATTTTGAAGAAGCACTGGAGACAACTTCCTAGTGCAAGTGTTTGGAGACACCAACTAGAGGCTATGCTTTTCTTGGCCTACTGCTCGTAAGCAGGGAAGAACTGGTGGAGGATGTAGAAGTGGACGGCAAGTTAGGCAGCAGTGACCATGAGATGACTGGGATTAGGATCCTGACAAAAGGAAGAAAGGAGAGCAGCCGAGTATGGACCCTGGACTTCAGCAAAGCAGACTTTGACTCCCTTGGGCAACTGATTGGCAGAATCCCTTGGGAGACCAATCTGAGGGGGAAAGGAGTCTAGGACAGCTGGTTGTATTATAAAGAAACCTTACTGAGGGTGCAGGAACAAGCCACCCCAGGGTGCAGGAAGAATAGCAAATGTGGCAAGCAACCAGCTTGGCTTAGCAGAGAACTCTTCGGTGAGCTAAAACACAAAAAGGACGTTTACAAAAAGTGGAAGATTGGAAAAACAACTTAAAAGGAGTGTAAGACTATTGCTTTGCCATGCAGGGATGAAATCAGGAAGGCCAAAGCACAACTGGAGTTGCAGCTAGCAAGGGATGTGAAAGATAACAAAAATAGTTTCTACAAGTATGTCAGTAACAAGAACAAGATCACAGAAAGTGTGGGTCCCATATTGAATGAGAGAGACAACCTAGTGACAAAGGATGCAGAAGAGGCTGAAGTACTCACTGCCTTTTTTACCTTGGTCTTCACAGGCAAGGTCAGCTCTCAGACTACTGCACTGGGCAGCACAGCTTGGGGAGCAGGTGAGCAGCCCTCAGTGGTAAAACAACAGGTTAGGGACTATTTTAAAAAGCTGGATGTGTGCAAGTCCATGGGGCCAGAAGCAAAGAATCTGAGGGTGCTAAGGGAGTTGGCTGATGTGATTGCAGAGCCACTGGCCATTATCTCTGAGAACTCATGGTGATCAGGGGAGGTCCCAGATGATTGGAAAAGGGCAAAGTATATTGCTCATCTTTAAGAAAAGGAAGAATGAGGATCCAGGGAACTACAGTTCAGTCAGCCTCAGTGTCAAGAAAAACCATGAAGCAGGTCCTCAAAGAATCCCTTTCTAAGCACCTGGAGGAGAAGAAGGTGATTAGGAACAGTCAGCATGGATTCACCTAGGGCAGATCATGCTTTCTATGGTGAAATAACCTGCTCTGGGTATGCAGGAAAAAAGAGTAAATGTGATATACCCTGACTTTAGCAAAGCTTTTGATACCTTCTCCCACAGCATTTTTGCAAGCAAGCTGAGGAAGTATGGGTTGAATGAACAGACTGTAAGGTGGGTAGAAAGCTGGCTGGATTGTCAGGCTTTATGGGTAGTAATCAATGGCTCAGTGTCTACCTGGCAGCTGGTATGAAGTGGAGTGCCCCTGGGATTGGTCCTGGGGCTGATTTTGTTCAATATCTTCATTAATGATCTGGAAGATGGGATGGATTGCACCCGCAGCAAGTTTTCAGATGGCACCAAGCTGTGGGATGTAGTAGATACACTGGAAGGTAGGGCTAGGATTCAGATTGACCTAGACATATCATAAGGATCATCAAAAGAAATCTCATACGGTTCAACAAGGACACGTCCAAAGTCCTGTACTTCGAATGGAAGAACCCCATGCACTGCTACAGCCTGGGGACTGAGTGGCTGGGCAGCAGCTCTGCAGAAAAAGTCCTGGGGTTACAGTGGACAGAAAGATGGATATGAGCCAGCAGTGTTCCCTTGTTGCCAAGAAAGCTAGCAGCATACTGGGCATTCTTACAGTTACATAGCCATGGCATCACAGTTAGTGCCCACCAAAGCTATTTTGCCACAGTGATGAGCTACGGTGATGTAGCTCATTGCTACAATGACATAGCATCTTGTGTAGATGTGCCCAGAGAGGATTTGATAGCAACCTTTAACTACCTAAAGGGTGAGTCCAAAGAGGATGGAGCTAGACTGTTCTCAGTGATGACAGGTAACAGAACAAGGAACAATGGTCTCAGTTGCAGGAAAGCAGGTTTAGGTTGGATATTAAGAATAACTTTATCACTAGAAGGATGGTGAAGCACTGGAACACTTTACCCAGAGAGGTGGTGGAATCTCCATCCTTGGAGGTTTTTAAGGCCTGACTTCACAAAGCCCTGGCTAGAATGAGCTAGCTGGGAATAGTCCTGCTCTGAGCAGGCGGTTGGACTAGATCATCAGTTCCCAACCTTTTTATGTCATAGCCCAGAAAACTGTGGACTGGAAGCGTCCATGGCCCAGCAAACTGTGGACCACCACGCAGAGACCCATGGCCAGGATTTCCAGCTGGAACACAGGTAAAGCTAGTTCCAACCCTGTGGGTGGGGGAGTGGCCCAAACTGCTGCCATGGGCCCTGCAGGAGGAGTCAAAGCCTCTCTACCTGGCTTTGCGGGGCTGCAGTTTGTGGACTAGCAGCTGCCCCTTCATGGGCCAACACTGGTTCATGGCTTGGGGGTTGGGAACCCCTGGACTAGATGATTTCCTGAGGTCCCTTTCAACCCTAATTTTCTATAATTCTATATGATGACATGGTGCAAATATATAAAATAGTACTTGAAAACATGGTGTTTCAAAGGAGACAGATGGCTTGTGGAGAACAAGCCTCAAAAAACACAGACTAGTCTTAGTAGAGAGCATGCATAGAGGAAAGATAGCAACAATGTATTTATCCCTTATTTTTGAAGACCATAACACAAAAATGTGGCCCCGATGCACGTGAAATGTGGAAGGGAATGAGAAGTAATCCCAAATTTATGATATATTTTTTAAAACTCTTTTTTGGTGGAACCTGACTAATTACTAAACGTTTGGGGTGAGGGATGTGGGAGTGTTCAAATGCCACTTAAAAAAAAGTAAAAAAGCAGATGGAAGCAATTTTGTTTCTCAGATTGTTCAGCTGAGCTAAAGATAATGAAATTACTTAAATAGTTCAGTATGAATTAGCCATTGCCTTTAACACACATGCATTCTGTATTCCATGCTTCATAGAAGCCATCTAATTTTACAATAACAACCAGTGGGCATTATTTTAGATTTGTAATTCGGAATTATTTTGAAAATTACAAAAGCCACGTGGTAGGATAAATTTTGGGGTATAAAGTGTTAGTTCACAGTGATGTTCATGATGAACAATCAACAGAGGCTGGCAATTGTTTCTCTTAAAATAAAGTCAGGTTCAATAGACTTTATTTAATAAAAGACAGAAAAAGAAATGTTAAATATTGAAATTCTTGTATGCTCAGATTTGAATAAAAATACAGATATATTGATACAACTTTTATGAGGTAACTATACACAGCATTAGTTTATTCCAATGCCATATAAGACCTCATTTGAGAAGAACAATTAAAAGCACATACTGCAGATCAATTGAAGTTAATGAGATTTAAGCATGTGCTTAGAAACACAGACTCTGCTATGCCTTCTTTACATGCTATCCATCCAAATATATTAAATGCACTAGCAGTCTGAAATAGCATCTTTCTCTTCAGCTCTTTTCTCAGTCAGAAAACCACTACATGTAATTCCTTTTCCATATGTCTTGTATAACACATTGTCATATAAGCTGTCATTACCACCAAACCAAACATGTGGGAAATTTGCATCGAAAGGTGATTTGCAATGAATCTACATGCAATAGTTCTATGAAAGTTTTGCAGAACAGCACAGCATGCTCAGCATCCAACTCTATTATGTCAACAGAACTGTACCATTTGAAAGTATATTACCAAAAAAATAAAAACACCTCCTATCACTTACCCACTATATGACTTTATCTCGCAAATATGTTTAAATCAGGAACAGAAATTTTCTAGCCAAGATCAATGGACATGTATAGCAAATGGGCTGACTTACGACATTAAAATGCCAGTTTGTTTTATGCTGTTATAAATACATCCTATCATGTCTTTACATTTTATCATCTTTGTTTTATTTCTAGGTAGCTTCACATATGACACATCCAATTATTCATGTAAAAAATGTAAAACTACCAGTATTTCAGTAAAAAGTGCCTACTATCATTTACGACAAAGAAATTTTTCCTGACCTATTATTTCACTAAACGTAATCAGAGTTTTATAAGACGGTGATGTATGGGGACATTTTTTCTCTATCAAGCATATTCATCTTACAAAAGATATACCAGTAGATGGATATGATAGTGTCAAAGAGCCACTTGACCCCAAACAAGATGTTTTATTACATACCTTCAATAAAATGAAGCTATCTTCCAATTCTGGATATTCAAATTATGTTCTTTTTAATTAATGTTTATGCAGAATTTTGAAGATGAAAAGTGCTACAATACAATACGTACATGCTTTTTATTCTTATTTTTGTATTTGTTTTTGTATTCATCCCTAATTTGTGTAGGTAGAAGCCTGACTTTAATGGAGCTATGTGTAGGTTCATAGTATGTTTATCACCAGCAATTCCACAAATCTGTTTTCCTAATTTCTGGGCCCTCTACATCCAACTTCCTGTCTCTACTGCCCCTAAGTAGAAACAAGCAATCTGTAGACCAATTCGTAGAAGGGCTTCACTTGTGCAAATAAGAAGCAAGATATGGATGACTGATATGGCTTACAAAGTAAGATATATGTTGGAGAACTTGCTCAGATTAGGGCAACCCTCAGGATACACCCTAAATATCAGTATCAACACAAACTCAAGTTATTAAATCTGACAAATTAAATTGTTTTACATTATTCAATGAATATGTTTTAAATGTACTGCTGGATAAAACTACAATTAAGTATAAAATCCTCCTCTCTTTATTTACACTTCAGCTCAGTGAAACTACTTATGAGTTTAACAACAGGAGGAGCTGCAGTCTTATTATACCAGCACAGTGCTCCAATCATGCTGTCATTGAAAACAGTATCAAAACTCTCATTTCTTTAGCTGGATCAAGTTGGGCCCTAATTTATCACTGTGGGAGGTTGAATGCTCCATCCCTTTGTCCAGCACACAATAAAATAAGCTTATAAATAGAAACTGACCCCTGAAGCAATATAGATATTACTGATAAATATGAGAAAAAATGCTCCACTTTTTGCCTTCTTTTTTATTCTGCTAATATCAAAGTAAAGACATCACCACTAAAAAAAACTAAGTGAAAAAAGGATCCCAGAATATGGTATAATGTTTTATTAATACATAATTACATACATTTGTCCTGACTCAGCAACTTTAAAAGCCAGCACTGTTATTGTTGCAGCCTTAACTTATACTACCTTCAGAACAATAAAACTTTATAAATCTCATAATTTAACTGTGATGTGTCTCTTCCTAAAGCAATGATGTCTGTAAATGGTTTCAAAAGTTTCCTTTAAATAATAAGATACAAATAATTTTTAACAACTTGTATTTTTTGGATAATAACTTGTAACTTGTTGGATAATTTTGCAACACATTCTGAGAAGACACCAACTTAATTGTTTTGTGGGAATTTTCTTCTCTGAATCTTAACAAACTTGAATATATGTGCCCTGCCTCATCTCCCTCCTCCTGTATTTTGAAGGTAGCTAATAGGGCTGTGCGAAATTTTGTGAGCCGTTTTGTTTCAGAGGTGTTTCAACCCATTTCAGCACCCAAAACACTGAATCTAAATCAAAATGGAAGGCTCAGAAACATCTCCAAAATGAAACGAGGCATCTGACACGTTTCAGAAACATTTTGGAAGTGTTTTGGAAAATGTCAGAGTTTCAGATCTGGGTTTGCAGGGGCTGCACGAGGTGGGCAGCAGTGGTGAAGAGAAGCCAGTGTGGATCTCTGCTCCCTGCAGAGTGAGGTCACATAGCAGGGCAGTGTTGGTCCCTGCCATGTGACCTGCTCTGCAGGGAGCAGAGATCCAGGGCTGCACGGGGTGGGCAGTGGTGGTGAGGAGACCTGGGAGCAGATCATGCAGCAGGGCAGCACTGGTCCCTGACACGTAACCTGGCCCTGTAGGGCGCAGAGGTCCAGGGCAGTGTACGGCAGGCAGTGGCAGTGATGAGACCCTGGTGTTGATCTCTGTTCCCTGAGGAGCCAGGGACCAGCACTGCCCTGCTGCATGACCTAACTCTACACGGAGCAGAGATCTGTACTGGGGTCTCCTTGCCACTACCGCCTGCCCCACATTGCTGGGGCAGTGTGGGGCGGGCAGTGCTGGCAAGGAGACCCCTGGAAGAAATCTTTGCTCCCTGTGGAACCAAGTCAAGGCTTGCTCTGTGCTGCTGCCCTGCCCCATGACCTGGCATGACAGATATAAGAGATCCATGTGGGTGTCTCCTTGCCTACATGGAGGACAGCAGCCATTCCCCTCCCCATGGTCTCATACTGCTCCCCGCTGGGGCCCCAAGATCTGAAAATGAAACAAAACACAGCCATTTTGCACAGCCCTAGTAGCTAAGTCTATCCCGATAATTATTCTTTAATGCCAATTCATAAAGTTTTTCTGTGTGATGTCATTAGATCTGTTCAAGTTCACACTGAACTCAGTGGTGAATTTCTCTTTTGTTTTTATTAGTGAACAGCTACTCCAGTGGTAGAAGCAGGAATGAAGAACCTAATTTCAGCCCTTATCTTACATAGAACAGAACACATCTACATAGTGGGTAAGTCTACACATGCATTAACGCACTTTAGTTAATTCACATTAAATCTAGTACCCCTGGGTGCCAGTACATGAAAATGGAGGTTGCTCCAATACACTGTAATTACAGCACATCAGAGCAGGCTTGATTATCCTGATAATCAAATCTGCTGGAGTGTGGCAATTACTGCACTCCAGCAGCCTTCTGCATCTTGTGTATCAGCATCTCACACTTAGAAATGGTGGCAGGGGCACCTGAACTAAAGCTTGTTGAATGAGCTTTAGTTCAAGTATCCCCACTACCATTTTTAAGTGCAGGGATGCTGATGCATGAAACACAGAGCCACTCTAATTAAAGTACCACCTCCCTCAATCTCCAAAGCACACATAAAAGTGCTCTCCATAGTGAGGTACTAGGAAAATGTGTGTTAGCCTGTCTTAATGCACATTAACTAAAGAGCACACACTTTTATACATGCTCCAGGAGTAGAGGGGCGATGGGTTAGAGAGATTCCAAGAGCACGGTGGATTAATTGAGTCTACTCCAATGTGCTGGAAGTCCAGTAGGTTGAAACAGCATCTGCGCTCATGTATTGGCGCCCATGGTTAAAGTGATACCTAATGCACATTAGCTTTTTTTAATGAACATTAACTAAATAGCAATTTTTTTAGTTACACTTTAATGTGCATTAAAATAGGATAATGGCACATTAAATCACATGTATAGACATGTCCGCTGCCTGTCCTTTTTGCATATCCAGATTCACCTGTAGGAAGCAACTTCCAGTTCCAGAAACATTGGAGTGTTAGTAAGTTACTGGTCTACCAACAGCAACGTTCAAAGAGAACAAGAAATTGATATAGTTGCAAGGCTAGATATTTCTTTTGCACATTTACTAGACTTCCCAGGGAGCTTCTTCATTAGTTAAATGTTTTTGATGTTCTAAATATTACCTTGTTGTTCTTCCATAACATAAAGATTTTGTCAAACATTACTCAGAAGGAAACTTAGTGGGCTTAACAACATACAGCATATGCAAAAAGCCACACAGTTTAGGAAGGAATGTCAGAGACTTATTCATGCCTTAAGCAAAGTTTGATGATAATGAAAAGATTCAGATTCAGAAAAATTACTGTAGCGCTGTGGCATTTGGTCAACAATTCTTCAACTGATTGCACACTTACAATTAACTGATTAATTCTCTTGTCAGAATAATTCTTGGAAAAGAGACTAGTGGACATAAAATTACTTTAAGTTCAGGAAACATCGTTCTCAAAATGCTGGGGAAAGAACTGCCAAATATCTGTAGTTATCTTTGTACATGAAAAGATTAGGTTTCACAATTGATTGCAAATTTAGTGTAGCAGAATCCTACACTCGGTTTATTAAAAGAAATGAAGGCAGAAGGCAACACTTTATTCATAGTGTGTAAAAATGAATTTGGGGGCACAAGGGGGAGGGAATGTATTAACAGATTTCAAGGAGAGTCCCTATACATATATATTGGTGCCTATATTATATACTGTACATCAGTTTCTTGTGTGGAAGCTTTCAGTATCAGATGGATAGCCAATAAAAAGACTGCTTACACTACCCTAGAGACATTGCCATTGAAGCACTGTAAGAAGAGAAAAAGAGCACAAAGGTAAAGTTGTAAGAACATGTTGGTTGCTATGGCATTGCACATGGATGTAACTGCCTGACACTGTCTTAACTAATGAAGACCCCTATTTTCCACTCTGTAGTTTGCCTAGCATACTTTGACATAGATGGTACTAAGACAGTGGCTGTTATTTATTCATTCATTCATTCATTTATTTTTAATAAATTACCCTTTTGCCAGCACCTTTCAGTGAGCAAAGTTTAGAAAAACAAGGAAGAAGACAGTTTTTATTTTTCTTATGATATGCTTTAGACTGTACTCAAAACAGTGACTTATTTTGGTAAACACTGAACACTGTAATTTGTGATTGACAATTTTATTTGACTTCCTTCAGATAACTGTAAATTATAAATCATAGAATTATTTATATTCTAATTAGGCTTTAACAGGAGGGTGTGAAGAAGTCTAACAGTGTCTGCCAATAATCTTTGTCACCTTTTCTTCAGTGGCATGAAACATGAATAATGAGGCTTCTGCTAATTATTGTAATGAAGGATTAGGCAGATAATGTTTTACACTGCTTTGAACATGTAAAGTGCTAGGGAAGTGTGAAGCATTATTATTTATATTTCCTGTTTTGGATAAAGGTTTTTCTGTGTGAAACAAATTAAAAAGAAAGAAGGATAAGGATCTGCTAAAGCAAAAAAGAGAAATTGAGGCACTGATCTTCCAGAGGCCATACACCATTTATTTCAATTTAGGGTATTTTTACATGGGTATAATTAAACTGATACAACTGTAGTGACGCCATAGTGCACACACTTGTGTCCTGGTATAACCACATTCACAAAAAAGAGGTTGCACAAATGTATAAATCAATAGAGACTAAAGCAATACAAAAGTGAGTTTATGGAGTTCCTGAACTTCATGCATGGTGGGGAAGCAGGGTAGTTAAGTTTAAATATTCATTTAAGTGCTTTGATGGATGATGGCCAGGGTATACCACATGTTGCTGGATGAAACAGGAGAAAAAGATTAGCATCAATTAATAGCTATGTCAGGTCTATTAAATGGTAGGGCAAGGAGTGGAATGACCGTGGTAAATGGAGATAGACTTTTTTTTTTCCAACACAGAGGTTGTCCCTTCAAGTCTGAGCTAAATCATATTGGTGGAGAAGACTGGGAAGCCTGGACTGCTGTGTGTAGCATGCTGCATCTGTTCTGATAATACAGATAAAAGGACTTCAGTTTCTAGGACTGTCATCTTTCTAGGGGGGAAAATTCTTTCAAATTATTTAGCTTGATCAAAGAGAGCAATGGCTGAGATAAAAGGGTTTGCAATGTAGGGTATATTTTTCATACCAGATTTAAGTGTACGCTCCATCTTCTTTAGCAGTTTTGACTCAGTTGATCTTGGTATCCTATCAAGACAAGCTATAGAATATTTCTAGATATATGGCTTAATTATGAGTGCCCAGTTCCTCTGACATCTCCAGCTGAAGTCTCTAGTAGCTGCACAGATTTAGCCTCTCTTAAAATCAGATCCAAAACAATTGTTGAATTAGATAACTTATATGAACATTATTGTGTATTTTAATAGGAAACATTTTCATTAAACACATTCATATCTTTTGGGCAAGATATTAGGAAGTAGTCAGTGATTTGGGCCTCAAAAGGATATGACCTTTCAGGGGATTGGAGACCAGGTCATTAAAAGAGCTAAAGTGGAATTTAGGCACATGTGTCCAAAATTTAGATCCTGAAACACCTCAGTAGTTGCCTTTAAGTCTTTGAAGCAAAAACTGGAACCTGAGTTTCCCCTAAGTCCTTTCGGGATATGTAGCTTTCCTTATGCGCTATACAAGGGCACACAGACATAGATGCCTAACCCTATGTTGCGATGCAGAGAATCTTGTCCTATGCAGCCAGTATGTTATAGAAGTCAACCTCTCTTCATTGGTTTGATTAAAGTCAGATACTTAAGAATGGATTCTTAAGTGAATTTACCAGCCACTGCTGAAAATCTTAGCCTTATTTTAAAAAGTAGTTATTTTCTATCCCTCAAGGCATTTGGGGGACACATAAGCAGGTAAAACAATCCTAGTAGGAAACAGATAACAAAAACAACAAAAAGATCTACAACATTTAATTAAATTGTCATTAAATACTTTAGTATTAGTATGAATACATTTTCTGCTCAGCAGTTCTACAGCAAAGGAATAAACTATGACTCACTCATAATGACGGCAGGATTATCCTAAATGAACACATCATCTGAAATGAGCAATAAGCCTAGGTCACATTTTGGTAAGCTTTTCTTCTGAAGTTGGTATTAAAGCTGCCACTTTTTTCTGTGGCCTCTTAAACCCCTGTCTAAAAGCCTAGCAGGTAGAATGTGTGCTTTTCTGGTTAGTCTTGGATGACTAAGTCTAGATTTTTCCTCAATCCATCCAAATTTATATTGCCACCGTTGGTTACTAAAATGCAACAATGTACTTTAAAATGTACTTTAAAATGCAACAATCATTTGATGGATCAAGTGATTTGTCAGGTGACTGAGTGACTTTCCTTTTCCTAAAGGTCCTTAATCTTAATTTTAAATTTGCCTTGTCTAGTTCTATTGATGAAACCATACTTTTTAGGCTTCTGTTATTCAAATACAATATCCAGGAAAAGTAGTTTGCCTTTTGGATTCAATTTTCATATTGAAATAGCTTTCCCTGTATTTTAAATAGCACCTTAATACCGGATATGGTACAATATTCTCATTTAATGAGAACAAAGATGTAAAAACAGTACTTTTTTCAGACCATTGTCTGCAGTGCTGATTAATATGCTGAGGGGGAGGGGAAAGGACTGTGGGGGTCAGGGCAGACTGAGGACCCAACCCTAGCCCAACTGCCTCTCTCGCTGCTGGAGCCTGGAGAAGGCACAGGGGGGCACATGCCCCGGAATTGCATGGGGCGGGGCGTAGTGGCTTGGGCTGCAGATGCTCTCAGCAGAGGCTGGGGTTGCATAGGATTGCAGCAGCAGCACTGGGAGTGGGGCTACAGGGAGACTGCAGCCACCTAAAAATTTGATGTAGCCCCTCCAACCCTCTCCCATTGCTGCTACCACCTGGCCTGACTATAGCCCAGCCTCCACCAGGAACAGCCCAATGCCAACTCCCAGCTCCGCCCCCCACTCCAAGGGCATGGGAGCCATGTGCCTGGATTTGCACATGGGAGAGCAGGAAAGCAGGCTGCTGCTGTTGGCTGGGGCTGGGAGGCAGTGCTGGGCTGTTCCTTGCAGAGGCTGCGGATTGTGGTCAGGCCAAGTGGCGGTGGCACTGGAAGGGGAATGGGCAAATTTTTGGGAGGCTGCTGCCCCCCATAGCCCCACTCCTAGTGCCTCCACCACATGCTCCCAGCCTCTGCCAGGAATAGCCTGGCCCCAGCAGCAGCCAGCAGCAGCAGCCCACCCTACCTGCGCAATTCCAGGGGCACCCACACCCAGTGTCTTCCTGAGGATTGTGACCTCCCAGAGAGCATGCTCCCCCCTCCCTGTGCCCCCCAGATGAGTTGCTCACAGTTCCATCCTGTCCTGGCTGTGCAAAGTCTGCCCCTGCTCCAGTCCCATTCTCTCGCTCACCACTGCTGCGGCTGCTCATGCTGCCCTGCGTTTGTGGGGGGGCACATGCCCCCATGATCTGTGTGCAGCAGAGGCAGCTTCCACTGTGGGCTGGGCTTTGTGCCCCGAACCATGCTGCGGATGGCTTGGGAGCAGCTGGATACACAAGGCATTGGAAGCACGTGGCCTGGCCAGATGCATGCATGCTACCTGGGCTCAATCCTCCCTGTCTGGCTGGGGCCTCACTTACTGGACTGCTCCTGCACTCTGTTTCTCACCACAGGGGCCTTGATCTGGCCTCCTTCCTTTCCCCCACCAACTGACCTGCTGGGCTGGTGGGGGGCACATGCTCAGCCCTCCACCCCACCCAGGATCGACTGCAAGAGGCTCTGGGATCAACAGGTCAATCCTGATTGTGGGTGTTATTACATATTAAAATTCATACATGCTAATTCTAAGCAATGTTAGGTGGTATGAAAGTTAGCAGGTGCTGTGAGCAGTCACACTTTAAGGACCCTAATATGCACAACCGTGACTTTCCACTAGCAAGTCAGCAAAGCAAAGACATACTTATGAGCTACCAAGTCTGCCCTGTGGTTTCTAATTCTTCAGTGGTTCCCTGTTCACTTGCCCCCTCCCACCAGAGATTCCCACTCACCCATGGCTGCCCAGTACTCTTTCAGTCCAGGGGCAGTAAAGTTCTGGATGTCGGGACATCTGCATCCAGCCATGCTCCCCCAGCTATGCTGTTTATATTGTACTACTTAAATATGTCACACACACACACACACACACACACACACACACAAAAGGAATATGGTGTTGTTAGATTTTGTATTTCCCATTTACTAAATGCTCTTAAAATGGGAATGTCCACACATTAAACCAGGAAAAGACAAGCTAAGTGCCCTCTGAGCATCTCAAAGTTATGTTTCTTTGGACAAGGATTATATCCAACTGGTGTTAGACAGTACATGTGCAATAACAGTCTGCTCAACAGGGCTAATTCCAGTAATTTTCTAGCCTCCAGTATTCCAAGATGTAATACCTCCCACAATTTTTAGTTTGCCCTGTGCTTTAGTGATGGAGAGTATAAGTGAGAAATAGCACCAATTTCCAACTTCCTTCTACTAGTTTTCTATGTTCTTAAGACAAGATTAGATGGAAATGTTCACATTTCCTCATTGCTCTGGATCAGGGAGATTAATATATGCAATGTGGGTAAGTCAAACTTTCCATGTGCACTTAAGGATACTTTTTAGTAACTTACATTCACCTAATTTTACATACAAATGCACCATGTACCAACACCATGAACAAAGCAGTACATATTTGCCTATTATTTCTCTTGAAACATAAAAGAAAAGGACTTAATCAAAAGCACAGACAGATAACAACATTGCATTTTGTCAAAATCAAGCGTTGCAGTAGCAACTGAATGTGAGATTTCCTTTTCTTGTTTCTTTGGAAGACACACCTCTAGTATTATGATAACAACATAACAAGCTAGGAATCTCAATCTAGTCTCTTTAAGGTAATTGGTTAAAGATAAAAAAAATACCCCATTCCAATCTCTTGTAAAACTATATAGGATTAAAGCAAAGGACTAGAAGCACTGTTGTGCAAGATAGTCAATTAGCATGCAATTACACTGCTGAATATTAATAGGTACCTTTATATTAGTTGGTATTGATTCACTGCAAACAGCACCATTACCTTTGTCCTTTCTTCTTTTTTTAGGTTTTGTTTTTTCTCCCTTATTTTAAATTTACTGAAATTGCTATAGAACTATTAAATGAGCAAATGTTTCTGAAAACAGTATAAAAATGGCTGGAATTCAATAAATATAAACACTTAAATATTAAAGCGAGTAGAATGAATTTCAGTATGCTTTCAAATTGGTTTTCTTCAGAGCATAGTTTTGTTATTTGTCCAAATAAAATGGATTTTGAGTGGGTGGCAGTCTTAAGAGACATGCTGCACTGTTTCAATGGCTTTGTGAACTTGGAAAGGTATTATGAATAATGGATTTGCTGTGCTCTTAGACTCAGCACCACAACAAAGACAATATCATTCTAGTTGTCTAATAAGCTGCTGCTGAAGTAAGGAATAAAAAGCCTCACCTACTGGTCTAACCTACAGGTGATATCATTTTTATTCAGTGCATTTTTCAAAGCTATCTTGGCAAACTGCTGCATTGGCTCTCTCTGCTTTTAGAGGGAGAAACCACCAGAAACACAGCATGTGTGATACTAAATTCCAGAGTTCATTTCTTTGTTTTCATTTTCTTCTTTCCTCTTGAGGGACCAACCTTTCAAAAGACAGATATGTTAGATTATTAGCCCAGAAAGGACTCTCCTGATTTTGAGGTGGTTCTTCTTGGAAGAGATTGTATTATGCCGTTTTAAGTATTATGCATGTAGTTGCATATCTTGGAGTCAAAATGTCCCAGAAGAGTCAATGCCCTGATATCTTAACTTGAATGTGAGTTCTCCACTGCCTGACCAACATTTTTTGTGACAGAAGGAATTATGATAAATCAGTGTTATTAGCAAAGAAGAATTAAGCTATCAACCAAGGATTAATCCCATAAATCAGCACGAAACAAGTAACCCATTAGACCAAAGATTCCTTTATCCAAACTCTATTTAAAATAAATAAATAAAAGCTTAGGCCACATCCAGGTGCGCTGCCACTAGTTGTCCCCAAGGAACACCTGTAATGCACACTCTGGCACATGGCAAGTTACCCCAGGCAGGGTAGGGGAGACCAGGGTCAGCACTGGCCTGGCCCCAGTAGCCTTACCTGGGGTCCTGGGGTCATACTGAGGCTGCAGCAATGACATTTCTGCTGCATGGAGCCTGGCCAGCAGCTGCAGCACAGCTCTGAGTGGCCCAGCTCCAGTTTTGAGTGGTACATGCTGTCCCTGTGTGCACCACTCTGCTTTTTTTTCACTGCAGGGGATATCCAGGGGTCAAAAAGCCCTCTGCACTGCTCCCAGAGAACAACTGAATGTGTAGTATGTGTTATCACATATCTCACTGCCGCACTTGTCTGGACACAGCCTTAGAGTTTATACTATTACTGATCCAGTTTCAGAACTGATAGAACATGCATCCTGTGCGGATTTAAGGCTAAATCTACTAAAGGACACAGGGGATGTTTAAATGCCATTTTAGGTGTTCAAGTAAAAAATGTAAAACCTCAAAATCCCTGTTTTATTGCCATATAACGGGGCAGTTTGGCTCTTTAAGGGAGGTAGCCAGACCTGGGGCAGGAACCCAGTTTTGAGGGATGAGGTAGAAGTTGAAAGTCAAAATGGAGAGAGAGCAAAGAGCTTGAGTTAGAGGAAGGAGCAGTTTGCAGGCAGAAAGAAGACTGAACCCCAAAAGAACTTGGCTCTAGAAAAGGCCAGAACTAAAGAGCTTTCTCCTGCTGTTTTACTTTTTAATTTGTTTGTTTGGACCAAGAATTATTGTTTTGTATTACGAGGACTGGCTGAGGGACTCCCAATGGGCAAAGCCAGACAGAAACTGCAGGCATCTAAGCCCACTTGTGAACTACTGTGTAGTCTGGCTGAAAGAATCTTAAATAAGCAAAAGTTGCCTGCACAGCAGCAGGAACTTCAGCTCACTTACATGCTACCTAACTAACTAAAACCTGTAGATGCCAAAACTTACATCATTAATTTTCTGTCTGACTCTAAAGGTCTGATTCTGAGCAGTCTAGAAGTAACTCCGTTTTGACAGTATTGAGCATTTCAACACTTCTCTCATTTCTACACCCCATCAGGATAGTCATTTATGCATTCCTCTTACTTAATCTGCTTCTCTGATCTAATCTGGTATATGTTCTCAGTATACTTGACACAAAGCACAGCTGGTGCCCCCTTTATCTAAGAGCTCAGTGGTTAGAGTACTCAGGATGGAGGAGTGCAGCAGGGGATCCATACCACTGCTACTGGAAGAAAATAAACACAGTGCAGCTGAAAGTAGGCTGCTAATGAAAAAATGAGGAAGCTCCACAATTGAAGCTGAGCAACTGCAACTAACAAGGAGACTAGCTGCAAAGGACATCAGGTGCAAGTAGCACAGTTAGATGGGTTGCAGGACTCAGCCTTCAGACTACAGGCACAGAACAGGAGGCTGCTGATTAAGGTGTTAGCAGCACCTGGGCCCTGTTACTTGAAATCCCAGTCACATGACTGGAAGAGGGAGGTGAAAGAGTCATATAAACCTGAGCCTAGGACTAGAGGTTCAGACTGGCCATGATCCTATAAAGGAAGGCTTCTGCTGAATCACAGTGAAGTAGGGCTGGAATGAACCCCATAGGTCATCAAGCCTAACCCCCTGCCTGAGGTAGGATCATCTGTCCAAACCATCCTATGCTAAACCATAGTCTAATCCCTTAGTAAAACTATCAACCCTGACTCCACACAAAATATAACATCCTAACCTGCCACAGGGAAAGCAGGGGAACTATAGGAGCCAATAGCCTCTTTCTGTAAAAAAGTTTTTAATACATGCTCAAGAGATTCCAGGCAGAGGGCCATGCCCCCTGCTACAGAGCAAGGCAAAAACCCTCACAGTCCTTACCAATCTGACCATGGAGGCAAAGTCCTTCCTGACCCTAAATATAGTGATTGGTCTGACCCTGAGCAGAAGGGCAAGATCCTCTAGCCAGGAATCTCCAGCTTTAAGTCATCTTGGAAAGATCGAATGTTTAATTGTTTTCTTATTTTAGAGGTTACCTTCTGACTGGTGGCTAGGGAATAGTTGAAAAGGGCAGTTTTGAAGGCCACAAGTGGGGTGCCTGGGAGGCACTCTTCACCAAGTGGGGCTGTCATGTTCCACCACTAAGAACAGTCTAGCTCCATCCTCTTTGGAACCAACTTTCAGGTACTTGAAGGCTGCTATTAAATCCCCTCTCAGTCTTCTCTTCTTCAGACTAGATAAACCCAGTTCCCTCAGGCTCTCTTCAAAAGTCCTGTTCCCCAGCTCCCTACCATTTTCATGGCCCTCCACTGGACTCTCTCCTGTTTCCACACATCCTTTCTGTAGTGAGGGGGGCCCAAACTGGACAAAATGTTCCAGATATGGCCTTTTATTTTACAATACTAAGACGATAGTTAAAGTATAAGGAAATCAGTCTTGCAATATTAATGAGAGAAAATGCTCACAAAGACATTTAAATAGGCAGATATAATCAAAGCAACACTGGGAATGGTATCGCTGCTTCCACTTCAAAACCTTTTGACAATTATTTTACAGAAAAGTGTCAACTCACCCTGTGCTCTGGGCTGGAAGTGAACTGCCTAGCTCCTCAAGGGCCAGATCTATGGGGCAGATGGGGCCAACAGCAATAGTGAGCAGTGACAACACAGGGAAAGCAGCCGCTTGCCACAGTCAACGTAGTACAAGTGGTGGTAAGCCAATCAGCTACAGGACAATCAGGGCTGTGATAATACAGTCTTCTCTTGCATCCCTTGCCACCAAGGGCCATGCCCAATGTGGCTCTAGGGACTTGATTTCTACATTAAGCCACTCATGGTTAGTCATGCCCCTAAGTTCCTTGGCCAGAGGAAATAAGTCTGCAGGCTGAATCTGGTTCATGGGTTTGATATCTGAAACCATTCCTTACAGGAAACTTTTGGCCACTTCTAATGTCCATTGTCTTCAAAAAGAGCAGCAAGTATATCAGCTTCTTAGAAAACTGAATTATGTTTGAGATCTAACAGTTTCATCCCCTCTTTGGTTCCAATCCTGCAAATATTTAAGTGCTTTAGTCATTAGCATCACTGAAACAAATCTTTCACATGGGTAAACTTATACTTGGGTGAATTCACATACATTCATGAATATTTCCACAATCAGGGGCTTTTATTGATCCCCAAGGCAATCAAAGTATACAAACTCTATGAATACATTAAAGTGAACAGGTCACCAATTAGCAAGATTTTAACAGTTTGCTCTGTGCTTCAGGAAAATTTTGGTATTGTTCAATATTTTCAGTAAATGGTCATCTATTGGCATTACATAACTATAAACAAGTTCCATTATTTATGTAAATTTAGTTGCAAAATGTAATTTCATTTTATACCTTTGTTGTGAGTGTTGAATGTAATCAAAAGCAATGTCAAGCAATGATTGATAACTAATAAGAATGATATAAAAAGCAATTATAATCAGGACCAGATTCTTGCCACGGCAGAAGATGAGCTGTTTTTGTATAACCTAATGCCTCCTCAAGCCATTATTTTTGCTTAAGCTTTCCAAACAGCATTAGATCAGATCTATATTAGTATGTCTTGGAAAATATTCTGAACAGAAAAAATTTAACTACAGAAATTCTTACAGAGTGTTGTATTAGCATCTGATGCATACTACTTCAGAGGCTAGACAAGTATAATGTTAAATATTCACACACTACATTTTAGTGGTTCTATGTCCTCTCTATCTGACCCACCTGTCATCAAGGTTACATTATATAAAGCTTATCAAGTGACTCTGGCCCTATCTACATGCAACGTTGGCTGTATAGTACCTCATAACCACTGCACAGCAGTGTCACATGCCACAAAGCATGATGCAACACTACCACATAGTAATAACAAGCTATTGAGCAGCCAGCATCACCAAAAGGAAGGAAGTTCAAAATGTGGTTTTAAGGTTGAATGTTTTAATGTTAAGAATGTTCTGTTTTGTGCTGGGTATGCCTTACCTGTAATCTAAGGTTGAAGTGCTACTGCTGTGCAGTAACTCTGGTACTTGTGTATGGAAGTACTAAACGACTGCACACTAACAACTGCACAATCCGCATTTCGTATAGACCCGACCAAAGAGAATAAAAGGTGCACTCTTTCTTCCCGCATATTCCACCATTATTGCAAGTCACAAGGCACAGGACAGGGTACTTAAAAGCCATGCAAAAGCCTTTTTGCTTAGGTAGATGGGAAGAGTAGAGGACCAAGTATAGGACTTCCACTCTCCCCTACATTCAGTCATTGTTTAGTCCTTGAGCTGCCACACACTCAGGGTTCAAATTGCCATAGTCCATCCTCAAAGTTATAATCCAATGCTACAAGGTGGGTATAAATGGTTCAGGAAGGACCTTCAATATGAAACTGGAGACAGGTCTGTCAAAAGTCTCTGGGTTAGGGTCAAAGAAGAGAGTAACAAGGGTGATGTCATGGTGGGGGTCTACTATAGACCACCAGACCAGGAAGAAGTGGTGGATGAGGCTTTCTACAAACAGCTTTCTACAAACTTCTAGTGGAAGTTTCCTGATCACAGGCCCTAGTTCTCATGGGGGACTTCAATCACCCTGACATCTGCTGGGTGGGAAACACAGCAGTGCACAGGCAATCCAAGAAGTTTTTGACTGGGGACAATTCCCTAGTGCAAGTGCTGAAGTGGCCAGCTAGGGGCCATGTTCTTCTTGACCTGCTTCTCACAGAGAAGAATTGGTGGGGAATGTACTAGTAGATGGTAACTCGGGCAGCAGCGACCACAAGATGATTGAGTTCAGGATCCTGAAGAAAGGAAGGATGGAGAGAAGCAGAGTAAGGACCCTGGGCTTCAGCAAAACAGATTTATACTTGCTCAGGGACCAATTTATGGGCAGGATCCCCTGGGAAGCCAGTCAGAGGGGAAGAGGAGTCCAGGAGAGCTGTACTTTAAAGAAGCCTTACTGAGAATACAGGAACAAGCCATCCAGATGTGCAGGACGACTAGCAAACATGGCAGAAGACCAGCTTGGCTTAGCAGAGAACTCTTCAGTAAACTAAATCAAAAACAGAAGCTTATAAGAAGTGAAAACTTGGACAAACAACTAGGTAGGAGAATAAGGGTATTGCTCGGGCATGCAGGAATGAAGTCAGGAAGACCAAAGCACAACTGGAGTTACAGCTAGCAAGTGATGTGAACAGTAACAAGAAGGGTTTCTACAAGTATGTCAGTAACAAGAGGAAGATCAGGAAAAGTATGGGTCCTTTACTGAATGTGGGAAGCAACCTAGTAGCAGAAGATGTAGAAAAGGCTGAAATACTCAATGTCTTTTTCATCTCAGTCTTTACAGGCAAGGTCAGCTCCCAGAATACTACACCTGGCAGCACAGTTTGGGGAGGAGGTGAGCAGCCCTCAGTGGCAAAAGAACAGGTTATGAGCTTGTCACAGAGCACTAAGGTGCACTGTGCCTTAAAGGGGGAAAACTGCTAGGGAAGGAGCCCTAGCAGTGACTAAGCAGCACAGCTGCGGGTTGCCAGGGCAACTAATGAGCATCAGCTGACCCTAAGGGGCAGGGCCTGGCTCTTATAAAGCCCAGGGCCAGAGCGAGTCTGGAAGTTCTGTGCCAGCTATGAGTGAGCAACAGCACCTGTCTTTAGGGACAGCTTATAGCAGCTCACAAGAGCTCCAGAGGTGGGAGCAATGAGGTTATGGCATAGCCAGGAGGCTTATGTTGTTGTGGCTGGGTGCCCTTTGTTTTCAGTTAGAGCCAGAGGCTTGCATTTGTGTTCTATTGTTATATATGACCGGTGGTTTAGGCGAGGCTGTAGGAGGCCTCATAGGGGCCCACAGGGTGTGGGGCCCTAGTACCAGAGAAGACGTGGTGGAGCACCAGCAAGGGTGCAACATGGGGTGCACAGACCCCAGCCCAGAGAGGGGCATTTGGAGAAGCCCAAAGTAGGCACAGTAAGCCCCAGAGAAAGGGGGAAGGTTTGAGAGGCCCAGAGTGGGCACGGAGAGCCCCAAGGAAGGGGCCATATTAAGGAGAAGCCCAAGTCTGGGCACTAGGAGCCCTGAGGGGGGCTGCATTTGTTAAGGAGCCCAGGTTGGGCACAGTCAGCCCCAGAAAGGGGGCAGCATTTGGAAGCCCAAGTTAGGTGCAATTAGTTCCAGGAGGGAGCAATATTGAGGCCCTCGACAGGGGCAACACGTTGAGAAGCCCAATGTGGGCGAGGCAAGCCCGGAGAGGGGAGCGCCTTATTGAGAAGCCCTGCAGGGGCACGGTGAGCCCCAGGGAGGGGAGCGCCATATTTGAGAAGCCCACGAGGGGCACTACTTGGGAAACCTGAAAGGGGACAATGATTGGGAGGCCCGAGCGGTGCCATGCTGAGAGGCCTGAGCGGGGCACAGCCAGCCCCAGGAAGGGGGTCATTTTATTAAGGAGCCCAAGGTCGGGCATTGGGAGTCCCTGACAGGGGGCTGCATATATTAAGGAGCCCAAGTTGGGCACAGCGTGCCCCGAGGAATGGGGCAACATTGAGGAGCCTAAGTAGGGCAAGGACTAGGAAGCCCAGTGGGAGCACAGCAAGCCCCAGAGAAGGGGCGGTACGTGTTAGGAGTCCAAGTGGGACATGGTGAGCCCCAGAAAGGGAGGACCAAGTAAGTGGAAGATCGAGGTGAGATCCGCGAGGTTTCGGCTGTGGTATTGGGGAGGAAGGAGCTGCAGATAGTGCCCCTAGTGGAGGAGGCAGTACAAGTAGAAGGGCAGCCTCCCGCTAATGAACCAATTAACATCAAAGATGTGCAGGCGAGTAGGCGGGCGGTTGCCCAGAGATGGGTGCGGGGGCCATATTGAGGGTGGCCCCGAGGCGCCCTGTCACAGGGATATTTAGAAAAGCTGGATATGTACAAGTCCATGGGGCCAGACAGGATGCATCCAAAGGTGCTGAGAGAGCTGGCTGATGTGATTGCACAGTCACTTGCCATTATCTTCAAAAACTCATGGTGATCAGGTCCTGGATAACTGGAAAAAGGCAAACATTGTGTCCATATTTAAGAAAGGGAGAAAAAGGAGAATATAGACCAGTCAGTCTCACCTCAGTCCCTGGAAAAACAATGGAGAATATCCTCAAGGAATCAATTTTCAAGTACTTGGAGGAGAAGAAGGTGATTAGGATAAGCCTACCTTGAGAGGGTTCAGAGGAAGGCCACCCACTTGGTTGGAGGGCAACAGGACAGGCTCTATGAAGAGAGGCTGAGGGACCTGAACCTGTTCAGCCTCAGCAAGTGGAGGCTGAAGCAGGATTTGGTGGCTGCCTGCAAACTCATTAGGGGAGATCAGCAGCAAATAGGAAGGATCCTATTCCCCACAGCAGTACCTGGGGTGATGAGGAACAGTGGCCAGAAGCTGCTGGAGAATAGGTTCAGGTTAGAGAGTAGGAGGCACTATTTCACTGTTAGGGTGGCTAGGATCTGGAATCAACTTCCTAGGGAAGCGGTCCTTGCTCCTACCTTGGGTAAATCCAAAAAGAAGTTGGATGAACACCTGTCTGGGTCATGTGATCCCAGCCTATGCTTCTGCCAGTAGTGGGGGGGTCAGACTAGATGATCTGTTCAAGTCCCTTCTGACCCCAAACTACTATGAAACTATGAAGGATGGATTGATTCACCAAGGGCAAGTCATGCCTGGCCAACTGGTTGCCTTCTGTGATGAGATATCTGGCTCTGTGGATGCAGGGAGACCAGTGGATGAGGTATACCTTGATTTTTAGCATGGCTTTTGATGCATTCTCCCAAAACATTCTTGCGGGCAAGCTAAGGTAATACAGGCTGGATGAACAGACTATAAGGTGGATAGAAAACTGGCTGGAGCATTAGGGTCAGAGGGTAGTAATCCATGGCTCAATGTCTAGTTGGCAGCAGATATCAAGTAGAGTGCCCCAGGGGTCAGTTCTGGGGCCAGTTTTGTTCTATATCTTCATCAACGACCTGGAAAATGGCATAGAGTGCACCCACAGAAAGTGTGCAGATGATACCAAGCTTCAGGGAGTAGTAGATAGGCTGGAGGGTAGGGCTAGTATTCAGACGGCACATCTACATGTGTGTCCCACTGTGCAGTTGGTACTTGTTTTAGCTAAAGCAAGTACTAAAGGACTGCATGGTACCTAAAGACTGCATAGTCCTGGTGGCACATGGATCATGTCCAACCCTACTGCACAGTAGCAGCAGTGTCATGATTGGTGCCTGCCAATGCTACATCGCCGTAGCTATGAACTATGTTGCTGTAAGTCACCATTACAGTGATGCAGTGTCTCATGTAGATGCACCCAGAGTGACCTAGCTGAATTGGAGGATTGGGCTAAAAGAAGTATCATGAGTTTCACCAAGGACAAGTGCAAAGAACTGCAATTAGGATGGAAGAATCCCATACACTGCTACGGCCTCGGGACTGAGTGGCTGGGAAGCAGCTCTTCAGAAAAGGTTCTGGAGGTTACAGTGAACAATAAGCTTAATATGAGCCAACAGTGTGCCCTCGTTGGCCAGAAGGCTAATAGCATACTGGGCTGCTTTGGTAGGAGTGTTGCCAGCTGGTCAAGGGAAGTGATTATTCCCCTATATTCAGCACTGATGAGGCCACATCTGGAGTACTGTGCCCAGTTTTGGGCCCCTCACTACAGCATGGATGCAGACAAATTGGATGGAGTCCAGTGAAGAGCAATGAAAATGATGAGGGGGCTGGGGCACATGACTTATGAGAAAAGGCTGTGGGATCTGAGCTTATTTAGTCTGCATAAGAGAAAACTGAGAGGGGATTTAATAGCAGCTTTCAACTACCTGAATGGGTGTTCAAAATAGTATGGACTGTCTCAGTGGTGACAGATAACAGAACAATGAGCAATGGTCTCAAGTTGCAGCAAGGGAAGTTTAGGTAAGATATTAGTAAGTATTTCTCACTAGGAGGGTAGTAAAACACTGGAACAGGTTATGCAGAGAGGTTGTTGACATTCTATTCTTAGAAGACCCAGCTAGGTCATCCCAGCCAATACTTTGTCTAGTTGGGGATGGTCCTGCTTTGAGCAGGCAGTTGGACTAGATGACCTCCTGAGGTCTCTTCCAACCCTATTTTTCTATAATTCTATGATTCTATTAATTTATGCACATGGATGGATATAATATTCTGGATTTTAACTAAACTGGGTAACATATTTTGTTATTTACTTCACCGTGCAAACGTAACTTTGTTTATAAATGCAAAAAGATAAAATTGGAAGTAATATATATATATTACTTAATATTAATTAATATATTAATATATATTAATATATATATATATGTGCGCTATACCTGTTGGAAATAATTTTCCTTTGTATAGGGTGATGCCATTATCATGATTTCTATTTACACCTTTGCAAAAATCAGATATCTTTTGCACACAAACCTAGTATTCTGCATGGCACTTCTGTACTTTAAGATAACTAATTTATATATTGAAAATGGATAAGTAGCATCTATTAGCTATTGTTTGTACACAAAGCTTCTGCCTAGATAGTACAAGTATGGATAATTCCCACATATATACAATAGTTGTAATTAAGGTTCTAGCAATATGAATGATTTTGGTCACTGGCCAGATCCAGACATTCAAGCATGTGTGGTTTGTGAGATTGCAAACCTCTTTGCAGCACCACAGACCACACAACCAGCATTTCAAATCTGCAGTGCTGGGCTTGTTTTAAAGTAGTAGGGCAATATTTGCTACCAAGAAATCCCAGTAGCAAAAAAAACCTGCCCCCCCCCCCCCCCAAAAGCAGCATGGTGCTCTTTTATTCAAAAAGCGTGCACTGGCAGGCACGGAGGCTCAGTCATCCTGGGAAACATCTTCCCCCATCGTCTAGGTATTTTCCAGCTCCTTCAGCATGTTGGGAGCCAGGAGGAGTGGGGAAAGAGTATTCTGCCCCACACCAAAGCCCACATGTGGGGCATTTGCAGCAGCAAAAAGTAGCAGCACAAATTTGTGCCACTATTTTTCCCCCGTTGCAAGCTAATGTCTCTGCATGTGGAGACATACCCTCTATGCTTAGTATATAGATGTCTAGGAAATACCTCTCTAATAGCTAGACTAAAAATGACATGCAAGAACTGACAAGGAATGGTAATGTGTCTACACATCAGAAAATCTGCTCTCAGTGAAGGCAGCACAGAGAGCCCTAAATCTAGCTCCACCCTTCCTTGCCTTTATCTTCACACAAAAAGAAAAAGGAAAAATCATAGTAGATTTAAGGGTTAGCACTAAGGTTACTGGGGCAATGTTATGTATACTTCACCACATACTCCCTTTCACTTGAAAACAATCTTTACACTTTTCTGTGTAGATTATTCACACCTATCGAAGGAAAAAAAAAAA
>JAGPOW010003685.1:69809417-69829789 GCA_030014935.1 Caiman crocodilus
AAAAAAAAAAAGTCTACAGAGGATGGCTGCTGCCACCCAGGATATGCTGTTATAGAAACTAGCATGCACACGTGTGTGAGTTCACTCGAGGCATTTAAGGTTTGGGATAAAACTTGGTCCACAGGTGTTAGAAGACTTGGTATTTGAGAAGAAAATGTTCTATTGTACTGAATTATATTTATTCACATTTTAAGATCCAAAAACAATTCAGTATCTGCCAACTTCAATAACATACCCAGGAGAATTTTTCCTATGAAACAAGTCATTGCTTAAGGGCTATTATGTGACTTGTATTCATATTCCAACTGAAGTTAATCAAAGACTAATGTGGGCTGCTTTAACAGGACACACATATGGTAGAAGAGAAGACTCCTGCCATTTGGGGGAAAAATCATTTGTCAACACAAGATTTTATGCAAAGCCCGAACACTTTTAAAGAAAATTCTGAAGACTGCCTGGGGCCAAAGGAACTAGAATCCAAATGAGAGGAATTGATATGTATGGAGGCATCCATTGCAACCATCTTCTCCTTTGATATCAAATGACCAGTTCATCTAATTTCAAACTAGAATACATTAGCAGTTAACAACAATTTAGGTTTCAGATAGATATGACTTTCCATATACTACTGCTTATGAATAATAACAAATGTGTCAGTTCTTATCATCTTTCTAAAAATATGAACAGTGAAACTATTTGCAATTACTTGTGATGCAATGTACTGTGTGTTTTTGGGTAATAATGTACCATTTTAAAATGTACCACATATAATGCATGTAACATTTATAATAACAGACATTGATGAAGTATTTCAATCATGATAGCAATACTCTATCTTAATCCTTTTCTTTAATGAATATCATAACATTTCACAGCTCATACTGCTGTCTGAATCTCTCTGTCAGTACAATTAATTTTTGTTTTGGTTCAGATGCTGTGAGACAACATTTCCAAGAGAAGAAGGTTGAGAAACAACAGGGTGCTAGGATAAAATGTATGTGACTGGGCAAGAGGGAAAGAAGGGATTACAGAGGGGGTCTGGATATGTAACAGAAAACCATGCCATCAACTAAAATGTGTTAACTGTCCAAGTTCCATGTATGGCATTCTGCATATCTTCTACAAGTCTAGGCAAACTTTTTGTAGAATTATGTAAACTATTTTGCAAAAACCAGACTCGAATGATTTATTACAAATGAGAGAAAACATTTATAACAGATTATAAACATAGTGTTTGTATTTGTATTTTTTTTCCAGAGTAAAATTGGACTAGGGAATAATGGAGTAGGGATTTGCCCACTGAAAGTAAACTGGGTTCTCCAGGCCAGCCTTGGTATACTGGTTGGAGGAAGGAAGTTTGAAATGCTGAATGTTATAAGCTAAGTAAAGACAGTAAAAAAGCCCAAGGCTACATCGATTCAGTTTCTGCAGGTTAGCCTAAGCTGCGCAGATTGAACCAATTAGCAAATGAACAGACATTCGTTTTTGATTCAAGAAATGCAGCCACATGCCTGCAGTGGCTCAAGCCAGAAGCTGGGGGGCACCAGAACACACCTGCCAGCCACTGCCAAAGGGAAGGTCACACAGAAACCCTCCAAGGCTCTCACTCACTGCCTGCTCCAGAGTAGGGGTCATGGCCAGGCACCAGTAAGGGGCTAGCACACTGGAGAGTGGGAGTTTAAATCTCCTCCCTGGCCTACACAGGACTCCAGCCCAGGTCAGGGGGGCAATGTGAGTACACACAGGCTAGTCTAACTTGAAATTGAATGCAGTAAACCAAAAAGACAAGAGAAAGCCTTGCATAAGTCTCACGTAATCCTGAGGGCTGAGGGTCTCTTTACAGCCAGGTTTTCCAAAAGTCCTTGCTTAGGTATTCCAGTCTCCCACCTTTTATAGGTTATGCTTTATAATGTAAGTGCAGTTCTCTGCTTTCTTTGGTCAGAGTAGCTCAAGCTGTCTGCTACCCTCTCCTGTTCCTCTGTCTCCAGCACATATATGTGATGATTGTGCCATGTCTTTGTCAATACCCCCTACCTCTCAGTCTGGTCCTGCAGGGTTTGGCTCTGTCTTCACAGGTAGCAAGGGGTGAGTCCCTCCAGGCCAGTTCCCCAGCCTCTTCCTCCTCTCCCATGGTCTGGGGAAACTGAGGGGAATTACACCCCTTCCCCTCTCCTTATAAACTGCTTGTAGTTCTTTGCTTTCTTTGGTCATATCAGCCCAAGCAGTCCCTATCCTGTTCCCTTAGCTCCATCTCCAGCACATATATGTGATGATTGTGACAGGTATGCCAAACCTCCCACCTCTCAGCCTGGTCCTGCAGTGCTTGGAGCCAGCACACTGAGCTGGGGAAGGGGACCCCAGCCAGGGTTTGCCTGCAGGGGGCAGGCCCTCTTAGGCTGTTGCTTGCCTGTGCCCCATGGCCTGCTCCAGCAGAGAGCAGGGGGGAGAACACTGAGCTGGGGAAGGGGGAATTAAAGCCCTTCCTGGACCTCAGACCCCAGCACGGGTTTGCCTGGGGTGGCGGGGAGGGGGGGAAGCCCTCTCAGGAGGTTGCCCCACCCTACCTCATGTGCCTGTCCCTTCTGCTCCAGGCAGGAAAGGTCTGGTAGGGGCTCCCCTTCCCGCAGCAGATCAGGCTCCAGTCCCCAGCCAGATTTCCCACCTCCCTTGTCAGCCAACCAGCTCTCACTGCTCCAGTGTAAACCATCACCCTCCTTATCACCCTGGTC
The DNA here is from genome assembly GCA_030014935.1 of Caiman crocodilus. NCBI lineage: Eukaryota > Metazoa > Chordata > Crocodylia > Alligatoridae > Caiman > Caiman crocodilus. The sequence continues at coordinate 69,812,147 of JAGPOW010003685.1, forward strand.
CCCTCACCTTCCTGCACCTTTAATGTGATCAGCCATTAGAGATAGGGAAGGGGCATAGGGACTGAGTGGCAGCACACTGCTAGAGAAGGGGGAGAGGTCTAGCAAGCTCTGGTAAGCCACAAAACTCACAAGAGTTCCATGTATGCAGGGTCCTGCACTCCCACCGAGATGTCAGATGGCACTGCCACGCTCTGTCTATCTTTCAACTCCACTCCTACTTCTTCCCTTGGACAGAATTTAAAGCTGCACTGGCTCTACATCTTCTATGAAAGGGAAAATGTTTTATGGGTTTTTACAGTCAGGTATTTTTATGGTGGTTGGGTTTTTTTTCAGCGTTCATAAATTTACAGACAGTTGGTAACCCTGTGTTGCATCTGTCATGGTTCTGGAAATATGTGAGCAGTGACAGTTTTTTGTGATATCTTTTACTAGATCAACTGTTTCGTTGGGAGAGATGATCCATAAGCTTTTGGGTACCAAACACTCTTTTTGAGTTCTATTTCACATCTTGCTGCTTCTCCAGGCCTAAAGAAGGCCACTTTGTACCCTCAGTGGGGATTCTAATAGCTCATACTGGTCACAGTATGACCACTAAGTCACAGCTGTGTGACACGAATTCATTGGTTTGAATACCAATACAGAAATCCACTCTTCAGCAAAAAAGTGACAGTTAAGTAAACCTAATTTAGGATAGTTTTGTAAATTTGGCAATACAAAGCAGTGGAAGCTAAGAGTAAATTGGATCCATTAAAACTTTATAAAGACATAGTGCAAGGAAAAAGAAGCTAACCTCAACAGAAACTACTCAATTGGTCTAATAAGTTATCACATCTACCCAAAGAAGTTTGCCTGCCTAGTACAAGGTAACACATATTAATCCAATAAGTGTATGAACATACACCCTTGTTGGTATAAAACACACAAGTGAGGTCAACCAAATCTGCCCAATGCCTTTTTTTAATAAAAGGGGGAATAATATCTTATTGGTCCAACTGCCAAGTTAGGATGGAGTTAGACAAGATTTTGAATGCAAGACATTCCTCCTCAGGTCAGAAATCCTGATAAAAAATTAAAATGTGGTCTAGGAACATAGGATGTTTGTTTACACTAGGGACAATAAGCTAAGTTTGATTTACATTTCAGAGATAAAGGCCCTGTATCACTGAAGCAATTTATAGTAAAATAATTTAAATTAATCTGTCCATAACAACTTTGACATCTCTGGATCTATGGACAGGGAAACCATCCTGGAATTGTTTGCTAGGCTATTAACATAGGCAGTAATATATTTTCAGAGTTAGTTACCATCAGTGAATAAGAGGGATATAGAACCCCCCCCCCCACTATCTTTCCTTATCATTGCCCCCACCAAGTTACTTTCTATACATAATAAAGAGGACGATGCAACCTTGAGGATCTGGCAATATCTGAATCATTCAGGACTTCATGTGTAGTTTCTTTAGTGCAACCCCAGGGGTAATCTGGTGGCTGCCTATAAGTTTATCGGGGTGCTCACAGGATCTGGTCTATTCACCAGAGAGCCCCAGAGGCTCAAATGGTCACAAGGTCAAATGGTCATAAACTCCTTGAGGACCGTTTCAGGCTGGACACAAGGAAGAACTTCTTTATAATCTGAGCACCTACTCTGAACACCTTCAAGAGAAATTTGGATGTTTATCTTGCTGGGATACTATGACCCCTGCTGACTTCCTGCCCCTGGGTTAGAAGGCTGGACTCAATGATCTTCTGAGGTTCCTTCCAGCCCTAATGTCTATGAAACCAAAAATATCTATGAACTAAACCTTCTAGAATCTGTGCCTCTGAGGTTCAGGGATGGAATAACGCTCTTTAATGAATTGTGGAAGGAGCACCACCACCAAAACCATTCCACAATACACTTTGAAGATAGACCAACTTATCAAGAGGCCTTGAAAGCCATTAAGCATATTGAAGCAGGATCAACCTTTCAGAGGAGGGCTTCTAGCCCAGCTACCTCTTTTTTGGAGCAAGAGCTCAAATTCCTTCCTTTGCTAGAGAGACCAATGTATTCCCTGCCCACAGCTTTTACCACCAAGGTACCGATTTGTAGGAAGACCAGCCCCCTAAAACTGGCTATGGTGCCCCCTGGCAGCCAAAATAGTTGTGCCCCACTCTGGCCCCTCAGGATACCCCCCTCAACTGCTTTGCTGACATACCTTTATGCAAATTATCTTACTTTTGGAGGCTGTCCCCAGAGTCCTGGAGGGTGCTTAATGGTTCCTGCTCAACCTAGCTCAACTCACTTAGCTGGATCCTCCTTGTACTATTCATATCAACAGACCTTAAGTCCACTAACTAAAAACCATTCGGTACCTCATTGGCACTAATCATGAACTACTGCCACTGCTCAGGCCTCAGTGGCCTGCTTGTACTCTGCTGGCACCAGTTGTGCCCTCCTGGCACTATTCACAGCCCTACTAGCTCTGATCATGGTCTCCAGCCTCACTCAGAGCCACATTCATGACTCAGGGGTCTTATTCCCCACAGCTGGACTCAATTATGCTTGATTAACTGGACCCCTCACCCTGTCTGAGCTTGATCTTACTGGGATCTCTGCTAGTCTTCAACCCACCCATGCCCCTGACACTTGCAAAGCTGCTGCCACTTAGACATTTATCTGGGCTTGGCACTGTTTGCTTCAGTTTGTACCTATTTTCTCTACCCCTGGCCCTGTCTTGACATCAGCCCACTGAACCCCCAGTCCTTCAAAAGCTCTCCCTCAGCTTCAACCCATCCAGTCCACCAGACCCATGAACCTTAGCTTCAGCCCTAATATAGATTATCTCACTGACTTCTCTCAGTCACCTCATCTTCTGCTTTAATCCACTTGCAACCTTGCAGTTAAACAAAACAAAACAAAAACACAAACCAACTCATGTCTAACTTAAAACTTAAACCCTACCTTACATCTCCCTACTACCACAATTAGCTGACTTCTTCCCAGACTTTAGGATACTTTTGCAGGCCTATGGCTTCCCTCCAGTGACCTGTGCTGACAGGTGCTCCTCTACTTCCAGAACTCAGGGTAAGACTAAGCCCATAGGTCAAGACTCAGGTTTATATGGCTTGTTTCTCATCCTTATTCTGGCCTGATTCCCTGGCAACAAGCCCAGATGCTGTTAATTATCCCTAAATCAGCAGGTTTGCTTCCAATTGCCTGTAGTCTTCAGGATGAGTTCTGTAGCACTTCTCTGTGCTGCTTGCCTCTCCTAACCTAATCAAAGTAACAGTTGCCCTTGCTTCCTGTTACACAAATGAAAAATGGGAAAGCATGTTGTCCTAATGGAATACCAGCTGAAATTTATCAGCAAGGTGGAAATGAGTTCTCTCACTAGGTACACATTATTATTTTGAAAATCTGGAAACATGAAAAGATTCCCAGTGGTATGACAGATGTCAGAATCATTACTATAGTCAAGAAAGGTTTAGATTGCAGCAATTATTCTGGTATTGAACTCCTATCCATAGCTGGGAAGATCCCCACACACCTTCTTCTCAATAGTTCCTTCTTCCTTGCTGAGGAACTCCTACCTGAGTAGGAGTGAGTGAGGAACTACCTGAGTCCCATTGTGGTTTCAGACCATGCAGAGGTACAATAGATCTGATCTTTGTTGCTAGATAAGTGCAGGAGTAGTACCACAAGTAACAGCAAGATCTTTATGGTATTCATTGACCTGACTATGGCCTTTGATTGATGAAAAGAAGTCTGACAGAAGAACCTGATGAGATTTGGATGCCCATTAAAATTTGTTACCATCATCAAACTCCTTCAGGATGACATGACTGCAATGAACCTAAGCAATGGCTCAAAAATGCTACCCTTCATTATTAGAACTGGAGTCAAGCAAGGGTGTGTAATTACACAACACACATTTCCATCTGTATCACAGCTATTCCACATCTCATTGTTGATAGACTTCCAATCAGAATCAACATCCAGCACTGCCTGAACAGAATGGACGCACAGATAACCAGAGCATTAGGCTAGACCTCAGATGGTGGAGAAGGATGCGTGGGACTCATTTCCAGAGGAGAAGGGAGATCCAAGAGACATAGTCTTAGATGTAAGCTGAGGTCAGGAGCTAGGATCAGAGAGCTGGTGCCAAGTTTCCAGGGAGAATCTTGAGATCAGGATCAAGGAAGTCAAGCCAAGTTCGGATGCCAGGGAAACCAGAAGAAGCAGAGCCAGTGCTGAGTTTAAGGGGGACATCTAAGATAAGGGTTAGGGAAGCCAAAGTCAAGGTCAGAACTGGGAAGAGCCATGAACATGAAGCTTACTGGAATAGACTGAGGCTATGCCAAGGCATATCTGCAGCCTGAGACTGCAGATGCACTTGTAATTGCCAAGTGGTGCTTTAGGCAGCCAATCCAACTGCAGAGAACTAGGGTGTTTGGATTAGCTGAGGATCAGGGACAGGTATGGTAGCTCAGGCACTTGGTCCAGCCATGTGTGCTTGATCAGAACCCCTGATAGTTGTCATTCCTTTCCTGCTGTATAGGTGTGAAATCTGGACAACATATTAGAAACACCTGAAAACACCTGACCTTCAATTGGAAGGACAAAAGAATAAGTACCAGCATTCTGGCTCAAGCAAGCTGTAGCAGCACTGAATCCATGTTTATGCAGCACCAGCTCTGTTGGACATGACACATCATAAGAATGCCTGACAACTAACTCCTGGAACAGGTCCTATATGCCCAACTCAGTGATGGTTACTGCTCTAGATGTGTGCAGAAAGAGATTCAAGGACATTTTGAAGGCAAATTTGAAGAAATACAATATTAAATACTTGGGAGCCTTGAGTGCTGAGTTTGCCAGTGGTGCCATGATGTACCACATAGTGTCAATCGCTTTGAGCAAAGTTGTCTTACTATGGAGGAGGATAGACAAGAGAAACAAAGGGAAATAGCTATGATCTGACATTATTAGGACCCACTCCTGCTTCCTGAAATGATTTGCCATGTGTGCAGTCAAAACATGTGGATCTGCGCTCCTCAGACATATCTGGACTCACTGATTACACTTTTATCTCCTGGAAGATTATCCCCCTCCCATCAAGGGACTGCTGATGATGGGTACAGCCTGGAGGATCTGAACCTATCAGTATTTCGAACCTGGGTGCAGACTTGAAATCCTTTAGACATTACATCTTTAGACATTACCTGCTTACCTCCCTTACTGTCATTTCTCTTATTCCAGTCAATAGACTACAAATTTCCTCAAATGCACCAATTGCAATTTTGTACAACAAGGGATAGATGTGGTTCAAGGATGGTTTAGAGCAGTCATGTCTCTTAGGGGAGGCAGGGGTGGGGGAAAGGGAGGGGAAAAATCCTTTGCATTTTTTACTTAAAATAGATCTTTAAATCAAGGGTAAATAGGCTGTCAAGGAGGAGAACATTGTTGACTATAAAGCTACCTTACATTATTCTAATTGTAGGAATGCCATTTGTGGCTTGATATATGACAGAAACTTACAAGCTACAGAGAAGAAAAATGCTTGTGAATAATTTTCATTGCAAAGACCAGAATTTCCACTACCAGTTTCCCATCTTATTAAAACAAAAGAAAAAAAAATAGTGGTTTCCCAGTTTTTCTATCACTAGCAGACTATGAAATACTTTTTGACTTGCTTGCAAATTCTTTACAGGACAGCTAAATAGCATGTTTAATATATCAGATATATGTTCCATTTTTAAACTGCTTTTTATTTCAAATTCTGAATTAACTCAGACCACTGATTTAGGTTCCAATAATGATCAGACTTTATCTAGTGTTTACAGAAATGACACTACAGGTTAATTGGCAAAACACTTGCAAGAAAGGTTCCTGAAACTAAATTGACTAGCAGGGAGAAATTTGCCTTAGGCATTAACAAAAAATATATTTATTATTAAGTAGTTCATTTTTTAATATACAAAAATGGGTACGGCCTTATGAAATCTGATTTATTTTCTGGAAGTTAGGAACCCTTCCTGAGGGAGAAATGCTCTGCTTATTCATACCATTTATTTACAGCATATCCCCTTTAGAAAGGTGATTGTTAGTAGCCTTGGTAGCAGTCTTGCATCTTTTATATTTTTCTGTATCATGTTTTTCTGGTATAGTATGTTTTTACCAGACATCCATCTAAATATGTGATCAGGAAAAAAAATACTTATGTATAAACTGAAAGCTAATTAGTAGTTAAAATAAGTTATCAGATGGTTAAACTAAACAACTCGACCACTGACCATTCAAATCACAACTATATTAATTTTTGTTCCCTCACTCACGTCAGCATTTTCTGTTGCATATACCCATCAATTACTCGGACTGCATGCTCTTGTAATTTTTATTACATACGAACAGTGTCAAGCACAATAAGCCATGATTCCTAACTTAAGCCTGTGGACACTAAATACATAAATTATAGTTGCTATTCCTACCCATAACTGTTGATAGCATTGCCTAACTTTGTTCACTGGCAAGACCCTTTTTCAATTATATGGAACTTTGTGGAATTTTAATGATTCAGGCTGAAATTGACCAAGATGGCTACTTTTACTCAGGGCTGGCCATAGAGACAATGATGGTTTGGGTGAACTTGTATTTTGGCACCCTTTCTTTAAGTATACTGTAGTATTAGCAAACTTTTTAGAAATAAAGGGGGAGCTGCTGGGCTGGACTGGGAGACTTGCTTCCCCATGGCATCCTCTGGTGGTGGCCAACTAGGCAAGGGAAGAAGAATGTGGGGAAGGGAAAACTGGAGAGGCTCGTCACATACCAGTCTCAAGGCAAAGAAGACAGTGAGCAGCACCAGGCAGGTGCCCATGATGATGAGCATCTGAAACACAAGGAGTGGGTGCTGCTAGTTCATGCAGTAGTAGGATTTGTAGAGACAGTCACAGGTGTGGGGTGGCAGGCACTGCTCACAGCCTGCCTGCTCCACCCTGCCCAGGAGGTGATTCTGAATTACAGACTTGCAAAGGAATAGTAGCTTTTACCAAACTGATACAAATCTCTAATGTTTCTCATTCCTATTCAGCTTCGCAGTCTCAATCGGTACTACAGCTACCAGGGAGGAAGTATGAGGAAGAGTACTGAGTATGCCTACTCAGTATCCCTAGAGGGGGTCCTTTCCAGAGTCCTGCCAGTGTGGTTGCAAAATGTAGGCGTTTCCCATATAATCTTGGCTAGATCCATGATTGCCTCATTAACAGGTAAGCCAGGCTTACAAAGTCATGCGTGGTGAAGTATGTCTGTCAGGGAGTGTGACTCTTCTAACCTGTCCTCTTGAGAAAATCTCAGAATAGTTACAACTCTTTTTGATTCTTGGAAATGCCAAATGTCTTGAGTGCTAGGGTGTTGATAGAATTGTAATGGCATAAAGAGGGACTCACTTTGTTTCCCTACTTTTGTAATGGAGACTTAGTTGCCAGGGGAGAAATGAAAATGGCCCCTCATTCGAGCCCGACATGATCAATATCCTTCTGAATGTAGAAGAAGCCGTTATAAAACTCGCAGATTATTTTGCCAAGATGTCAAGGCCTACAAGTTCATTTTTGCAGGGTCTGTCTTCCAGTAAGTATCTACAGCATGGCAGCACTAGAGATGGTGACTATCAGGTACCTGAGGAAGATCTTGACCTGCTCCCTGGGCAAGCTGTAAATGCTGAGGATCAAATATGCCTTGCAGGGAGCACAGACACTCTACATCAGATAACCATGCTAGGCATGATTATGGTACCGCTTTAAGCATGAATGGGTCTCATGAAAGAAAGTGCATGTATGCAGGAGAAGAATGCTATGTGTTGAGATGAAGGTGCCATGTATGCCCGTTTGAGCTCAAGTACTGCCAACATCTCTGGTGAGTGCAGTGGCTTCTTAGCAGACAGGGATACTGAGATGCCCCATGCCTTGACTGACTGTGGTGGGAATGCTCCCTTCATCTCCAATAGGCAGTAGCACAACATAATGGTAACATCTGTCTGAACTTCCATGGAAACCTCACAGGGCCAAGAAGCCTTGGGGACAGAAAAATGCACTGCAGTTGGAGTTCCTGGTTTTTCAAAAACCTCATCTGCCACCCATCCAGGCCAAGTGGTCTCCCTCATGAAGGCCCTTAGCAGGCCAAGGGGCACAAGATTTTTGGCAACATGTCAATTAGGATGACTTCTTTTGTTTGCCTCTAATTGGTCACCCAAATTATATCTTGATCAGGAGCAGTGCAATGATGCCAATCTAAATAGTATCAAAGAAAAGAATAGCCTGCTCATGATGCTGAGGGGGTACACAATGCTGAGCCAGGACCCTGTATTCGGGGACAGATGTGAAACCTAATGGGGTATCAAAAAGAAACAACCATAGCTTATTTACTTACCTTTTCTGGGTCTCTGATGGAAGAACTGACAGGCTGAGCAGCTGTCAGGAATACCAGTCTCCTCCAGACAAAAAAAAAAAGACATTATGCATTAATTTGAGAAGCTGGGATCAGAGCTTCACATGAATGGCACAGCCATAAGTTCTCAAACAGGCAGCTGTGGGAAAAGGTAGTTCAATAAAAGAACAATATAAATATTTGTATCTTTTTATTGTTAAAAAAGTATAAAAGGAAGGAATAATGGGAGTTCAACTGATGGTGAACCAGTGAAGTTTTCTTTTTTTTTTTTGACAAATCCAAAAAATAGTATTTCCTTGGGGTGCTATCATCCCAAGAGGTGGGAGGTGGCATCAGAGAAATGTGCAATGCCTCAGCCAAGAAATGACTATCACTCTTCCCAGGGTAGCAAAAATATTAGAAGAATACAGAGAAGAAAAAGGGAAAATATTGACTTGGACTGCTTCCTGAGTTTTGAAGTTATTAGGATACACAAGAAGTTCCATGTTCTTGCCAGGTGGTTGAGAGGAATGGAGAAACAAGCAGTACTCCTCTCAGTCTCTCAGTTGAAAGCAAGCAGGGCTGGAGCTCACTGACTGTACAGCATGAAGGCAAAAAGTCTCTAGTGGATGCTCAGGAACATAAGACAAGCCCACAAATAAGTGTGTATGTGGAAAATTACTTATAGGAGAATGTATTTGTTCAGGAGGGTCTGGAAGTTCACTAATCAGACTCGAAGGGAAATGGAGGAGGAGTCTTCCCTTCCAAAGAAAGAAGAAGAACTGAACTTCTTCTGGTCCATCACTTTTTGAGTCCTTTTGTCATACTGATTTTTCTTGCATTGTTGAGATGATCAAAGAGGCTGGATTAGATGGGTACAACCCTTCATTAACTAGGGGCAACTCTGAATCAGTCCCAATGCCATCAATTTGATCAAACAGCCAGCCAATGAGATTTTTCTTGCATACATCTCTCTCTCTTTCCAGAAGTAGTTCTTGGAATGCCTTCAAATCACTAGATGTGGGTGCCAGGGTTATCATTTCATTCAGTATAGGAATGAAGTGTCTTCTGGAGGTAATGTAAGGCTATAATGCTCCTCATTGTCCCATGTCCAGAAATTTCTGGCCTTGTTCCTTACTTGGTATCAGCAAGTGAAATAACCTCCTCTCAATAAAATGGGATAGGTATTGGCTCCTTGAAGCATATGGAGGATCACCCTAGCAAATTCAATGGCAGCATTCAGTAAGAATGTTTGATTTGCTTAAAGGTGGCCAGCACACTGCTATTCCTAGTGTGACTGTAGGGATATATGAGACTAGAGACTTCCAGTGGCAAGCACGGTGCCAACACTGATATGTTACTAACATCAGAAGGTTCTGTGGTGTGCTAACTTTTGTCTATGCCAAGATGGGAGAATCTTCCTTGTCACTAGCCCTGAATTCAGGGTGAGGCTTATAGACCTCTCTGGCAATTACATAATTTTCCCCTATGAGAATACACTAAGCTCCACCTACAGTTTCTGTGGACAGATCAGCCTCCCTAGGTTCCTTAGTTGTATCAGTCCAAGGCAACGATTGAAGCCTGAAGGCTAGGAGGTAAGCCTAAACCATTAGGTAGTCAAGCTATCTAGTTAGCAGGGCTCATACAGTGTGTATGTGTGTAGGAAGAAATCCAGCCCTCAAGAATAAATCAGATGGGTCCAGTTCACTGTGGGGTTTGTTTTCTTTTGGTTTTTACAGCAATTAAAATTGAATTCTACAGAGATCTGACAAACTTTGTGGAGTTGTGTCAGAGTTAAGAACTAGAGGGTCAAATACTGAATAAGTTCTGTCTTGCTACGATGAGTGGAAGAAGGGTCATGACCATCCTGCCTTTCACATCCTCATAGGGCAGCATCCAAAGGTAGAGATGTGTGGCCTGAATGAACACAGTTATTCAAAAGATTCCTGTCTTTTCATGTCTAAAAAAACCTAAGAAATGAAAAGGAGAGAGGCTCAGAATTCTCACCTTTCTCATACCTGAAGAGTTGTTATGAATTGTGAAGGTGATGCCCCTGGTTTTCAGGAGAGGGAGATACCACAGAGAGCACTCTCTCTGCTGCTACACAATTATAAGCACCAATGCTGAGAAGTGCATGTGCACTTTCGATGGAATTCAAACTGCTCAAAAAATTCTAATTCTAGAGTTTCCTAAATATTGAGAGATTGACTTTGTACTCACAGAATTTTCTTTTAACACAAGGCATTTTCCCACTGTTATTTGCATCTGCATACACACAATCTAATTTCTCTCGTGAGAAAGTATGTATCTTGTGAACATTATATACATGTATGTACTCAACATATGCAAAATGTTTAAAATAATCTGTGTAAATAGTTTTAGTACTGTGTACCAGCAGTAGTCACATGCACATTTACTGGCACAAAGAGCAAGGGTCTCCTTTTTTCTCCTACTATCAAAGCCCCTGCTGTTAGGCAGCAAATGCCAATACCTAATATAAGCCTCAAACCTTGAATAAGTTAAACTTTACTGATGATGCAACATGAATTATTTGAGTTCCAGTATAGCAGGGGAATAAGGCTCCATACCAGAATAAATCTTCAGGTGCATCTGGGCTGTAAGTAAGGTAGCAAAAAGGGACAACAATAGCTTAAGCTCACTGCTATCTGCACCAATCCTGGTAAAATTATGGCAGCCTCTAAAGTCAGGGGAATCCCGAATTGTCACTAAGATACTAAGCGTCCACAAGAGGGGAACTGGCTAAGTTTGTGATGCAATCCCTATCTAGATTCTATGCATGCTACTCCAATGTAAACAAGTTAAAATGATATAATTATTAGCAACAGTTGTAAAATGAATGGAAGTCCTATGCATTATAATACATTAATTATGGGAGAGAAATCTGGTTTATATGTTGTAGGCCAATGCATAAAAGCTTAAGTTTAAAAATTTCAAAAGCTGCTGATTTTTCTACATTATTTTCATATCTACACTATACTACTTGAGAAACAGCAAATATTCTTGTTAAAACATGAATTTTGAGCTATCTGATTTAAACATGTTGAAAACTGAAGAACAGTTTTGTTTTGCCCCTTGTAAAAAAAGAAACGAGAAATATATTTCTGTTTTAGGGATCAGAATAACCAGATTTCATCTCAACGTAATTTGTACACACTGTACATACAGGGTGCATTTGCATGAGACACTAGCTGCACAGAAGCCTAATAACACTGTGCAGTAGCATCCTGGGCAAAACCTATGCTAATATGGTTGTAAGCAGTATTATTAGGCTACTGTGCAGTTAGCATCAGGAAAGACCCATGCACCAGGAAGTGCCAGTTACTGTACATTGATTTAGTACTTGGTTATGCATATACTAAACTTAATGTGCAATAACTACAGTGCATTAATGAATGTGTAGACCCACCTACTGGGTGCATCTACATGTGCCCCTATGACACCATTGTTACTGCACTGTCATTTAGCACTTCCTTTAGGAAGGAAGTACCTAAAGGAAATAGTAAATGACAGCACAGTAACAGCCATTACTGTGCCGTGCCAGTGGTGCACAGTTATTTTTAGCCACTATGTTGCTGTAGTGATGCACTATAGGGAGGGAGTGTATCACTACAGCAAGATAGCTGTGGCATCACGGTTTGTGCCCACTGATCTATGCTGCCATAGCATGTTGCTAGAGTGACATAGTGTCTCATGTAGACATGCCCACAGAGAACAAATCAACTTCACTAGACTAGCTGAATATATATTATTTCTGTTTGGTCTTTATTAGATAATATTAATGTAAATGAACACGAATGCAGATTACTGTGAACACACAGTACAATCAACCACTGTGGTTTTCAAAGCTTCCTATTTAATACTCTTTGAGTCTTCCATGTAGGACAGGGCTTGTTAGGCTACATTGTTGTACCCCTTCTTCTCTCTTTAACCATTATGACTTTCATGTGACTTACGATTTAAATGATTATGTGCTGACAGCTAGCCTTGCACATTGTCACTGTGCTTCTTATTTGCAGTTATAATGGTGTTTGATTCTTTCTTAATTCCAAATGTAAAATGCATATCAGATGCAAAGAAGGTAGGAAGGAGAGTTGCAAATGAGTTTGAGTGGGAGGCATGGGTGGTGGAGAGCTTCTGCTTTGATTTCTGTGACTACAAAAGATTCCTTGGTAAAGATATTTTAAGATGTCTAAACACAACCTCCCATAACCAAATTCAAAACCACTCAGACATAAAACTAAGGCTATTCTTAGTGCTGTTTATTAGAGGTCATGAACATGTTTTGGATGATGCTGAAAGTACCAAAAGGACACAAGATGTTAAGAAGAGGGAAACAAAAATGGGATGGAAAACAAAACAGGAAATCTAAATATAACAATAAATAATATTTAGTATTACAAAACATTAGTGCTACCAGTTTCTCTTATCATAAGGTCGCCTGGCATTTCCCAGAAGATGACTCTGTTTTTAGTTGCTTATAATTTTTATAACTTTACCTATTCAGGAATAGGTTCTACATGTTGGATGGCTATGTAGAAAGTTGTGATTGTGATGCTTTATTTATTAACTCATTCATTCATTTTTTTAAAATTGCAACCAGACCAGTCCATCCAGTTCTGAGAATCAGAATAGTGAAAAATATATTGGTTTTCTTCTTTTTAAAAAAAATAAAGTACAGGGTTTTTTTTCTTTGAAATGCTTTAGGCTTCCCATGCATTGGGGCAGGGCTGACATTTAATAGGTAGGTGGACCAGCTAAGTAGATGGGACCCTGAGTAGGGAAAAGAGAGAGACCTTTGGACTAGAAGTTGTGGAAGGACATAGAAATGGAAGTATGGAGACTGGGAGCCAACACAAGTAGTACCAACTGAAAATAAGGTGGGCAAGTGAAAAGAACTAGTGGCAGAGGAGACATTGATTGAGGACCAAGGGCAAAGGAAGAATGGAATGATTGACTAAGTTGGTTGGGAGATGGAATAATTAATATTGTACAAGAAGCTCAAACCATGATTCAGAAACAAGACCAGAAATAAAATATTAGGGAATAGCCTGGAGGAGATGAGGCAGAAGGGGTCAAAATTAATAAGGGTTCGCAGAAAAGTCTGTCTCCTACACTTCCTAGTTATATTTCTCTCCAGACCCAAAAACAGAAGCCATAATTTCTGAATATTACAGCAAATGTCTGTGAAACACAAAAGGAGAGTGGCCTCACCCACTCCACACATGCCATTGTATATATACACATAATGCTAGTATTTAATTACATAATACATAATGTTAAAAAGTATAAGTAAAGTGAAGTTGATTTAAAAAAGAAAAATCATTCCATATTTCCAAAATGATGGAACTTTAAAAGTTTTGTATTTTGCATGAGAATATATTGGGGAAAATGTCAAAACTGCCATAGAGTTTGGCAGCCCTCAAGGCCTGGTTCCCATGTTCCCTCAGCTTAGCAGGCTACTACAAGTACCAAAACTCTCAAAGCCAAGGGATATCAGCTCTGTGGAAGTATGTCAAGTGGGGAACTAAACTGATGCCCCACAGATGGGCAAATTATGAAGGCTGGCATGCTGACAGGAGGCAAGGAGAGGTCTTGGACAGTTTGGGAACCCAGTATCCCACCAGATGGTCAGCTATGGAACTCAGCAAACGAGGGAATTTGACAACTAATGCATTAGTTGGCTGACGAGGAAGACCAGGAAGAGAAGTAGGCTGCTAGCTTTTCATCAAAAGCTTCAACAGAATTGATATTTTAGCTCAGCATTTTCTGACAGCAGTCTTCTTAAAAAAAGGCTTATCAAATCTATTATCAAACACTATATAATGATCAGTGCTGTGAAAAAAAAGGTCCTAGATAACTTGGGAACCCTAAAATAGTATGGATAAATTTGACCTTGATCTTACGGCATTTCAGTGTCCCATCTGGAAAATGGGATGATCACCTCAGAAAGGGCTGAAGCAGTATTGAAAAGCCCTTGCAGAAATCAATAATTCTGTCTTCGAAGCAGGGTTTGAATAGTGTACAATAATAAGGCAGAGGGTTACATAATGAATAAGGAGAGTAAAAAATATGAAGAGCTATCTGCTAAGGTTACTTACACAAATTCAAATATTCTGGGAAGATTCTCCCAGGATTGCTTTTCTGGTAGACAAATTCACCCTGGAGATGTCTGAACAGGCATTTGAATGCTGAGCCCTTGAGGAACAGGGAGCTTGCAGTGCTGATGCTGTGCAGCCAAAGGGCACTTGTGCACACATCTCAGCATGATCTGCAGACATCCTTAGTCTTCCTGCACAGGGCATCCTTGATGGATTGACTCAGACTGCTCTGAGTCAGCTTGTGTCTCCCTGCAGAACAGTGTGGGGACTCTGAAGGGGACATGTTTTGCTCCCTGCTCAGCTGGAGCAGCAGAGTTTCCCTGGATGGAGGAGAGAAGCAAAGCTCCTTGGGATGCTGGAAGGTTGTGCTCTGGCTTCCCTCAGAAGACAACATGCACAGACATTCACTCTTGAAGGAGAAACTTTCTCAGGAGTGATTTAACTCCTGTTGTTTCTGAGTTCTCTCTCTCCGAGAGCAGCAATTTTTGCTCTGGGAGAAAAACACTGAACGCCTATACACGCTGGGCGTTAATACACACATATTTGTCTGCTCCGACATGTCAGGAGATCCGGTGTGTCAGAGCAGATTCGATTAATCGAGTCTGTGGAGCACACGAGCTGATGCGCCTGGCGCTGCATTGCACACATTTGTATAAATGGCAAAATGCATGTCAGCACTGAGAAAATGGTGGCAATGCGCTTCTGAATGAAAACACCTTCAATGTGTTTTAGTTCAAAAGTGCAACATTGCCATTTTCTCATCACTGACATTCATTTTGCTGTTTATACAATTGTATGTGCTGCAGCATAAGAAGCATACCCGGGTAATTATCTCAATGAACCACCCATTATGGCAAATAAACAGAGCTTCTCCTTAGAAAATTTTGATCCTATCTCTGAGATCTGCACCAGCGTAGAATGAACGTTACTTATCATAACTGTTTTGCTCTAAATTATTCAAATACCAAACTGGGATAAAAGCCATGTGATTCTATGGGTTAACTACAGTGATGGGACTCTCAGTTGATAACCCTGAAAATGGCCCTCTAAATCTGATGAGAAGGTATCAAGTTATATTTTCCAATTATGAATGAGTTTTATATTTACTTTCTATTACTTCATTTGAATATCTTCTTACTGAAGCCCTGAGTTAGTAAAACACATACGCATATAAATTGTGCTTTACAGGAAGAGGACCCAACTTGTTATTTCTTTAATTGGATTAAAGAAATAAAGACATTTTGCTATTAATTGCAATTATGAATTGGCTAAATAGCTTAATAACTACATACCTGTTAATGTCCCATATTTTGCTAGTGTTGTCCATGGAGGCAGAAGCCACAAAATGTCCACAGGAGTGCCAGGAGCAGCCCCAGACAGCACTGGCATGCCCTTCCAAAGTCAGGATGCATTCACCCTTTGAGAAGTCCCATATCCGTACTGTAGTGTCTCCACTTGAAGTGACCAATTTGGTGCCACTGTTATCAGGCATAAAAAAGAAAGAAAGGGTAATTAAGTAAAGTTGCAGGTAAAGATTACTTCAAAGCCCCTAGCAAACCTATACTTTTTCTCTATGAACTCAGGTTGGTTACCTAAATTTAAATTTTGAATGATAATATATACACATAAAATACATAATAGAAATCTCAGAATATTGTCTTTACAGAGCTTTCTGGCACATCATAAGTGAAGATGTCATTATAATATGTATTAATGAAGTCATACTAAAAAAAAGAAAAATACTCAAAACAAACTCCCTTGAGTGGAAAATAAAGGTGTATTTAAAAATACAAAAATAATGTTTTAAAATCTATTTTAAGCAATAGAGAAATATATATAACTTAAGTCCAAGCACTACTTTTGAAAGAGAGTAAAGTAGGTAAAAGGAAGGATGTTTAATTTCTAAAACCCATGTTGATTTTTACCCATAAACTATTAAATAAGGATTTCAATTCTGTCTCTTCTCTCATAACTGTACTCGAGATGTAACAGCTTCATTAGTTCATTATATAAATGTATGCCTCTATTAAAGCAAATGGAGCGTCCCTAAATTCCCCAGGTCAAGGATCTGGCCTTCTATTTTATTTATAAACTGCCTCAAATAATAAAAGCCTTAGGGTCATATACAAAATGAGGCACAATAAGTGGCTTTTAATCCAAGGCATCAAATAAAATCTAAGCTACTCTTTCTCGATGTCTCACCTACGTTAAGAGAACGGTGATAAAATCAGATAGATCTTGCCTTTAAGGTCCAACATGGCCTGGCTTAGCTTGACTAATGGAAGTAGTATTATCCAAAGGCCTGTTTGCTGGGGACATCCTTCTACCAGTCTCTTTGATATGAGTATCTAGGGACCAAGAGAAGCTCAGGTACTTACAATACACTGTGATTGTTATCAACTTGAGATACTTAATCCTTTGTTGCCTTGTAACAAAGGGGGTTTTTTAGTCACATATTATTATTTTCTTTCTATCACCATTTCCCATTTAACATCTGTCAGACTGTTCTGTAAATATTTAGACAGAGAGTTTAAAAAACAGTGTCTCATTTATCTGGCAGATCATAAGTGTGCCCTTGCCATTATGAAATATCATCTAGGTATATTTTTTAGACATTTTAACACATATGGTTTCTATTTGTTATATTTGAAAAAATATCATTAAGAAGTCTAATAAAAAGCAGTTATGCCTCATGTCTAGGAGAAAGTTTTTAAATCAAAATCTTTTAATTTTCAGAACTGTAACACTTTATAACAGATCTCAAGCATCAGGACTTGCAGTCTAAACAAAGATTACTGGGTGAGACCTAATTTTCCCAAACTGCTAAAACTTTTCCTTTTAAAACTTCATGTTAATAATAATTCAAGCTTAAAAGTAGAAAGCAATAAGTTATTATCTTTATTCCTTTTTTTAAACCACAATTTGGGTAATTAGTCATTACAATAAATGGAGGATTTCCTTAGAAATATATTCTTGGGCTAAAATTATTTACGTTTTCTTTAAAAACAGGTTTTAAAGCAAATTAGGGTATCATAGTACCATAGTATCATAGTACCTAGGGTCAGAAGGGGCCTAGAGCAGGCCATCTAGTCTGACCCCCTGCCAATGGCAGGAAACGAGTGCCAG
>JAGPOW010003685.1:69829889-69843399 GCA_030014935.1 Caiman crocodilus
CCTTGGACCGGCTTGAAATGCATCTTTGGATGCACGCTAGGGTTCGGTTGGCCTTCCCAACCACCGTCTGACATTGGCGGCTCATGTTCATCTTGGCATTAACAATGACGCCAAGATCCCGTTCCTCCACCGTGGTAGTGAGAGGGGAGCTTCCCAGCCAGTATGTGTGCTGGGGGTTGCCACTCCCCAGATGCATCATCCTACACTTGTCCACGTTAAATCCCATCCTGTTTCTGTCCGCCCACTCCTGCAGTCTGCCAAGATCCCACTGCAGCCTCTCCCTCTCTTCTGGTGTCCCCACCTCAGCCCACAGTTTGGGCTGAAGCTATAACATTTGCCAAATGAAAAATATGACAGATTGAAAGCGGTAACCTCATTAATGGTAATTGTAGTGAGTCAAAAAAGAACTTTTTTGCTTTCTTCTTCAGTATATGGATCCACAAATGCTATTTGAAGGATAAGTTCATTTGGCCAAATTCTGTGCCTTGTCAGCACAGGCATCTGACAAAAAATTCTCAAAAAGTAGACACAACTAGTCTAAATGGATGCTCAAGTAGTCTAAATGAATCCTATCTGGCATTCTATGGTAATGCAAATGAAGTCTAGTTCTCTTTAAAGAATTTGGAGAGAGGAGAAAGTATGCCAGTCAAAACATGGTTTATGAAGAGAAATTTCTCATGAAATATAGATTCTAATAATGCAAGACAGGACAAGGCAGTAGTGAAATAAATGAATCAAATACCCCATCTTCCACAACATTATGCATAATTATATAATTAATACAAGTTTTGTGATTGTTGTTCATTAAAGTAAATGGGATTACACCAACTGAAATTTTCCACCGTATTTCCCCTGTATAAGAAACATCTTTGGCATACCTGGGCAGCGCACACACAGATCACAACTGACATCTGTAATTGGACCATTTCAGCATTGAACTTACATTACGAAGTTATGAAATGGACACCTTTCAAAACCACATAAAGTACTAATGATTAATAAAAAACACATGGAGTGACATTTCTAAACCTTAAATTAGGCTCATAAATCATTATTTCCTGATTAGAACATTAGATATGCATTCACTATGCCTGACATTTTTCCAATACCTAGATCAGTTATTTTCTGTCTATAGCATACTTTGTACTTATAGATAAAAGGGAATAAATATTGAGAGTAACTTTGTTATCTTCATCTAATGATGAATTTTAAAGAGCATCTAATATTGAAAGCAAATATATATGTATTTCTTAATCTGAATTATCTTAATATCTTAATTCAATTATACCTACATTAAACATTTATCGTTCTATATTTCACACATATAAACAGATTTATAACTTATTGATGTTTTTAGTAAAATATATATTGATCACGCGATGCAATAATATATATTGCACCTGAAACAGAGGCCAAGATAACTGCTGATAATTGTGATTGTGTTATTTTGAAATTAGATGCTTAATTATAAGAATTTGCAGTGGTATGACTTAGTAAGCAACTATCAATTAGGGCTATGCGAAGCTTCAGTTGCTGATTTGATTCAGTGGAGATTTGGACTGATTGGGCAACCAAATCTCCAAATCCAAATCAAATCAGGAGACTCTTTAATCTCTCCAAATCAAGTTGGAACCCTCTGACTTGATTCGGAGAGATTCGATGATTCGGATATAGACACAGCTTTAAATGTTTTTTCTACATACGTCAAAGTACCAGGCAGCTCGTGAATACTGAGATACTGGGGAAGATAGAGCATCCCACGGGAGTGTGGGGAGGTCCTCAGTGCACTCAGAAGTGGACCAGAAGCACTTTTGGTCCACTTCCAGGTCCACTGCAGAGCACACAGGCTCGCCCCCACCACCCAAGCTCGGTGACTGGTGCCTCCTGTGTCTGGAGGCGCACCTGGGGTCACCCCATGGCCAATCGCTAAGCCAGGGGAACATGGGGGGGTCCACCACCAAGTATGTGGATGGCACCCCATGCTCTTGTGGGACATTCCATCTGCCCCACCACCTCAGTATTCATGAGCTGAGCCTGGTACCTCAAGGTATGTAGAAAAAAACATTTAAAGCTGTGTCTATGGCCAAATCACTGAATCTCCGAATCAGCAACAAATCTTCAGATTCAAATTCGGCTGAATCGAATTGGGACAGTGATCTGAATCAACTACTTGAATCACTGTACTTCAATCTGGGCTGAATCTGAATCAAATATGACCTGTTTCACACACCCCTACTATCAACCCTCTGGATCATGGTGTACATCAGGGGTGTCCAAACTTTTTGAATGTGGGGCTGGATCGCAAACTTTATTTCACCCAGTGGGCCAGCGAGCCATATTCAAAGACTTCACAGGAAGTGACATCACATCAGGAAGTGATGTCACGTGACCCTTGACACACCTCCTTCTTAGACAGTCCCAATCAGGTCCTCTGTGCAGGAGCTGGAGAAATGAGCATGCAAGCAACAAAAGTGATTTCCCTTGCTAAAATCTGATAGAGGGCTGTAGCTTCTCAGTGGTTTCAGCTCCAGGCAAAATTTTTCCACCACTATCATGAGAATTGGCAGCTCTGAATATCTGAACCAAAAGAGATGGTGGCATTAAAAAGTAGGAATGTACCTAATAAAAAAGACAGGAGAAAATGAAAAAGAAAAGAGAAAGAACTGAAAATGCCTGAGTATGTTGTCCCTGGGCCCACCCAAGGTACTTTTCTGAAATTCAATAGGAATTAGTGTATTGTTAAAAAAAAAAAATCAACAAAAATAATCTATACTATTTATACGTAGGGTGACCATATATTCTGGATTGGCTGAGACAGTGCCAGATTGTATAGGCTGTCTCAGTGTCCCAGCTACTGGAGAAAATTTAAGCAAAAGCACCAGACTGGTGGGAATCTGAGAGCTGGGGGCTTGGGGCTGTGTATGTGTGTATGTGTGCATGCATGCATGTGCATCTGTGTATGCTTCCAAGCACATGTGTGTTGCAGCAAACAGAGCCAAAGCAGCTATTGGGATGTGCTGGGAAGCACACATATGTGCACATACATGCACGCACACACACATACACAGCCCCAACCTGGCACTGAGCTGCCCTCAGCTCTGCACGGGAACTTAC
Organism: Caiman crocodilus; assembly: GCA_030014935.1. Lineage (NCBI taxonomy): Eukaryota > Metazoa > Chordata > Crocodylia > Alligatoridae > Caiman > Caiman crocodilus. The sequence continues at coordinate 69,833,004 of JAGPOW010003685.1, forward strand.
CCGTGCCTTTGTCCACCCTGGCCCAGCCCCGAGGTACCTCCAGCTTCACACGGGAACTTATCCCATGCCTCCGTCTGCCCCAGCCTGGCCCCAAGTTGCCCCCAGCTCCATGCGGGAGCTTACCTCGTGCAGGCCATGATGCAGCTCCCCCAGCCATGTGCCAGGGGCAAGGGGCAAAGCTCATCCCCAGCTTGTCCAATCAGGCATGGCTGGGGCAGCCCTGTTCCGGGCAGCCCTCAGGGCAGCTGCGGCAGGACCCAGCTCACTGATGAGCTGGGCCCCATGGGGGTAAGCAGTTCCCCTCCCCTTGCTGCCGGCTGGGGCCCATGAGCCAGTCCTGCCCACCTTACCGCTGCCCCACTGCCACTGCCGCCACTGTGGCTCCACGCTCCGCCACCACAGCTCCATGCTCCGCAGTGGCCCTGCCGCCGCCACTGTGGCTCTGCGCTCCACCGCCATGGCTCCGTGCTCTGCCGCCGTGGCCTAGATAAAATGGCTTGGCAAGCCGCATGGTGGTCCACATGTTGGACAAGCCTGATGTACATGTAAGAGGTCTAGTCAGATGCCTTATGAATCCATGTGTGGCTGAGAAGCCCAATTTGAAAAAGTGACAATGCTTGTTACAAGTTTCACAGATCTATATGTTATCTGAGTTGGACTTCAAACTTAGAGTATGCTGCTTTCCTCTTTCTCATTTTGTTTCTATCCTCTGGATCAAAGCCATTTCATGATGAGCTGTACCCAGTGCCAGGTGTTCCCTTCAGATAGGACAGGATTCTGTGTGCTCCTCCCAACTTTCTACTTTGACGTTGAATGACTTCATATCATTTTTGCACATGCTGTATTATCACCATAGAGGGCAACCCTGATTTCTAGAGCCATCTCAAATCTCACTATCCAAAATATTCTTGTGGATATGGTCTTTTCCCATTCTCCCAACATGGCCAATCCATTGCAACCTCCTCTTCCTGATAGTGGTTTCAAAATGTGTTAGTCCTACACACTCCAGTACTTCTGTGCTTGGCGTTCTGTCTTCCCACTTTCTTTTCAGGATCTTATGCAGACATCTCATGTCGAAGCTGTTCAGTCTATTGTTGTGCCTAGCATGTATAATCCATGTTTCTGAACCATAAAGCAAGGACAACAGCACATAAGTCTTATAGATTCATATCTTTACCCTAGCTGATAGTTTACTGTTATTCCATGCATGTTTCTGTAATAGTCTGACATTATGACCTGCTTTTCTGATTCTGTTAGTTCATTCTGAAGGTCAAGATTCCTGCTGATCATAGAACCCAAGTAGCAAAAACTGTTAATGACACCAAGAGATTTATCCTTCAGAGTGATGTCAGGTATTGGTTCTTTCACCCCATAATCACAGTTTTCTTGAGACTAATTGCCATCCTGAAGCTCTTGCATGATTTAGAAAAATCTACCCAAGAGATTTGCAGGAAAGATTCACAGTGAGCAAACAAGGCTGCATCATCCACAAACAGGAAATCTCTCAGAACCAGTCCTTTCACCTTGGTTTTTGCTCTAAATCTTGCAATGAACAAGCCTCCATCTAGTTTGGTTTGAAGATAAATGCCACCATTGCTGTCCTTGAATGCATGAAGAAGCAGGAATGTGCAGTGTAACTAGTTGGGGGACACAGGGGCAACTTCCCTCAGTGCTAAATTGTGGGGAGGGTGCAAAAAAAAGTGGCTGCTTCTGGCAGTCATGCATTCACGATTATGAAGCAGAAGTCACCACTTCCAATTTGCCCTGGGTGCCCAGCTAGTCCCTATACCACTGAGGATTTGTGCTTATGTGTCTGCTCCAAAGCCATCCAAAGTCAGTGAAAAGCCTCTGTATGCACAGGGATTAACTGATCCTCAAATTTAGCCTCAAGGACTGCATCCAGATGAGCACAGCCATGTGGTCTGCAGCACCACATACTGCACATTCAGCTGTTCTCTGTGCTTCAAGATAGCAGCACAGGGGGAGGGGGGTGAACCTTGGGAGATACTGGGGTCAAAAAAACTCATGCAAAAAAAAACAAAACAGGGTTGTGCATATGGGAACAGTGCATGCTGCCCATAACTGGAGCCTAGCCAGCTGGAGCCACACTCTGGTTGCCAGCCAGGCTCAGAGCAGCAGGATTGCTGCTGCTGCATCCCCAGGAGGCCTCCAGAACACCAGGTAAGGTTGCTGGGGCCAGTCCAGAGCTGGCCCCAGCCTTCCCTACCCCACCCGGGGTTCCCTGCCATGCATCACAGGGTGTATGGAACTGATGTCCCCAGAAACAATTGTCCTTGGGGACGCAAATGTCTATACTTCTGTGGATGCGGCCAAGAAATAACTTTCATCTGGGCATAGGATCAAAGATTTGAGAGTTTTTCACATCTACCTGAAGTACTGAATTCAGAGACAGATAGGCTTTTTAGATTTGACCAGTTTCCATGAAAGCAGGAAGGCTGAAAAGTGTGCAAGAGTCTTTTCTAATTCTGTATTTCCAGGTGGTTTATTAATTCACTTTAAAATATATTAAGTCTATTAAATATCATTAAAAATAAAACCCGTGAATACATAAGGGTTACAGTGAACACTGTTATGTATAACTACAATACATAATCCCATCTTTTGCTTTCAATGCAAACAAATGTGCATGTACAGTTTTCTATACTAACTCTTACAAATACAGACTTAATTTTTCCAGATGTCTGAAAGAGACTGACACTGCCATAGCTATATACTGACCTATCTCCTGATTCACTATACAGGATTTCTAAAAGACTGAACTTGTATAGGAATACAGTATACTTTATCTATTAAGAAGAGCAGAACTTCATATTTTACCTCCAACATAGATTCCATTAAATTTGTAATCCCTTTGCTCTGTTTTAAGAGCTATTTTTTCTGCCTTAATACCCTGATATACATATATTTCTACTCCTCAATTGATTTTCAATTATTTTCAATTCATGCTGTGAAACTACACTTTCTTTAATAATTAGAGAAGAAAGAGTTCTGGAAATAACACTTTCAACTTCCACAGAAACAGATGGAGCATTAAGTTGTTAATTCTTCTTGAATCTTTCCCCTGTTCCATGCTTAATTAGAAGATGCAGGTACAGGACCTGCCAGGTTTCTCTGAAAAGGCCCAGCATTGCCATTTCCAGCCAGCTGGGACCTAGCCACTGTCTGACTGGTATGGGTTAAATAATAAATAAGAATAAATGCCCCCTTAGTAGAGATTTTCCCTTCACTACTAGCTGAATGTAGTCCTTTCCAATTCCTTTTTTCCCCTTTCTCTCTCCAATTCATCCTGCATACCTACTACTCCAATCCCTTTGGTAGACATAGTTCCTGTGAGACAGCAGGAAAAACAGAGACTTCGTACATCACAAATTCTTCAGTTTCATCATTTACTCTAATAGTCAGTTGTATATTAATATTGATTGAATACTGCAAGCCTAAAATTAGGGCAACATAGATTTAGTGGGCACATCCACACATGCAAGCATGTGTGCTTGCAGCAGCTCAAACAGAAGCGGTGCAAATTTGAGCCGGGGCTTTTTGACTCAGTGCACATGCTTGGACATGTACTTTGTTGTGGAGCAAATTGTGCCACTCAGGGCAAAATAACTCTGCCTGGCTCCTCCCAGATCTGCAGCCAGCAGGGGCTGGAGATTGGGGCCAGCACCTCTGCTGTCCTCAACAGTATAAAAAGCCACCTGGTAAGTAGCTCAGGGCTACGAGCTCTCAGGAGCTTCTGCGGCCCAGCCAGTTGGTACCTGGAGACACTACCCCTTGTGCCAGCTGGACTGCTGAAGCAGCCCTGAGAGTTCCCTGCACCCTCTACCCAATGCAGCAGTCGGCAGTGGGGGCTGCTGCCTGTCTGTGACCTGCTGTGCACCTGTCAGACCAGGATGGGGAATGCACAGCCAGTAGAGGCATCTGCCCCTCTGGGCCAGCTACCAGTGGACTGTGGTTGCAGGGTTGGACTCTGTGCAGCACTACTGCCACATGTGCCCCCTGCCCGGCTGTCTGGGCAGCTATCGCCAGGTATCGTTCTGGGTGTGGTGGCCTGCTTTGAACTGTCAAAGCATGTCCTCCTGGCCCCAGGAGCCAGAAGGTCAGCCACAGCCAGCTGAGTCCAAGGTGCCAGCTCTAAGCAGGCAGGGTCCTGCCACTGGTGTCCTTATCAGGAATTCTGGTGTTCCCTATTGGAAATCTGAAAAATCCCTGATAAAAAAAATTCTCAAATTCACTCTGTAAAATACCCTCAAATCCATGTTCCTCCACAATTAAAACAAAAGACCATTATAAGGAGAGAGAGAGAGAGAGAGTGAGGCAGCTATCAGCTGGACAAAGTTTTATTGATACAGCTACAGTTTTAAAGCAAGTCTCTTATCATAATAATAAAGTGAGCTCTAAATACATGTTTCATGAATTTATGAATACATGAATATATATTTTGCTGTCTTCCCACAGAGGTTTTGGTCCCCATACAAGGGCTACACCCCCCCAACAGGGGTTGCAGCCCCTCAACAGGGGATTTGGCCCCCACACAAGGGCTATGGGCCCCCAACGAACTGGGACTGCTGGGGCTGTCCCTCTGCCCTGCACTTTGTGGGCAGGGCCCCAGTCAGCCAGGCGACAGCTGAACTGCTGGTGAGTGTCAGGGTTTTTTTGTTTTGTTTTTTTAAAACTATGGAGTGAGGGGGCAGGGACTGGGGGGCTAGTGGCCATGAGGGGGATGGGGCTGGACAGGGCAGGGTTTTGGAAGGATCAGGGGGACTGGTTGTGGGGAGGGCTGGGCGGAAAACTGATCAGGGGAGCTTGGGGGGCTGGTGGCAGAAGGGACCAGGCAGGGCAGGGATCAAGGGGCTGGAAGAGTGGGCAGAGTTGGCAGGGGTCCCTGCCATGGTCCCCTTCCCCATCCTCTAGCCCCCCTGACCACTTACTCACTGGTACTAGAGCCCTGGTGCTGAACACGCAGCCTGGCTGGTCACGTGTTTCAGCACCAGGGCGAGGGGCCAGCCACAGAGACTCTCTGGCAGCCAGAGAATCTCCATGGAGGACCCAGCCTCTGGTTGCCTCAGGACATGGTCCAGGACTCCAAACTTGCAGTGTGGGGGACATTTTTTCATTCCCGCATATGCCTGTTGCCCCATCTTAAAGGAATTTGAGACAGGGCAAGAGGCACATGCACACTTGTCTGGATGCGCTCAGTGAGTCCATAGCCACAAATGCAGACTTTGACATAGAATTATGCTATAGAATCTCACCTTAGTTTAAATAAATATATATACATATATATACACACACACATTCATAGGAACAACATTTGCAATTGTAGTGGCAGCCCATCTTGTTTTATTCACTCTCTGTGAAGTCTTACAGCAGAGGTAGGCAACTCTTGACACGGGTGCCAGAGCATGGCATACACAAAGGCATTTTGCTTGGCATACATGCCTCAGAGCAGATCATGGGGAAAAAGCCAGGTCTGCGCTGCTGCAATAAGGATATCAGCTCCCCTGACATCTGCCCCTAGGATGCCAATATCTTACAAGTCAAGGTTGCTGGTGTTTTTGGCAATCTTCTCAAAAATGTTGCTAACCCCTGTGCTAGAGTATTTTTAGTATAGCCTAAATAATTTTATTTCCCAAATCTGCAAAAAGTCTAATGGATTTGAAGAACAGGATTTTCAGTTATCATAGATAATAATAATAAAATTCTTACTCCTTGTATGAAGCCAAATTATATAGTAAATCTGCAATTGATATAAATTAGAAAAATGAGAACCTGTGCTATTGATACAATAAAGGATCGTAATGTGTTACTTAAAAAAAATCTACCAAAATAAATATATGTACTAATCAAATGGAAAGATCGAGCTAACTAAGAATAAAGGCTATAATTCATTTCATATTTTTTAACATAAAGGACCAGATCCACAGGCAGTGTAAATTGGGGCAGCTCCATTACTGACTTCAGGATAGCTTCACAGATTTATTACATCTGAGGAACTGGCTCAATAATATCTTTCTCCAGGTTCCAGCTCAGGATCCTACAGCAACAGCAGGGTTTGCATTCAATAGAGTCTGTTTTTTCCATGAAATGTCCTCATGACAATTTCCTCTTAAAATCCACAAAAAATAATTACTCAGTCTTGTTAGAACCTTCTTTTGTTACAAACAGTTATTTTTTTTCCTTTAATCCACTTCATGGATGGAGGAAATTTCAGTAATGTTCCTTTTCCTGGACACTGTAGCTGCAGTGATGGAAAATTGTTTTATATGAAACTCAAATGGACTGAAAGTCTTAAGGTTTCTCTTTTGAGAAGCAGAAAATCTTTTCAGTGGCAATAATGTGATATTGCATTTTTTGGAAGATATATGTAATTCTATATTTTATGTCAAAATGGGATTAAACATTTTATTGTTTGAGGTCATTTTAACCAAGATGACTAATATAAGTATAGAAGAGAAGGGGAAAGAAAAGGGCATAAAGACAAAGAATGGTAATGTTTACTCTTTTACCTCTCATGAAACTGCCTCACCATGGACCAGAAAAAGGTAAAAACACAAGAAGAATAACAACCAGATGATTCATCTAACTTGTCGTAATCTCACTGGATATCATGATCCATCACTCAATAACAAGTTTTTTTTTACCAGGCAGCTATGGAGCTATAAGGGAGTGCTCCTTTACATTTTACAATCTTAGAATTCAGCAACAATCTGGAGTGGAGGGGAAAACTGGAAATATTGCCAGACTCTGTTTTTCTCCCCCTTACACCTTCTGGGATTATAAATACTAAATAAATTATGTTGTAATATATAATGTATTTTATTTTACTTTTGTATAAAGCACAAATAATCATATTTGGGTTTTTATAAGCCTCACCATTGAAATTCTTATCCTTTTTTTCTTTTTCCATCCACAGTAGTGTGTGAGAGCTTCTGCCCAACAGAACAGTGATGTTTACAAAATTGATAGCAGAATTAAATCTACCTGGAAATGAACTCAAATGCAGAAATATTACATTTTCCTGGGATAAACTGAAAGGAATGGGAGCTAGGATACTACCATCTTAATTACATATGTACACCAAACAGTCTCCCATCACCAAACTGATGCATATGGGAAATAGCAGGATTTCAGGCTTCAGTCTGAGGTTTTGCTTTGGCTATTACATCAGGAACTACCTGGCTAATGGTAAATCCAACATCTTACTGGAAACTTTGTGTAACCTCACATCTCCTTCAGCTACTTCCTCTTGCACTTCCTGAGAGATGTATGTTGTTTCCATAAGGAGACACTCTACCAAAGTCACTTTGAGATGATTTATTCTTCATGGAAAGTAAAGGGCCTCATTACAGAGTAATTTTAAATGGCATATGGAACTCTTAACCCCTGGACTGGCTGCACATTAGCACCATTAAAGTAGCTTAAAGCACTTATTTGGTTTAAAGTTATACTATCCCAGGGCAGGATTATCTCTAGTCCACCTAATTTTGCTCCTGCTCCATTAAGGTGTTGACACACTCTATGGCAAATTCTGCCCAAGTTTAAGTCCTCCAGCATTCTAGTATGCAGTTGCCCCTCCTGAGTCAGATGTTTTCAAAGAGTATCCTACATACATGACATCAAATTGTGAGGTCAACTAGCAAACAAATATTTGAAGTGGGTTAAGAGGTGTTTTTGTTTGCTGGTGCCAATGATCATGTCCTGAACATTCTCAAACTTACAAGCTTGTATAATGTTGATTGGGATGAACTGTTCATTAAGAGGAAGATATACATATCTTAACCAAAGACTGCAGTGCTAGTGTCATCGGGAAGGTTTTGGCTTCCATGACCACAGGCTGCTCTTTGGCAAGAGAGGCAGTGAGCTGCTGGGAAGAGATGGCCTCCACCTCTCTCCACTGGGGAGGAGGCTCTTCTCAGCCAGATGGGCTGACCTGCTCCACCAGGCTTTAGACTAAGCCTGCTGGGGGATGGAGGGACTACTGCCACTGCTGGCCCACTGAGCAACCCTTGCAAAGCCAGCAGACCAAGGCACTGAGGGAGTTCACTCCTGCCCCAGCCCTTGTACAATCTGTGGGCAAGGCAAGAGCCCCCAAGGGGCTCCAAGGGGACACTTGCCTGCCTGTACACAAATGCCAGGAGCTTGGGGAATAAACAGGAGGAACTCGTCCTCTAGCTTAACACAAATTATGATGTCACAGGGATAATGGAGACCTGGTGGGACTCCACCCATGACTGGACCACGGGTATAGATGGCTATACCTTGTACAGGAGAGATAGAGTAGATAAAAGGGATGGGGGTGTAGTTCTCTATGTTAAGGAAAGCTACATGTCCCTGCAAGCTGATATTGGTGACCAGGGTGGATGACTCGAGACCCTCTGGGTTAAAATCTGTGCGGAACATGGCACAGGGGACACAACGGTGGGAGTCTACTACAGACCTCCCACCCAAAGTCAAGAGCTTGACCAGGAGTTCGCTCAGGAACCGGCTGAGGCCGCATGCTCCAGGATTGTGGTTGTCATGGGTGACTTTAACTACCCAGACATCTTGTGGGAGGATCACTCAGCAAAATCCAAGCAGTTGCCGTTTCCTATCATGTGTGGATGACCTCTGCCTGACTCAAGAAGTTTACAGACCAATGAAAGGTAAAGCACTGCTCGACCTGGTACTGGCTACTGGGGATGACCTAGTCGGTGACCTAGTGATCAACGGGAAGTTGGGTGACAGTGACCACAAGCTGATCACCTTTATCATCCACCATAAAGTTGTCAAGTCAGTCAGCAACACTGAAGTCCTTGACTTCAGGAAAGCTGACTTTGACAAGCTCAGGAGGCTTGTCAGTGAAGACCTAAGGGACCACAACCCCAGGGGGAGGGGAGTTCAGGAAGAGTGGTTGCTTCTCAAGGGAGCAATCCTCAATGCACAAGCTAATTCTATTCTATCTTGGAGGAAAGACAGCAAGAGGGCATGGCAGCCCCCCTGGCTCTCCAGGGATCCAGTAGACCTCCTGAGGCTAAAAAGAAAGGCCTACACAGGGTGGAGGATAGGATTCACCTCCAAGGAGGACTATTCTGCACTGGTCTGGTCCTGCAGGGAGCAAACCAGGAAAGCCAAGGCTGCAACTGAACTCTAACTAACTTTCAGTATCAAGGACAATAAAAAGTCCTTTTTCATATAAGTGGGGAGCTGGAGGAAAGGCACGGGCAACATTGGACACCTGCTAAACCAAAGGGACAACTGACACTCAGGAAAAAGCCAACCTATTAAATATGTACTTTGCACCGGTCTTTCATCAGTCCCATGGGACACCCATGCCCACTATAGGACAGGGAGGTCTGGGTGAGGGAGATCCCCTGCCATCCATCAATGTTGACCTTGTGAAGGAACACCTCAAGAGGCTGGATACCTTAAAGTCAGCTGGCCCTGCCTATCTACACCCCAGAGTACTCAAGGAGCTAGAGAGCATCATAGCCCAGCTCCTGGCACAGATCCTTGAGAACTCCTGGCACTCTGGTGTAGTGCCCAAAGACTGGAAGAAGGCCAATGTGGTGCCTATCTTCAATAAAGGGAGGAAAGTGGATCCGGCAAACTACAGGCCCATCAGCCTGACCTCTATCCTGGAGAAGGTCTTAGAAAAGTATGTTAAAGAGGCCATCCTTAATGGACTGGCCGATGCCAACATCTTGAGGGATAGCCAGCACGGGTTTGTTGTGGATAGTTCTTGCTTGACCAATCTCATTTCCTTTTATGACCAGGTGACCTATCACTTGAACAAGGGAGAAGAGATTGATTTCATATATCTTGACTTCAAAAAAGCCTTCTATCTGGTATCCCATGATCGCCTCTTGGTGAAATGGGCAAATCGTGGCTTTGGGTCCACCATGATCTGCTGACAGGGAAATTGGCTCCATGGTCAGACCAAGAGGATGGTAACTGATGGAAGTCAATCATCATGATGCCCTGTGACCAGTGGGGTCCCCCAAGGCTGTGTCCTTGGACCCATATTATTCAACATCTTCATTAATGATGTGGACATTGGAGTCAGAAGCAGACTGGCCAAGTTCACTGATGACACTAAACTTTGGGGCAAAGCATCCACGCCTGAAGACAGGAGGGAGATCCAGGCTGACCTGGACAGGCTCAGCAAATGGGTGGATGAGAACCTGATGGTCTTTAACCCTGAAAAATGCAAGGTTCTCCACCTTGGGAGGAAAAACCTGCAGCATCCTTATAGGCTATGCTGGCTAGCACTATGGAAGAAAGAGACCTGGGGGTCATCGTTGACCACAAGATGAACATGAGCCTGCAATGCGATGCTGCAGCTAGTAAAGTGACCAAAACGCTGGCTTGCATCCATAGATGCTTCTCAAGCAAATCC
>JAGPOW010003685.1:69843499-69894486 GCA_030014935.1 Caiman crocodilus
CCACAAGATGAACATGAGCCTGCAATGCGATGCTGCAGCTAGTAAAGTGACCAAAACGCTGGCTTGCATCCATAGATGCTTCTCAAGCAAATCCCAGGATGTCATTCTCTCCTTGTACTCAGCCTTGGTAAGGCAACAGCTGGAGTACTGCATCCAGTTTTGGGCCCCACAATTCAAAAAGGGTGTGGAGAAGCTTGAGAGAGTCCAGAGGAGAGCCATGTGCATGATCAGAGGTCAGGAAAACAGACCTTACCATGACAGGCTGAGACCTATGGGGCTCTTTAGCCAGGAAAAGTGCAGGCTCAGGGCCGATCTGATGGCGACCTGTAAGTTTTTCGGGGGTACTCACCAGAATCTGGGGGAACATCTGTTCACTAGAGGGCCCCAAGTTTTGAGGAGGTCAAATGGTTATAAACTACTACAAACCCATTTCAGGCTGGACATAAGGAAGAATTTCTTTACTGTCCGAGCCCCTAAGGTCTGAAATAGCCTGCCGCTGGAGGTGGTTCAAGCACCCACACTGAATACCTTCATGAGAAAATGGGATGCTTATCTTGCTGGGATCCTATGACCCCAGCTGACTTCCTGCCCTTCGGGTGGAGTGCTGGAATCCTATGACCCCAGCTGACTTCCTGCCCTTCGGGTGGTGTGCTGGACTTGATATCTTCCAAGGTCCTTTCCAGCCCTAATGTCTATGAAATCTATGAAATATGCCTGTAACACACACACACACAGATATACATACACAAGCTCCCTGAATTAAAGTACTGTACCTCTGTCAGTGCAGCATGGCATAAGCACCACTAAGCTCTGCATCTCATCCTTTGCAGTGGATGCCATATGGAATCTATGCTGTATGAAATCTATAACTAGTATAGGGTTTTGTTATCTGACTGCTTGGTGATGGCAGATTTAAGGATGCAGTTAATTAAATCATTTAAAATCTTTACTGGCTTATATATTGTATAAGTCATAATAATTGGCAGAAAATGATAAATATGATGATTGTATCAAGCACTAGGGTGGTGAGAAATTTTGACAGGTGTTTTGTTTCAAAGTTGTTTTGATTCATCTTGAGCTCAAAACATCAGAATTGAAACAAAACGAAAGGCTTTGAAACAGCTTCGAAACAGAACAAGGGCATTCGAAACAAGGGCATTTTTCTGATTCCCCATTATGGCCTATGAGGAAAACATCAAAATGCGTCACAACAGCTTCGAAATAGCATTGAAACAGCTTCAGTGAAATGAAGCAGAACAGTGCTTCAAAACAGCAAAATGAAACACTGTCCCTTTGAAACAGCGAAATGAAAGTTGAAACATAGTGCTGTTTCACATAGCCCTATCAAGCACCACTTCTTCCCTTAAGTATCATCATCGTGGTTAGGGTTACTTGGAGCATTTTTTCCGAGTTACTATATTAGAAATATTGAATATTGTTGGTCAGATTTAACATTTTAATGTTCTTCCCCTCCCACTGGAAAAGAACCTGAATATGCTAAATGTTGGTAATCAGTACCAAACTAGTTTAAAAATTTCAACCCAGACTTTTCCTGATATGGAAACCAGGAAGCTGTTAGTTTAGTTTTAAGAGTTACTACAAGAAGTGCTGCCAGTTAGACATCACCTAATGTGTATTCTATATGACATATATGAACTTAATGATATCTGGGTTACTTGTAACTAGATATATTATTTATACAGAGCCATAGGCATGTATGGTGCTTGGCAAATATAAAATAAAGCAAAGCTCCTGCCCTGTGAAACTTACAGTCTCATTTACAGTAAGATGAGAAGTCTCCTGAGTGAAGGTGGCAACAGATAGATTTTCAAAACAAGCTGAGAGAGAATTTCAGTGACTATACCAAAGTTTTGTTTTATAATTAAAAGTGACAGTGCCAATAAGAAACACGTAACTGGGATTCAGTGTCACCTAACTGGAATGTCAGTTGGAAACACTACATTTTCAGAAGGTGGAAAGTAGGGAAATTACAGTCAACTGTATTTTATAAAAGAGAACCCCACAAGCATTTTAATATGTAGTCTAAACATTCTAAAATAGCAGTTTTGCCTATGGCCCTTCAAATATAATAGAGGAAACATAAAAACACAACAAAATGAGTCCTAAAGTGCAAAATAACATGTCTACTAATTACTGTTGTGTAAGAGCATGCAATTATTCTAAATTTGGATTTACAGAGTTGCTATTTGCAGTGACAGAACAGGCTGCCACTGAGTTGTAGAAACCCAGGAGGTATAGCTATGTTTAATATCCAAATGCTATTTTAATTGTAGTAAAAGCCTTCATTGAAACTTTATGGAAAGAAGGAGAAAACAGAGATGAGAAACTAATTATAGGGTATACATCACCTTCTTTCAGCCAAAAAACAGGAACATAGGCACAAGCTTTCCTGATAGATTCTATTTTAAGTCATGGGATGGGTTTTGAATATTGAGGTTTTTTACCTTAGGCTGATAAATCTTGTCCCAAGAATGCAGGAGAGAGTGTGAGGGTGCATTTGATCCAAGATCAGTTTACTTGCAAGTAAACTACTCCCAGGCAGGCATCTACATATGCCAGGAACTAGGGAGCAGATTTGCTGATCCAAGGATCAAACATCCTGCAGCTGTGCAATGTGCCCCTGCCACCACCGCTAGGAGCTCCAAGCTCTGGCTGCAGCTCTCTTGAAAAGCCAGCCCTGCTCCATGATTCCTGGCAAGGACCAGTGTGCACAACACAGAAGCAGCACATGCCAGCTCTCACCTCTCCAACTCTTCCTCCCCACACCATGGCTGCTCCAGCCCCTACCCCTGTCAGCAACAAACAGCATGCCGGGCTCCTGCTGGCAACCGCTGTGACCTCGCTTGTTTGCCATATCAAATGTCAGCTGGTCCATGGCTGTCTGGTCCCTATCTGCTCCCCCATATGCAGCAAACTCCTGCCCAGACACAGTGCCCTGTTCCAGGGCCAATGCTACTACTGTGCAACTACCACCTGGACCCTGGCTAGCTGGCTGGACCCTGACAGGGATGCTCACAACAGGCTTCTGGATGTCACCACCACAATCACACGCTCCCTCCTTGGCCTGCAGCCCTACCACCTCTGGGCCTGCCTAGCCAGGACTGGTGGTACACATTGTCCAGCAAAGCTGGGATGACAAGCAGTGGCTGGAAGTGTTCCACATGACCCAGACCACCTTCTGGGACCTCCTGGAGCAAGTCCAGACACACCTGGAGTAGCAGGACACTGCAATACAGTTACCCCTCTCCACAGACACCCACCTGTATCTTGCCCTGTTCAATCTGGCCACTCCCACAAGCCTGTGGGCCATCTCTTTGGGGTGAGGCAAGGCCACCACCAGGGTGGCCATCTTGGAGGTGTGCAGTGCCTTCCAGGATGTGCTGGGGCACACAGTGGTCCACGTGCACAATCCCTAATGGTAGTGGGGTTCCATGCCTTGGGATTCCCCCAGTGCAACAGAGCCCTGGGCAAGACCCACATCCCTGTCACCTGCCCACCCCATGGTTACCGGCTCTACTACAGCCCGAGGGCTTTACTCTATGGTGCTCCAGGTCATTGTGGACCGCTGAGGTGCTTTCATGAACATGAGTGCTGGTTGGTTAGGCACTGTCCATGATGCCCACGTGTTCCATAACTCTGTCTTGATGGGCCTGGTGGAGAATGGGCGCTTTGCACCAGGTGCAGTTGGGCGCTGCAGTGGCTCTGCCATAGTAGCTCCACCATTCCTTCTCATCGGGGACCCCCATCTGCCCACTTCTGCCATAGCTCATGTGGCCCTACACCAGTAAGCAGAACCCCCCACCAGACCCACTTTAACTACTGCCTGGGCTGGACCTGCAGCCTGGCAGAATGTGCATTCATCCGTCTGAAGGGATGCTGAAGCACCCCCACCACCACCTCGAGTTCACCAAGGACATCTTCACCCAGGTGGGTAGAGGCTGCCTGACAGAGGACACCTGCTGTGGCAGTGACAGCAGCAGGTCCCCCCTGCCCAGACCCCAGGCAAGCGACACATCCACCACTGGGTGCCAGGGCACAGGGTGCCAGGGCCTGCACTGCTGCCCACAGGACCCCCTCTCCCTGGCCACCCTCAGCACCAAGCTCACTGCAGACACATCTCAAAACAACAACAGTTTTGTTCATCTCGCAACAAATAGAACCCCTTCCCTTCTCCCTCCCCAACAAATCAGCCCCTCCACCATCTACCATTTACCCTACCCACCAGCCAACAATAAAATAACCTTTTCCCTGTACAGACTATTTACAAACTGCTTTGTGTCCTGTCCTGTGGTGGAGAGCTGTGGAGTGGGGGAAACTAGGGGGCAGAGCCCGGGGATAGGGTGCCAACACCCTGGCCTCTGGTTGTCACCTCATGGATATAGACACCATGGTGAGCCTTGCAGATGAGGGGCTCACCCAGGGGCAATGGCAGCTGGTGGTCTCTCGGCATGGGTGACTCCCCCTCCAACAGCTGGTATCCAGGACCAACAGGGCCAATGTGCAGTTCTGGACCTGCTGCAGGCATCTCCAGCTCATCACCTGTGTGGAACTGGGATGAGCAGCAGGCCTGGACCCCGGTGGGGAGGGGCTCAGTGGTGACACACCCAGAGCAGGGGCCAACCTAGGGGCTCCTGGCTGCTGGAGGTGGTGTAGGACCTCCTTCCAGGCCCAGGAGGACCTCCTGCTGTGGCTGCCAGGGGCAGGCAGGGCTCGGGTCAGAGGGCAGCATGAAAACAACTGCAAAGGCCAGGACAGTGTCCAGCACCCAGCAGTCATCATCTGTCGCCTGTACTGCCTGGGCCAGGATCAGTTCTGCTCCTGCAGTGCCTCTAGCCACTCACTCCAGGGCCAGGAGCAGCACTTGGAACTCCCAGTCCCACCCGGTCCCGTGCCTCCTCATGGGCATTGTTTACCACCTGCCAGGCCCATGAGTCCTCCAGTCAACCCACCAATGCCACTAGCAGCAGCTCCAGGAGGATGGTGTGACCCTGGTTCCGCTTCCGGAGGAGCTGGCAGAGCCCCAACTGTGCATGGTAGCAACCCTGAGCCCACATCCTGGCTTCCAGGTGTGGCCTCTCCCTGTGTGTAGCTGCAGGACCTGGTAAACCATGAGAAAGAAGCTGTTTGTGAGATTTTGCAACATTTCTCAGATAAGTGGCTCTGTACCAGTGGCTGTGTAGTGCCCAGCTGTGCACTGGGGGTTGGGCATGTAAGGGAGCCTAGGGGCCATGGTAAGTTGGCCAGGCAGGCCTGGGCCTATGCTGGTCAAGCCTCCCATACTTGCTCACTCCCTTATGGTCAATGGGCCACTGGGTGCTGGCCATGGGCAACCTGCCTCCCCCACCCTTTTCCAAGGGTGGGATAAGCCAAGCTTCTGACAACATCTGCTGCTGCGGCTCCAGACCACACTTCCCCCTTCCTCCTGCAGGCCAACTGCTCTCCTGTGATACTGCCCAAACCATAGAGCCTGGGCTCAGGGAACATGGAGCTCCCAGATCACTGAGACAAGGAGCTGCCCGTGCCTCCGCCTTCCCCACAGAGGGCCTCTCCAGGGAGGCAGCATGGGGCCAGTGCCAACTCATGCCAGCACTGTGCTCTGAGTGTGCCCTTGCCACATGTGTCATGGGCGGTGCACTAGGAGCTGTATGCACAGGCCGAGGGGTACCTGACCCACTACACCTTGCTGCTGATTGCTGTGGTTCCCAGGCACACCTGTGCAACTGGCATGGGACCCTGAGCATCAGAAGTGCTAGCAGCAAGACCAGGCTGCCCCATAACCTCTGCCTCCACCTAGAGGGATCCCTGTGGCTGCACTATATGCCCTTGCCCCCTGCAGCTGAGAAGGACATCACTGCCAGCATTGATGCATTCCTTGTTGTGTAAGAGGCCTGTGCCTGCCTAGCTGTGGGGGCACAAACTGCTCAATAAAGTTTTTCACTGTCTCCTGCCTCCCTGCATGCTGTTGGCGAAGGGGGAGAGGGGCAGGGCCAGGGGAGTGCAGCCAGGCTGGGTGCAGGGGTGGGCAGGAACTGGGGGCAGGGGCAGTAGTAGGGAGGGCAGAGTGCAGGGCTTACCACATGGTCAAGGCCACCATGGCCAGTGACTCCACTTGGGACTGGCCAGTGGTAATAGCATGCAGCTCCAGATATTGTCCTTGGATGGCATGATGCAGCGTGCAGATGCCCATCTGGGGGCCCATCTGGGAGCACTGCTGGCATACGGGGGTGTCATGGCTGGCTGCACTTTGTGGCTGGGCCTGGGGTTGCGGACCTGTCAAGGCAGATGCTGTCCCAAGCTCCACAAGCTGCTGGTGGAGTCTGCAGCCAGGGAGCTCGGTGGGACAAGTTGCCAGAATCCTGAGGTAGTGTCTCCCCGGTGATGTGTCACTGCAGGTGTCAGGCGGGGATATGGTTTTAAGCAAGCTGCCCATGATGCTGTAGACAACACAGCTGTGGCCTGGGTCCTGTGGCCTGATGATGTCTGTCAGCTGCTGCATAAAAGGCATGAACTTGTGGGCACTCCCAGACCAATGACTGTGGTCAGTCACAGTGACCCACTGTGCCCACAAGGTCTTGACCTTCATGCAGCACTACCATGCCAACTGGTCATGCTGCACTCCTGCATCTGGCCCAACAGCCCCTCATAGACATGGGTTTTGGAGTCCCTGCCCCATGTGAACTGGTGATGCAGCTTTGCCTCACCTCACAGTGCTGCAAGGTTGCCAGTCTCCTCCTGCAGCCAGCTGGGGCCCCGGGTGACAGCAGTGGGCGTGGGCAAGGAGAATACCATTGGGATCGCATGCCAGTTCTCTGGGCCTCTGTGTGGCTGTCCCTATGTTACTGGGCCTGGGCAGCTGCTTGCAGCCTCCAGCAAGGGGGCACATCACAGGACTAGCAGCTGCTTGACAGAGGCAATGCTCCGTAGGACTTGCAGGCTTTGGGCAGGTTGCTGGTAGTGGGCTGCAGACAGGTAGAGCTGGCCCTGCTGGTCAGAAGCTGCCTGCTGCTGGGTCTGGGAGCTGGCAGGCCTGGCCAGAGGCTACAGCACCCTGAAGCATCCTGCAGGCCTGGACAGCATGGGTGTGGCAGCTACACAGCACTGTGGTGCCAGGCAAAGAACTGGGGTGCAGGCAGGCTGGTGAGGCTAGACTGCGGCCTGCCCAGGGAGATACAGGGCCAGGAGTGCCCTCAGGCTGTCAACTAGTGTGCCTCAGGGCTCAAATTACCTGAAGGCTTTTAAGGGACTGAGGCAGGGGCTGCCATAGAGGCAGCCCAGCCCAGGGCAAGGATAGGTTCACAGCCCAGAACCCTGGGGCTGGCCTCAGGCTGGCCCTCTAGTGGCAGTGCTGACCTGGGAGCAATATTGCTCCCAGTTAATTTCTATACATGTGCAACTGTGTAATAATTGTGAGTAAATTTGCTACCTGCATTATCACCAGCCATTCTAAAATGGCTCCTCAAGAACACTCCCCAAATGCAGGCATGGAAGTAGACAGTCTCTTAAAAACTTTTTACAAGCCATTTAAATCTTCTGATTTATCCATATCTGATTTACTTGCCACTAACAGGGCATAAGACTTTCAAATTATCTGACAGTTAAGCACATCAGTTACATGAAACTTGTGCTCTATCATCTTTTTGCTGGCAGCAAATTCACTCACGATTAGCCATTTTTACTATGCAGAAAGCATGTGCATGTGGAGACACATGTGCTTACAGCATAGTAAACCAGGCTACTGCACCATTAAGCATCTCATGTAGATGTGCCCTGAAGCTGCTAAAAATCAGTTTGGTTGCTTGCTTGCTCAAATCCTGATCTGTTTTTCTTCTTTGCAAACTTGGCTGTTGATGATAGTCACTAACGTCCACTTAGGCAGAGGAAGACAGATGGAGAATTGTTTTAAAGTAATACAATGTAATACTTACTTTATAGGATGGAGTGGAGTTAGTGGGAGAATCTGGCTAGTTAAATAAAAGGTGTGGAAGAAAAGGAAATATGATATGAATCTCTAGCTCCTATGAACTCAATTAAAATTAGGACACAATACAAGTTAGAAACCAAGTCTTAGCTTGTGTCTAACAGTAACTCATTTATCCTTAAAATAAAGTGATCTGTACCAAATGTTGTTACTAGAGTTTTTGTTCAATTAAAATCGCCCTTTTTATATTTGCACTATATTTCTGGCTCTGCCTGCCCACAACCTTATTGATTTTATGAGTTTAAGGCCTGTCCCTCTGAAGATATAGTTTGACAGTCCTTTAAAAATAGGCTGAGCCTTGGACAGAACCTATTTTATTAACAAACATTGTATGTCATTTCTCCAGGGCGTTACTGACACAGAAAGAGTCAAAAACCCTAACACATGAAAATGTCTTCTCTTTTTCTCCTTTATCATCAGCACTGGAACAACAATGACTTAAATTTCAGAAGGTGAAAAATCAATTGTAAACTGGCATTCTATAAACCAATTAAGAAGTCTCAAGTCTAACAGCATAGCAGCAACTACTAGCTGGCATACTGTAGGCAAATACATCGAACCTTTCAAAAAGAACAAAACTACAGTCTTTAGCATAGGACCCTGGCTCTCCTTAAAGAAAGCAGCCAAGAGAATCTCTGTACCCATAACACCTCTCGCAGAGCACAGAAAGGATTAATCATGCAATGAACTCACTGTGGCTTTTATAAATACCTTAAAATCAGTTAGTAAAAAAATAATTAAAAAGTAAGTTTCTAACAAAAACTGAGCTTACACTATTAGACTAAAAACGTTACATTGGAAAGTGATATTTTTCTTCCATCAGTATATTTATGTCACTTATTGGTACTTTCCAATTATTTAGAGGTCCATTTGCTTTCTAAAAGCTCTGGGGAAGATGTATAAGTTCAGATGAGATGAGACTAAGGTTAAATCATTGAGCAGTGAATAGATGAACCAAAACCAGTTTCTGTTTGTCCCCAACATCCTTCAGGAGAAAAGAGGGAAAAGTTCAGTGGACAGGTTTTGTTTACATAAGACTTTATAGTCACATACAATCAAAACAAGCTGTTCTTATTCCATTTCTGGCCCTTTCCCAAATCAGCAACTACTTTTAACAAATATAATGTGAAGACTGCCTCCTGAAAATCTTTAGAAATTTCTACGATCAGTAATATATGGTATGTCTACTTCAGTTTGTGTGCATCTACCCGTGTGCTTTACTGCAGCGTAGGCTAATTAGCCTCACAATAAAGCATCACTGAGCGCATCTACACAAGATGCTTAATTGCACAGTAGCATAGTTTATTGCACAGTAAGCATGTATGTCTGCACGTGCACGTGCTTACTACACAGTAAACCTTGTTAATTGTGAGTAAATTTGCTATCTGCAAATGCACGTAGCAAATTTACTTTGAATTAGTAACAGCACAGTAGTGCTTATGTAGATGCCTGATTGGGAGCAAATTTGCTTTCAGTCAGCTATCCACCAGGAGGCAGAAGATTGCTCCCTGCCCCAGGAGCTGCCTGCAGCTGAGAAAGGCTCCACCATCAGAGCCTGGATGGGGACTATGTCTCCTTGCCCCAGCAGCAGGGAGCTCCAAGCCCCATGCTCTAAGACTGCAATGAGGAGTAGGGGCTGGGCGATCCTTATCTCCCAATGCCAGCTCTGAAGTTATGGGGCCAGGGCTGGGAGATGAGGATTTCCCAGCAGTGATTCCATGGTCACAGAACTAGCATTGGGAGATAAGGATTTCCTAGAACTGGCCCCATGACTGTGGAGCTGGTGCCAGCAGCTAAGTGTCTCCCAGCACTTGCCCTGTGATGTAGAGCTGGTGCTGGGAGCTCCCTGCTGGCGAGGGCTGGGAAGCCTGTTTCCCACCCAGCTCTGTGAGCATGGAGCTGGACAGGGAACAGGCTGGGAAACTTGTTCCCTGCCCAGTTCCACTTGTGGAGCTGAGCAGGAAACAAGTCCCTCAGCCACCACTCTACATGTGGGGCTGGGGCTGGAAACTGTCTTGTTCAGGGGAAGGTCCCAGCCCCATGCCCTGATCATGTGATCGAGATAGTTGCTAGCTTTCCCACCAGTGCATTGGAGCAGGGGGCTGGTACCTTGCCCTCTCCTGCAGCTCTTTCCATGTCCCCTGCTCCTGACTGAGCAGCTATGGCCAGGAGCTCCCTACTGCTTGACCAGGGGGACCGCCTTGGCAGCAGGCAGCCCGGGGGGGGCAGGGTGTCATGTCCCAGCCATAGCCAGGAGATTAGTTTAGCATCCAGCATGTTATGGCTAATGGCCAATCATGAGTCAAGCCCTACCAGACAATGATAAGCTTACATTTTAAAAAGAGATACACATAGCAAGATTAACACCTGGGAACAGGCTATTTGGAGAAGAACATTATTCACAACTGGAAAAATTAAGTGTGAGGCAATAGTCTTAGGATATGGAAGACTATAAATACTCCCTGGGTCATAATTGCAGCAGAAAAGACTTCTGGGCTGGTAAACACATACCTGTTTGGGAGCAAGAAGTTATATGCATAGCATTGGCTCTCCGAGAATACAATGGTAATGTATGTAAATGGACAGAGAAGAAAACATACTTAAGCCTGCTGCAACAGGAAGTGGTTGAATTTGGTTTTGACTTCAGGCCATCAGCCAGCGGGCTGGGTATTGTGGCTGAGAGGAGAAGTTGCAGAAAGCCCTGACAGGAAAGTCAGAGGCAGCAGTGCTTCTTTAAACTGTTGAACTGAGAAGCGGAAGCTGTATTCTTACAGCTTAGGGCTCTAAAGATAAAATTATTATTGTGATGTTTTCTTTTGCTTATATATTCTTGTATCTACATCTGTACCTCAACATATATTTACTGTTCTCTTATGTTTGCTCTTGCTTATTATAATCAATCTTTTTGTTACCTTTTATAACTTATTATTGTCAGTGGTGAATGTGATGTCAGAGTATTTGTTGATACAAGCAGACCTCACCTATCAAGGGGAGCAATAATGAGCCCATGACCAGACAAGGGTGTGATTCTTCTAGCTGGCAAAATTCCCTCATCTAAGAGCTGGTAAGACCTGAGTCAGCCAGACAAAGCTGAGGTGCCATAAGTGACCCTTAGAGTCATAAGTGACCCTTGGTGCATCTTAGTCTGTTCTCAGTGGTCAAGAGCAAACATCTGAGAGAGGTTTCAGGTTGAAGCACACCCCTGAATGTGTGAGAACACCCCAGGAACATGTCTCAAATGTGGCCCTGCCACATCTAGGGTCAGCCTATGTCAGTTTTGTGGCACAATAATAAACAATAAGCATTAAAAATACTTGCCATGATGCCAGTAATGTTTAAAGTTTAGCAGATAGAAACTCTACCCATGCCATGTTAATTTAGGTCTCTAAAAATTTAAGTAATTTACATTTTTTTAAAGGCTGGTTCAACAAATCACAGAAAAAAATCTTCAGTGGGTACTCCCAGGATCTCTCAGTCTAGTCCACATGTAAATTCAGTCTGAACTCCCTATTCTTATCCAGTTGTGACAGTTTCTGTAATGTCCATAAGAAAAAGAGTGGGTGGAGGAGAGGGGCAGAAGTAGTGCAGGGAAGGAAAAATCTG
The DNA here is from genome assembly GCA_030014935.1 of Caiman crocodilus. Classification (NCBI taxonomy): domain Eukaryota; kingdom Metazoa; phylum Chordata; order Crocodylia; family Alligatoridae; genus Caiman; species Caiman crocodilus. The sequence continues at coordinate 69,855,102 of JAGPOW010003685.1, forward strand.
TGGGGTGTCAAGTCAAGTTCCGGCTCAACTGTTTCCTGCCTGCCGCAGGGAGCAGAAGTGGCTCTGGGGTTGCACTTGGGCCCAGATCAATAGGCAAGCAACAGCAGAAGGAATAATTGGTGGGGTGGTAGTCAGTGGTGGGGTGGTAGCCAAGGCAGGATTTCTGCTCCCCCACCTCTGCTTTTCCCCTGCCTTGGCTTTCCCATCCCAGCTGACCCCTGCTTTCCCTACATTCTGCTCCTTGTCCCTGTTTTTTCCCCACTTCTCCCCCACCTCTTCTTCCACCCCATCTTCCCCTCACTTCTGCTTTCTCCATTGCCTGCCCCCTTGCTGCTGTTTTCCTGCCACAGGAAGGAAGGAGAGACACATTTAAGATGCCCCCTCCCCCAATAATTAGAGTCTAGACATGGAAACTTATAACAAATGTATAATTTTCCATGTCTAGAATCTAATTATTGGGGGGTTGTCTTGAATTAAAATTTGCTTGGATCAAGTAAATATGGCAGTAGCTATGGGTATACTTAGGCAGCCTTCCTTGGCAGAGTTTTTAATCACTCAGAACTGGACTAAATCTGCAGTCACCGAAGGAGAAATAGATCAACATCACACACTTTTGCAAACTCCCATTCTAAGGTGTTCATCTAGCAGGGTGACTAGCATTCGTGTCCTGATATATGAAAATGTTTAAGCATGTGTGAAATCCTCCTGAAATTCAATTGGAAAATTCACTTTCTTATGTTAAATTTATTTTCCTATGTTAATCACATTCTGAAGTGCTTGCAAGGATCAAAAAACTCAACTTGTAGGACTCAGTCCATAGATCCAAAAGTTATGCCAATTTCAAGTTGTTGGGAAATCTTCTGATACAGCAGGCTGTCTTGATGTATTTATGAGAATCAAAAAGAAAGGTATCACAACATGCAAAGCAAATGGAAAAAGTTAATTTTTTCAGGGTTTAGCTTTTCAAAAAGAGAAGTACTAGCTCTTTTAAAATCCAGAATGGAACAGTTTTGTAAGTATTTAATCAAAAAGAGAAATAGATTTTCATAGTTATTTATTTCATTGAACTGTTATAGGGCCCCTCTAAATATTCAGCTGAAGGCATGATTGTGGGATCCAGCATCAGATCCAATCACATTTTATTGCCAGTGTCAGGGGAGGCCAGGATTGCAATCCAGGTTCCCTTTGCACCAGCTCACATGCTGCCATCACAGTGAGCTTTATCAGCTGATAAGGCTCATGTTGTTTTCCCCTGCAAGACCCACAGCTAATCAGGCTTATAGTAATGTCAGCATTCCCCACACTGTCCCACCGTGAGCCCTGCTGCTGCTGAGGCTCACGGGGGGGCAGCACATGAGCTGTACAGGGAGAGCATAGGATCATATTCCTGAGCTCCACTTCTACCAGCAGTAAGATGTGATTGGCTCTACGGCTGGATCCCACAATGATGCTTCTGCTATGCACATTTGGATAGTGCATTAGGCCCCATCACATCTTTACCTGTTGAAAGTCTTCTGCAGAAAAGATCTTCATTGAAAGAAGACCTTTCTCCCTGAATTAGCATATTTCCTGTGGGAGAAAACTGCACAAACATCTGTAGGCTCCCAGTTTCTAGTCTGAGTGGCATCTCTCCTGCTAGAAATATAGCACCTATCCATAACCTTCAACCCCCTTTACTGCCTAATTTAGAGCAGCATCTGGCATCATTCTTAACCAGGTAAAGCAAGGATTATTGTCTGATTCACAATATTCCAGGTTGGAGCTCTAAGCATCAGGGCATCCACAACAAAACACTCAGCTCCAGAAGGAAAGAAAAAAAAAGATTTAGGTTGGGAAATGGCATTTTGACATGCTTTCATTTTTGTGAAAGCATTCAACAATCCTATACATTTTCAAACAAAAAGCAGAATAATTATTATAGCTAGCTAGATCAATAGATAGACTATATTATGGTGAACAAGAAGGACATCTTTTTCTCCCCATGGAGACAAAACTGGCAATCTTACTAAGCACTAGGCAGCAGCTGGAGAACCACTAGAGACTGAGAAACTAGATGACATGTGAGCCCCTTAGGAAGACAGAAACCCCAAGACTTTATGAGCAGAGGCTGATTTTTGTAACACTTTCCAGGAGCTAATATGTAATATGTAGCTCTTTTAAGGGGCATTCATACAAACTGTAATAAGAAAACTCCCTTTGATTTAGCAACCAGACACCATCACAGATTACCAAAGAGAGAAAGAATTGAACATAGAACCCCTGTGTACCACTTTCTTTTTGGATTCAGTCCTGTACTTCTGTAGCTTCTGTCAGTGTTACTCCAGATGCATGGTCCAAAAACAAAATGTCTGTCAAAATGGGGAGACCAAAAGAAGAGATTTGGGGAAGAGGTAAAATCATGGCTAAGGTTTCAAATGTGATGACATGATCTTGCAAGACTGTTGCATAGTCATCTGCTGAGATTTAAAATGCCCTTGTTAGAAATACCCATCACCTTTGGTTTTAGCTTTGCAACACCAGGAAACTCAATAGTATGAGCAGTCCTCCTGTAAATCCTGGTATATCATTAATTCTGCTCCTAAGGACTAGCCAGCCATTGAGGAAGAAAGCAGTAAAATCTAAAATGAAGGGAAGGGAAGTTGGGAAGGGGGAGGGAATATGACAACTACAAGGCAGATTTTTGTTCTTGAAAAGAGAGAAATGCCAAAGGTTGCATGACGTCAAGCAGGGACTTAACTATTGTGGTTATCTTTATGAGGAAGATATAATGCTAAGTGACAGCTGTAGCAAGTCTTGGCATCCCTAAGGCTGACTGGGGTCCTTGCCAGCCTGCTTCTCTTTCCTTGGCATCCTAGTGCACTCTCCCATCTTTCCTGCCATGCCTTGATGCTAAAACGATAGATTTCGGAGACTGCCTTTGGTTGAGCAAGTTGTCAGTCTGACCCCGGCTTCCCACTGAGGAAATCCCAATTTATTCCTCACCACCCTCTCTCCGTCAAAAACTTAGGCTCCTATACATAGCTTGTGAGACCTGGAATCTCTCTCAGAGTCCTTGTCAGGTAAGCCCATGAACAATGGAATGGCCTGCTTCATTGCAGAACTCCAGCCTTAGTTGTTTGAGATGTGCACACTGCCCCTCCTCTAGGCTTACCCACATACACCCACCACCTCTGTCACCAAGGGTTAATTTAGGGCCATAGTCTCCCATTCTTACAGTCCCATTGGGACCTCCTCAATGGTTGCAGATTCCTTGGATTGGGCCACATCAAGTTCTCCAGCTTGACAATGGCCTTCCTGGGTCCTGGCAAAGATCAGCGCAGAGTCCTGGGGTCTGGCGGTGGGCTCCTTGGACAGAATCCACCAAGTTGCCTCCTTTCCAAGGGCTTCCAACAGCCTCATTCTAAGAAGAAGCAACACTTCCTGTCACAAACAAAAATACCCTATAGTCTTGGCCTCTTCACCGATGTTGCCCCCCATCTCCTCTCCTGGCTGGCAAGCAGCAGAGCTGTGTCAGTCCTGCTGAGCTCAGTCCCTAGGCTCCAGTATGCTGTGGTCTCAAGAGCTCCTTTCCCCCAGCATGTCCCAAACCCAAACTGCCCTCAGCTCCCACCTCTTGCTAATAATATGCAAAACAGATCTTCTAAAAGGACCTCTTTTCTTTCACATCTCCCCCCATAGGAAGAAGATGGCAGGAGCCTTGTTACACAGCATAAAAGCAAAGGTAAATGAGAATGATAGGCTAAAGTGGCAGGGACGGATATTTAAATAGGTTTAGATTCAAATTCTAACTCACAGTCTTCCTTTAATCTATGGGTCTATCGTAGGGTATAAAAACACAACATATATCTGTTAGTTGGAGTAATGGACTTCAAAGTATTCTGAATTATATAGAAAGGTGCCTGATTGAGTTTCCCTTCCCTGTGAATTTTTCCTGCTATGGTATTATTATATATAGGTTTTGTTACTTCATTTACATATTTTTAAGTAAATTCAGATCAGGTTCTACACAGGATCTAATTATCCACACAGTTGATCAAATATTCTACTCTTCATTTCTAAATTCTAAAAGTTCAAATCAAAATATTAAGTGAATTTGAGTAATTGAATAAACTTTAATTCTAAAGACAATTATTAAACCTGACACCTGCTCCTTACAGCATAACAGGATAACCACAATACATCACGTCCTTATGGTTGGCTGAACAATCTCAATATTTCAAATGTCACTCACACAAGAAACCCGAAATACAAGACAAGGATTTTTTTGGTGGGTGTGGGAGTGGGGCTAGGGGGCTACAGAATATTTCTATTTATGGAAAGTAACCAATAGAACTGAGAATTGTTTGCATGTACAGAACAATTTGAAGGTTATCTGGCACACTACTACTCTTATGCAGATCCTAAAAGGCTTCCCAAAGCCTCTTGATGGGTGCAGATGCTTACACAAGCATATCTAACTGAAGGATATGGACCTTCAAGAATTTTTGCAGTGTTACTATGGAACAGACAAATTTGTGCATAAATACAGCAATAATTAATGAAAAGAAAAGGGTTCCCAGAGCACAGGAGTATATGTCTGGCAAAGGTTACCAGACAAAAAGAAAAACCCCAGGAAATTTCCAATGACATTCTGAATTTGAAAAAAGAAAAGCCTAATGGATACAGACCAAACAAATCATTCTTATATTATTTTTAAATTATTACAAAACACCCAATAACCTAGGATGCAGGATGGTGAGAACTGCCCAACATCTGTCAAAGTCTTATTAGACATTCTCAAGGAATAAATTATTTCATCACCTGATCTGTTCATTTTTAATTTAATAAAATGCCAGACACATTTATGTTAAAAAGAAGAGAGAACTGTTGCAACTTTAACTTGTGGAAAGATGAAAACCAGTAAACTCTTAGGTGATCATGACTGTATGAGAAATGCAATCCTTAGCCAAGCAATTACACAATTCAGGGGTCTTTTCTAGAAGATCAGACAAATAAAAACTTCCTGTTGCCAAGCTGCCATCATTTTAAGCTGTTTACCCTTCTCAGAACTAAACTATATCTTCAAAGAGTGAACTATACAGACACATACTTTCTTTAAAATGCTTCTGAAATGGCTAGTGTTCCAAAATAATACCTATCGGAATGTGGTTTTGTTTTTAGAAGTGGTTCATATCTTGTTATGTCTGCACACTATGATGAGCATGCTTCTCCATAGGCCAAGACTATGTATTGGCAGAGAGGCTTGTGTGTCCCGAAGATCCTCAGAGCTATGTTGCCTGGAGTCTCACCTGCCTGGTAGGGTCATCCATGACAAACAGACATGAGGGAAGGTTCCAATAAAAACATGGTCCAACCCCAATTCCTCAATGGCAAATCAGGTGGATGTCAGGTTTTCAAAGGCTATAAAGACAGAAGAAGTCTGCAGCAAGACAGAAGTGACCTGTTGTCTAGGGTTTTCCCTTGGCACTGGGTCCAGATCTCCACCTTGTCAGACCGTGTGGTTGCTGTCTCCACAAAGCAGCTTCTTTACATTAAACAAAGTTATGTGCAGGCTTCTATCACAGATAACAACATACTGTCCTGTACCAACCTTCAAAAGCCCTGTGATGATGGACCAGTGGTGACAGAGGCAGAACTAGTGAATCCAGCAGTCTCCACCCATGAACCTAGATGCAGGTGGTGTTAGGCTTGGTGGTTGTCTTGAATCTGGCTGAGACAGGGGTTAAATTTGGCTGCTGCCATAACTGAACAGTCCTATTCACAATCCCCTATACTCACCCAACATGGAGAAGCGGTTTTACCTGCTCCTGGCTAGATAACCACGTCTAGTGGGGTCACTCTCTCTGTGGTCAAAAACTTCATAACAAGAAAGTGATTTTTGAACAATGGAACATTTTCACTTTGATGGATAACCAAGACAATGACTAACCAAAAATAGCATCCATTGTCTCCAGGGAGCTACTAACATACAGCATTGATGTTGCAGCTCTGAGTGAGACAAGACAATTGAAGGAAGGCCAGGTGATAGAAGAAGATGGAAGCCACACCTTCTGAAAGGGGAAACTGGCTAAGGATGGACAGGTTAATGGTATCAGCTTCGCCATCAAGAATCAACTCATCATTCAACTTACAGAGCTCCCTTGGGTATTAACAAATGTCTTATAGCTCTCCATTTTAAGCTCAGCAGCAACCAGTATGCCACCATCATTAGTGCATATGCTGCAAGACTTGATGCTGATGTCAAAGAACAGACATAGATGACACCTAAGTGTTGACAGTAGGAAGGCACAACTCCATGTCACCACTGCCATCCCAGTTGCTGCCTGATAATGGCTCTGGCCAGGCTGTATCCTTGTACCCCATGCCCTGCCATTGGTACAGAAATATGGGAGCTATGTGCCTATGCGAACAGTTCTACTCCAACCCTGGCAATATTCTCACTAATACTCACAAGAAGGACAAGATCATTCTCCTCAGTGACTTCAGTGCCAGAGTTGTATGTGACCTGGAACTCTGAAGTGGTGCCACTGGGAAGAAAGGAGTAGGAAAGAGAACTCCAGTGGCATTCTTTTCCTGAGCAAATGCACAAAGCACAATGTTATCATCACAGACACCATCTTCAAACAGAGTGAGAAATACAAGACCATCTAGAGACACTCTTGCTTTAACCACTCACATCTCCTCAACTATGTTATTGTTAGAGCCGTGATTGACTGGATACCCCCTTTTCCCATGGTGACTGCAGCATGGCTCAATGCTCTTCATAGACAATGAATCTATCCAAACGAGATAGAATGAGCATTTTGAGTCACCCCTGAACCATGAGTTGACTGCAACAAATACCACCATCAAATTAATCTCCCAATACCCTGAAAGGGGATCCATCACCAACCCTGCTATCCTAGAAGAAGTCTGAAGTGACATCAAAGACCCAAGAAAAACAAGGCTAGTGGACTAGATGACATGCCTGCTGAAATCCACAAGGCCTGGGGTGAGGAAAAAGTTCTGAGACTCCATTAATTTATTCTATGCATTTGAAACAATGAAGAGATCCCTGGAGACCTCAGAAATGCCAACACTATGACCATCTTCAAGTTTTCATCTTCAAGTCCAAGAAAAGTGTTTTGAATAAAACCAAGACCTGTATATGGCCTTCATCGATCTTACTAAAACCTGTAAATGCATCAAAAATGAAGCCTTGTGGAAACGGGCTGGCCAGATTTGGATTTCCTGAAAAGTACGTCAATGTTCTGAGGCCTCTCCATGACCAGATGACCAGATGACTGTGACCATTCTTTATAGTGGACTAGAGATAGATCCATTTGTAATCTGAGCTGAGGTCAAAAACGGTTGCATCATTGCCCCAAATCTGATCTCAATTTTTTGAAGTGATGCTGGTTCTCATTAAGAACCATCTTCCTTCTAGAACTGACACTGGATACCAGACAGATGGAGGACTCTCCACCTGGGATGTGTACACTCAAAGAGAAAAGTACTCAAAACAATCATCCTTGACTTTCAATATGGTAATGGCTGCACCATCCTTGCTCACAATGAGGAAAACCTCCAGACTGTGGTGGATCTTTTCAGAGAAGCCCACCAAACTTTGGGTCTCTCTCTCAACAATGACAAGACTCAAGTGCTCTATAAGCCTTCCCCAAGCCATGAGTATAACCCCCTCCCCAAATTATCATTGGGGGAAAGACCTTGGCAGAAGTCGAGCACTTCCCCCACCTCGGTAGCCATCTCTCTCTCAAACAGTGAACATTGATGAAGAAATTCAGCACAGTATCTAGTACACAAGTGCCTCCTTTAGGAAATTGCTTTGATGTGTCTTTACATTCATCATGATGTGTCTTTGATTCATCATGATCTCTGAAAAGACACCGAAATTCAGGTCTACAATGCAGTCAGCATCTCCACTCTTCTCTATAGATGTGAAATGTGGGTGACATACTGTTATCATCTCAAGAGTCTGTAGAGGTATCACCAGTGATGCTTACAGAAAATCCTCCACATCTAATGGGAAAATCACTGCACAAGTGCCAGCATCCTTGCTGAATCCAGTATTACCAGCATCAATTCAGTGATCCTCAAGCACCAGTTTTGTTGGATTGGACATTGTGCGCAGAAGCCTGTGCAAAACATGTGATCTATTTCCAGTTTAGTAATGGCCTGAGATCTTATGGTGGTCAGAGGAAACACTACAAGAACACATTGGAGGCACACCTCAGGTAAACATATGCCAATGTCTAGAGTTGGGAGGAGCTAGATGCTGATCAACTCCAATGACGCCACAACCTCAACTAAGTGACATTCCATCTCAAGGCAAAGTGTCTTGCCCTTGAAGCAGAGAAAAGAATAGAGAAAGAAAAGGGAGAGGAATACTAGCCTGAAACCTACTTTTCCTTGCAAATACGTCTGTGGCTTAGGGATTGGATTCTTAAGCATAAGCGGCACTATAGAATATTATTGGGGTTGGGGATAGATGGTCTGGAGCGCACCTGCCTGGCCCTGACCCTCCCTCCTGTAGGGCTGTTCTGGGGCCGGCATGTGCTAGTGCTGTGCATGTGGTGGTGGAGGAGTGTGCAGCAGGAGCGCTGGGCATGGTGCTGTGGCAGCAGTGGTGCTGGATCTGCTGCCACCAGCCTAGTTTGGGGGGGCTAAGACTCGTTAGCCCCAGTCTTCCACTGCCTATGCGCTTAAGTCACCTCAAGACCTTAAGTCACCTTCAAACTGAGGGACTGCCAATAACAGCATGACTGGGGAACACTGGGTCTTTCAGCATTTCTTGGTGTTCTACCCTCTTCTCCCTCCAAAAGGGGAGGAGGAGGAACAATGGGCAGACTGTCTATGGGCAATTTGCCTTGCTCCTCCATTTCCACTCTCCCAGAATATGGAGAACCCTGGGCCCCTCTACTGGAGCTGGGAGGGCCCCTATCCAAGCCACTGGAGTCAGAAAATGGGAGAACGTCTTCACACCAGAACTCAGTTTGCTGTTTCTGCATACCCTTCCCTGTCTCATCTTTGGTGGCAAGGGGTAAAGGTATTCATAGGATATCCCAGTTTGGCTGGGAGGATGCCCTGGAAAAACAAGCAGAGTAGAAGGAGAACCCTCACTGACATTGGTTCTGCTACCACTCATCCATGCAAGGGGACAGATGGAAGGGAGGGAATGGAACTACAGCTCCTGGGAGATGGGGCTGCAGAGAGGTACATATAGTATGCTGTGCTCTACCTGCTCTGTGGGGGGTACAGAAGTGGAGTAGCAGCTCACTGCAGTACCCAATTGGGCTCCTTGGCTGGAGAACACATTGCTGCATGCAGGTACAGCAATTTTAAAGCACTCCAACTAGCGGATGTGGGTGGGGGCATGACAGGGGCCTGGCTGTTTATATGGCAGCTAACAGAGGAACATTTTTAAACCTTTCTAAACCTGTTACTCTTGGAAATGTCTCTTCATACTCTGGATGCTTCATATAATCAAGACATGCTTTCAAAAATGGGCACCTTGGACTCTATTACTCTCCCTTTTTTGTACATTACAAATTTTAGGTAAGAACCTAATGTAGCAGAAACAACTTTATTCGATTTTCTCTGCAGGTAAAGCCTCCACCTGCACTGTATCAACTGACTTCTCTTTTCCCCACAAGATAAACTGTAAAGGGGTAACCTGGGTGCTTCCATATAACATTCTCTGATTTGTGAATTCAATTTCAGGGACTGTGTCTATTCCATCCCCCCTTTCCTCCTCCCCCATCCCCCCAGAAAATACTGGGAAGTCAAGTTAACTCCTGCAAGAGACACATAGAAAGGGAGTGACACAGTTCCAGGTCTGTCCTATGCTGCTATTGGCTCCCTTCCAGAGAGTGCTTGAACCATCTCTGATGACAGGCTATTCCAGACCCTGGGGACTCGGACAGTAAATAAATTCTTCCTTATGTCCAGCCTGAAATGATCCTGGAGGAGTTTACAACCATTCAACCTTGTCATCCCTTTGGGTGCTCTGGTGAACAAACGTTCCCCCAGATCCTGGTGAATACTCCTTATAAACTTACAGGTGGCCATCAAATTGTCCTTGAGTCTGCACTTTTCTAGGCTGAAGAGCCCCATAGCTCTCAGCCTCTCATCATAAGATCTGTTTTCCTGACCTCTGATCATGTGCGTGGCTCTCCTCTGTACTTTCTCAAGCTTCTCTACATCCTTTTGAATTGTGAAGCCCAAAACTGGATGCAGTACTCCAGCTGCAGCCTCACTAAGGCCTGGGATTTGCTTGTGAAGCATCTATGGATGCAAGCCAGAGTTTGCTTCCTTTACTAGCTGCAGCATCACATTGAAAGCTCATGTTTATCTTGTGGTCAAACATGACCCGCAAGCCCCTTTCCTCTGTAGTACTAGCCAGCGTAGCGCTGCTGAACCAGCGTAGCGCTGCAGGTTTTTCTTCCCAGGGCAGAGAACCTTGCAATTTTTTGGTGTTAAACACCATCAGCCATCAGTTAATCGCCATCACCATTCAATTCAAATTGAAGTTCACATTTTATCCTGTATTCATAAACCACTTACGCTTATCCAATACTTTTTTTAAATGTTGCAGTTTCTCTCACACCATACATGCTATTGGAAACCCAAAATAATGCACAGATATAAACAACTCTTGTACCTAAGTTCAAATGAACAAGGACTACCTTTTTCTGAACCTTGAATATGTTGCTCAGCATAAAACACTTAACAAGCCAATCCACAAAATATTTCTGGTACATTTCAAGTAAAAAAAGAGATTGCACGGTAGTTTGTCTTTAATATAGAAAGGTCATTTACCACACAGCAATATCTATTAGTTTCCATGCAAAAAAAATCAATAGGTTTCCAATTATAATTCTTGGAAAATAAATATGTAAAATTACCTATGTAACTAACTTCAGAGTAGATGCATCAGAGAATAGCATTTTACTTTAATATAATTTCTCCCTGGAATTATTTAAAATGCACATTTGAATTGTTCAAAAGCATGATTGCTTCCTCTGCCAGCTAGTTTTTTGCCTCTGACTTTTCTGAACTGTCATCAGCATTTGTCTCTCCTGCTGTTTGTTGAATTATTGTAATGGAGATATTATTAGTGAATAACTTTAATTCAGCGTGGTCAATATTTTCATTAATGGGAACAGAAGCCAAAGGTAGCTTTTCATTAGAGAATCATCATTTCTGATGAAAAGTGAAGTCCATTCAGTAACCACAGTATGAGACTACAGATCGTTTGGTTTTAAATCAATATAGTTATTGACTTTTAAGCTTCCTGATCTAAGAAAAAGCTATTGCATTTTGTATTTTGTTCTGCAAAGAATTTCAAGTATTTCCATAACTAAGGGATTTGTTAAGAGAAAGAAAAACACAACAACAACAAAAAGTTGTTTGGTGCTTTTTCCTCAATTCCAAATCTGTCTTATGCTACTATTGGCTCCCTTCCAGGAGGCATTCTTGTGGGTACATTTTCCAACACAAACCATGATCACATATTATGAGGTATATGGTTTTTGTTTTGAATTAAGTGTTTCATTGATATTAAACTTTAATGTGAGAAATAGAGTATATATTTAAGTATACACTAGACATTTTATGTGTATTCAGGGATGCTAGCTAACACCATGCTACCTCAAATGCAAATATACACAAAGCCTCTCCTTTAAATATATAAATATGTTGTACACAGATAAGGAAAAATAAAGAGTTAGAGTTCAATGAGTTAGAGTAGGCCCTGTAGTTATTCATTACACTGTTAGGGTCAGAAGGAAGGAAAAAATATCAAAAGACACAAAGCAGCAAACTCTGTTTTGGACATAAGACTTATTTAGATCATTCACTACATGCTCTGCCAGGGGCAGATACAGTGGGCAGGGAAGGATGCAGTGGTACCCCCCTTTAGTTTCTGCTCTTCCCAAACTTAAAATCAATACCCTTGGAGGAACAGCCACATTTCTATTAAAGCAGTGCTGAGAGAGTCAATTGACTTCATGGTTCCTTGTCATCTCCCTGATTCCTGCTAATCTCTCTTCATTCCACAGGTGTTAATCTCTATATTTTTTAATGATCTTGATGTCCCACTATTCAAACTAACATTTCTACTGAAATCGTGCTGTCTTAATTATTCCTGGTAGTGTCTCATTTCTATTTTAAATCTCTACAGACTTATGTGTGATTATATACTACACCATCTGCACCCCCTTCTTCTAAATCATAGATCTACCCATGTGCCCTACAGTACTAAACCAACCATTATCATGCTGTTGTTTGCTATGGCCCATTTTCTCCCCTCAAAAAACATAATCCAAGATGTTCAAACAGTTTATCTGAAATGCATTATATAAAATGTATATGTATGAAACATAGACGGTATTATACTTAAATATACTAGGCAAGCAAAGAGGCTAACAAATAGCTACATATGCCAGAAACAGATTAGTATGGATAAAAACGTTTGACTGGTGGATGCAAGGTGAGGGTGGGGGAAAATGCATTTTAATCAAATCCATTACCTGGTTATTGATTTCTCTTTGCCGGACTGATCCTGCAGAATACTTATAAAGCCTTTGACATTGAGATGTTTCACCAAAGATATTGGATTAGTCTAAGCAAAAGCCCTGCTTCTGGTGTAATCTCTCATATTTCATTTATATGTGATTTATTCCTTTGTCCAAGAGAAGGACTTCTTATTCACAAAAATTAATGAGATTGGAAATCCCAAAGGGAATTTGCTGTCTACCTCCTCAAAGTAAAAGTAGAAGTGTTGGGTTTACTTGACCTGAAGAATTCTGTTATGTGATATTTCTTTCTTTCAATATATTGTAGAATAGCCATTGTGTATACACCAATTATTTGGTCTTAAAGTTTAAAATCTGTCAAAGACTGGAACATAGCATTGCTTATTTAAAAAATGCAGGCTTTGTTTACTCAAAATGCAGTGTCAATTGTTAAGTGGGTTGTACATGTCTGTAGCTACAAAAATAGAGCATTCAGTATGAAAGACTCTTGAAAACTATTTTTTCCTTGGGAAAAATGTTTTTCTTTGCATTTTTTGTGCTAGGGCAGTTTTCCAAAACCTCTTAACAAATGTCTAGTCTGCCAGATCTAATGTATTTTGTAAAGCCTGTTATGTGACTAAAAGTGAATCATGCTATCCAAAAAAAGGTTCCAATTATTGTCATATTTAATGTACAATCTGATGAATGAAGCTTTGTTGAGTTATATATGAATTGAAGCATCTTACAAATTACTCGATTCAATTTGGCTTTATAAGAAACATACTATTTACAAGTCCTAACTAATGCACATTAGCTATGTTATATTTTCTTATTTAGTATCAATAATAGTTTAACAAAGGACAAACAAGCTATGACCATTTTTGGCAATGAAATCTGATTCATGTGTTAATGTCTTAACCTCTGTTAAGGTCACAAAACACAGAATGATTTTCTTCCACTGACATTTGAGAGACTCTGTAGTAAACATGATCCCTAAAAATCCTCTCTTATGTTAATATTAAGGGTGAGGGAGTAGCTTAAGCCAGAAGCTCGGGTAAAGTACAGTGTGTAAATGTACCACTTCAGCTGGAAGAACAAGCAAGAAGCTCTCTGACAAAATGGCATGCAGTTATGTGGGTACTATATTTTTAAAAAGCAGTTCCTGCACTCTCAGGACTATAGAGAATCCTCTTGTGCACACAGCCAGAGAAGAAGGAACAGGGTATTCATCTGTCTTGTTTCCTGCTGTTCTTTTGGTTCTGTTCCCTAAGGGGAGTATGTCTAAACAGTCAGCATTGCTTAAAGTTTTGAAGTGATTATTATAAATTGCCCCCCTACAATCATATGAAGATGGTGATGCTTCTTGTTCTTCTGCTTAGCTGTGCAGAGGGCACAGTGCATTACTTGCTCATCCTCTCTTTTTACTTTCCTCACACCCCCACCTTCTCCAACTCTGATGACCATATAATTTTGAGTAGTAGCTGCCAATAATCACAATGCAAGCTTTTCCATACTGAAATCCAAGAGCAACTGTGACAGAGTTACTGGTAATGAATCACAAGGCTACTTAAATTCTCAGAAATGTCCTTCTTCAAAGAGGGAAACATTTTGAATAGTCACCTTTTATCTTGAGAAGACCAATAAAGAACTAATACTAAATAAAGAAATATGGTGGTCCCTTATTGTGTTTCTAGCTCTAAATAGGACCTTTGTAGTTGTCTAGATGGCACCCAGAAACGACTTCTGAACTCCTCTGTTGTCTCCATATAAATGCAGTTTTCCAGTTGCTCTTATAGTTTTCCATGGTCTCTTGAAGATTAACAAGACCCACATATCAAGGTCAAGTAACACAAGCTAGCACTTATTTACAGCTTACATATAGATGAGTGCTATTTTGTTTATCTAGAGCTAAAAGACATTACTTTATAATGACTTTTAGCAAGTCTTTGAGTCATGCGTCTGACAATGTCTGCTTGACCTGAAAACCTCCCTAGCAATAGAGAATGCATTAAGTGCAAACTGTACTTTTAGTATAAAATCCAGTTATTAAACAGGATACAATAGCAGGATAATTCATCTATTGCTATATTCTCCCATGCAAATAAACTATTCTACATAAAATTCATATTAGAAATTATTGAAATAGTAGTTAGAAACATTTTTGCTGTCAGCAGAGCTTTTTAAGTAATACTGAGCGTTTATACACCAGATGCTTAACTATGTAGAAGCATAGTTTACTGTGCAGCAAGTGTGTGGATTTACACATATGTAGCACCTTATGCAGTAGGGGAATCCCAGGGCATGGAAACATACCACCACTTCAAAGGAGTCATGCACAGGGAGCACAGTGTCTGCCAGCATGTCCTGGAGGGTGCTACACACCTCCAGGACAGCCTGCCAACAGTGGTATTGCCTACACTAACCAGGTGGCTGACATACCACAGGCTGGCAGGGGTGGCCAGCTTCAGCAGAGTGAGGGCCAGATGCATGTCTGCAGGGAGTGGTGGCCATATGCTGGTGTTCTGCTGTTTCAGGTATGACCGGAGCTGCTTCAGGAGATCCCACAAGGTAATCCGGGTCATGCAGAAGGTCTGCAGCCACTGCTCATCATCCCAGGTGTGCTGGATGATGTACAGTCATCAGTTCTGCCTGGCCCAGTGGTCCCAGAGGTGGCAGTACTGGAGGCCCTGGAAGGCAACAGCAGCCCTGGCGGTGGCATCCTGGAGCCTGTCATTGGCCTTCCTGCTGGAGTCCAGTCAGTCAGACAGGGTTGAGGCAGTAGGTCCATGGTGGTGGCCCTGAGATGGTACACAGTGGCCTGGCTGGTGGTCACTGAGTGTGGGGGAGCTGGCTGGGCCCAGACGGATGTGGGTCAGGTGGTGGTGCTCAGCAGGAGCTGAGGACACTGGCTGTCAATGCCATTAGCCAGACCTGCCATAGCATGAGGAGGCACAGGCAACAAGGAGAGCACTACCATGTTCATGTGCATGCTGCTTCTAGCCAGGGGAGTGGTTGGCTAGAGAATAGCGAGCAGGGCTGCCTTTTGAAAATGCTTGCCAGCTGCAGGCAGCTGCAGTCAGAGTCTGAAGCTTCCGCTGGTGGTGGCAGAGATTCATTGCCGGGCCCTGGGAAGCGGGATCAGTTGCCAGCAAATCTGTTCCCACTTTCCTGCATGTAAAGACACCTGCCCAGCACTGTTTACTTATGGGTAATTTACTCACAAGTAAACTGATGCCACATCAAATGCACATGTAGATGTGCCCACTGACACCATGACTGAGGAACCCTAATCATTGTCAATCACTTCCCTTTGCTTTTGCTACATTAACCATGTGCAGTTATTATTATTAAAGAAAATTAGTTACTTTGTGCAAACCAAATAGAGAAAAGCCTGCATGTTTTTTGAATCAGGATGACTGAGTGTTTGATTTGCTGTGTAACTAGTTGCTGTTTCTCACCAAGCAAACACTGATGTATGCAGGCATTATCATTTCCCAGAAGACTGATTTAGATTGACGTGGCTATAACCACTGATAATAAAACTCTACAGACTGGTTCAACCCATAGGAAGTCTACAGAGTTAGAGCTAAGGAATGCATCAGGGAGGAGTGATCTTTATCTATAATTCACCTTGATATTCCATCAGATATGGGGTCCTGAAAGCACAGGAGTTCACTATGAAATCCTGAAATTTAAAGAGGTATATTCCAGCCTGTCAAGCCTGACTCTTTGTCCTCTACATTTTCCCCAAGCCTGGCTAGAGGTCAATGATGGGTGTACCATGATTTTCATCAAACTGTTTTCTTCTGCTTCTCTTCCCTCCATCCCCCAGTGGCTTCATTACTTTTCATTTGCTAACTTTTCCCCTCTACATTCCTGAACCAATCTGCATAATTCTGTCTTTCTCTAGCCAAATGCCCCTCCTCCGCATCAGCACAAATTAGGTCCCATGCCTCCATCCCTCTTTGCACCGCCAGTAACTTTTGCGCCAACCTTTGCTCTGTCTCCTGTGTCTGTCCTCAGCACTACCTCTACATTTAACCTCACACTGATCCCTTCATTTTCCTGCAGTTTTCTTGCTGCCTGTCTCTAGAATGCCTAAAATACATTCTTTTATGTCATTCACAACCTCATCTTATCTTACTCTCTACATCTCCTGACATTTACAGAGAAATGGACCCATTTATCTGAGATGACTGCTACAGCTGCCAGCTTCTTATGGATGCCTCTCTTCCTTGTCCTCTGCAATCTTTTCTTTGCCTTATTTAACCTGCGACCTTGGTTCTACTCTTCCACAAAGGATGCATCTACATGAGACACTGACTATGCAGTAGCCAAAAAATAATGCAGACTAGCACATCACAGCTTAGACAATGCTAATACATTACTGCATGGTATTATTAGGCTACTGTGTAGTAGCATCACTTAACAGATGTCTGCTAGCACTATGGTGCAGTAACTCCAGTTACTGTGCATTTATTTAGTATTATTAGTACAAGTACTAAATAAATGTGTAGTAACAACTGCGCAGTACCGTCTTATGCAGATGCACCCACTGTATTCAGTAGTATAAGTTACACAGTGCCTTTTTTGATCACCTGATCTCATAAAATTGGGGGTTAAGATTTTTAGCAAGCATTACACAAATTAGCTCTGCATTCTATACTAATGCTACTCCAATCCCTTTCCTCTGCCTGGTCTGTTGCCCTTCTTTCTGCTTCCTGCCTTACGCTCCCTGTCTGAGCTGCTCCTCTGTTTTCTGCTTCCTACTTTGTGCTCCCTGCCTCATTTGCTTCTCTGTTTTTTGCCTCTTACCCTCTCTCTGCCATGCTGCCTGTACCTTCCCCAACCCGCTGTGAATCTGGCTTGTGGCAGTTGTGGCTGTTAGGTTGGCCAGCTCTGTCTTATAGCATCACTCATCAGCTGTTTCCTTTATGGCCTGCTGTTGTGTCTTCCCAGAACTTCCTGTCCATCAGCACTAACAACTTTCTGTCTGTTTCCAGTGAACTGCCATTGGCCCCCCTTTTCTATCACATCAATCATAAGCTACTTTACTTTCAATGCCTTTCATGACCTTTTTCTCACTATCACCTTTCATTTACTATTGAAAGGATGATTGCCATGTGTAGTTCAAAACTGTAAAAGACTATTTCATTAAATATGAGAAAGGTGTGGTATGTTCTTTCTACAAAAGACACAGAAAGAATAAACTTCATTTTTCTTCCTCAGCAATTGTTAGCTATGCACATAGAATTTTATCTTAGTTTGACAGGATTCTACCAATCCCTTTAACACAAGGGATTGAGGACTATATCAAATTATTATTCATAGTTATTTTGAGATTCAGAGGATCTGAAAATAAAAGTTCATGGTTATTTTACAGCCTCAATCCCCACTTTTTGCATGTGAAAAGCTACAAAAAAGTTCAAAGAAGTGGGTACTCTTAATAGTCATAACTAAATTAATGTCATTGACCATTATATTAGCATATGTGGAGAGAAAGTAATATAGCATTAAAACATTCCAGCGTGAGTTTTATTGGCCATTAACATATGCCACAGGTAAGTTGTGAGGTTTGATTCTGTAACTATTCAAGACTATTATTAATAGTCCAATAAAATATGATACATGCCCCAAAGTATGCTATTTTCAATGAGTTTCTAAAGAGTGGAGTCTAAGCTTCCTAGGTGATTCTAGAGGCTGCTAGTAGGTATACAAGGAGAGGCAAACTTGTTTATGATCCCAGACTCAAGGCCACCCTAAGTCATCAGACATTCTACCCACTTTATCTAATTCACTCATACTTCTAATGCCATAATTCTGTGTGAGGCCTGTATGGGTGGCTATGGGAGGAGGCATTCTGTTTCCACCATCCTTTATCATACATATTCATGATTAGCTAAAATTTTGCCCTGAGGCATTTCACTAAAAAAAAGAACCATGGAAGCAGCTGATCCATCTGCAAAGTGCTGTTTAGCCAGTTTGGAGAAAAAACACAGTGGGGTTTTTTTTTGAAGTTTGACCACTTGTCACCTAAACTTCAAAAAGAAGGCAGTTCTTCCCTCCTCTTTCTTGCTGCTGTATTCTGTAGTGTCTGGCTGTGTTTGAAGTTTTCTTTCCATGTAAAAAGCTTAAGGCAAAATTCTACTCTCAGATACACACAGTGGAGCACAACACAGACCTTCTGTTCTCTCTAAGTGCAGAGGGCTAGCTTCGCTCTCCCCATAGATTATGTCTTGGGGGTACACGCATATAGGGAAAGCATAAGTTATCACTGAGAACGTCTCTGCAGACCCAGCAGGAGAACTGGACACCAAGTCTAAAGTTGAATGACATTCAGCCACAAGCCTGATTCTTGAACTACAGATGACTCATTCCTATCTACCCACTGTGTCCCAGTATGGCGGGAAACTATTTGACCTATCTGAATTACTGATATTAATGAATGCAAAAAATTATTCCACTTACAATTAGATGGAAACATTCAAAAAGGTGTAAAAGAATTAGGTACCCAAATCCCATTGAGACTCAGTGTGAGTTTGGCATTTAATTCTCTTATGTACCGCTTTGAAATCATAGCTAGATGTCACACATATACCTTCACAAAGAAACCAAAGCCAATCCTCTTTAAACAGAAGAAACACTGGCAACCTAGGAAGAGCAGAAAGCAGGACCAAACTACACAAAATGTATTTATAAATATAGAATCTTCTTCAAATCTCTTCTTCTTCATACTTCTTTTATATTACCTACTTTTCTAAAGCATAGCTAACTCAATAGTTCATGTTTAGTGTTCCTCTTTCCAAAAACTAATAGTTAATGATGCAGGGACCAGCATTATCACAAAGCTGAAACTTGATGCATCAATTACCATATTACTTGATTAAGAGATGAGGTTTTCCCCTACATTTAACATGGATGGGGGGGAGCCCCTCATCTTCGAATTGAGTATGAAGTGGTGGGGGCCAGACAACTGCTGCAGCTCCAGCTCTAGCCCCAACCCAGGGTTGGGGTTGAAGTGGAGCCACAGCCACAGCCTGCCTTTATTGCCACTGTCCCCCCCGACCACTCCTCCCCTATAGCCTCAAGCCTTGATTGTCCCATGTCCCCCAACGCTGCTTCTCCCCATGTTTCCCTCCTACTGTACTCTTTACTTTTGCTCCATGCCAGCAGACTCCATTGCAACTGCAGCCTTGAACACAAAGCACAGCTCCACCCCAGTCATGTAGTGGTGTCATGTTCATGCCATTGCCATGGAGCAGGGCTGGACCCATTCTCAGTGTCCTCAGGCTGCATCAGGGATAGAGCCTACTGATGCCAGAGCAAAGGTAAGGGGGAGGTAGAGGGGCTGGTGGTGGGGGAGTGACTTCAGGGGGGAGATGGGAGAAAGGAGGGTGGGGACCCAAGGCTGTGAGGGGTCGAAAAGACATGGAGGAAGAAGGAAGAAGGCAGCAGAAGGGGGAGTGGGTGGCCTGAGGCTGGGCAGGTATAAGTGGTGAGGGGGACAGGTTTCAGGGCAAACTGATTGCCTCCCCCACTGCCAGACTCCTAACACATGCCTCGCACTGCCTCTTCCCCATTGCTCCCTCCACTGCCTGATTTCTTATAGGTTCACCACTGGCCCCCCCATTGCCTGCCCCATTACCACTCCCCCACTGCTAGCTATACCATGTTGCCCAGTGCCTCTCCCACTGTCTGTGCCCCCAGCACCTAACCCGTTACCATCTCTCCACCATCTGTCCACCCACTGCCTGCCCCATTACCTCCCCCTCATTGCCTCTCCCCCCCCACTGCCTGTAGTAGTGGGTGTGGGGGGCTGAATTTAAGATGATCCTCCAATAATTAAATTCTCTATATAGAACATTATAATACATTTATAAATTGTATGTGTATAGAATCCAATTACTGGGGGAGAGTCATCTTAAATTCAGGTCATCTTGTAGTCATGTAACTATGGTATTGTATAAATTACAGGTGGTATCTTTACAAAAACAATTTAAATATTAGAAGAGATTCTGTTCTTGGTTTATAAGCGGTAAATGTATAGGTCTTCAAGATTTCCAAAGGGAAGCCAAAACAAACTATTCTTTTCTTCTGCCATAAAATATTAACTTAAAGTAGACAGTTAGAAGTATGATTATTAGTTATGCTTAAGCCATCTAATATTTGTCCCATAGTATTCTGATGTAGACTTGCATTTTAAAGTGACTATAAAGGAAGTGTTTTATTAATTTCAGTCCCATTGATTAGTTTTTCATCATTTGTAAGGTCATACTTATATGCTAAATGAAGGTGTAGTTGAAACTGATCTTGTTGTGAGTTTTTTAAAAGTCACAATGAAATTGCTGTGAGTTTTTTAAAAGTCACAATGAAATTCTAGACTTTTTCTTTTTGTAGCAAAACTGTATTCTAAAAATAAAGCACAAGTTATATTAAGTGCCCAGCAATTAGGAAAATCAAGCCCATAAAATGTAGGAGAACTTTGGTTTTAATAAGTTCTGAAGATACCTTATTATCTACTTACAATGGTAGGAGCTGGGCTGGGACCTGTCTGTGCTAGGTGCATCAGTAGTTCCTTGATGCAAGGAGGACAGTCTTCCTTTAATTAGGGAGGCATTGGGAAATCGAGAGATGGCTGAAGAAGCCAGTCCAAGAGTTGCATGTCTGACTACAGTCATGGCAAACAGTTCCAGGAGGAAGGAATAAGTTCTGGTAATACAGAATCACAGCTCTTTTTCTATGTCTCTCTAGTCTATCTGCCTCCTCAGTGAGGCAAGTTTGCTCAAAATGATTGATACTCTGCCATACGGTACCATGGGGAGTGATTCAGTGCTCAAGTCTCCCAAATATTGATATGAATATCACATTTTTTTCAGATTGGCCTTCTAGGTGTCATTGACTCTCTTCTTTTGACTACCTCTACATTGTTGACCATTGGTGAGTTGGGAGTATATGACCTGTTTCAGTAGTCAGCTGTCAGGCAACCCTGTGACATGCCATTTCCAAAAAACCTTGTGCCACATAAACATGGTTTAAATGCTGGTGGTGTTTGTTTGAGCCAGAATATTAGTGTTAAGTTTTTTTCTCCTTCCAATTGATGGGGAGGATGTTCTGAAGACATTGCTGATGGTAATGACTGAAAGAAGCCCTCTACTTGTAATATGCGGAGCACCTGCCTGGGTTAAGGTGGATTGTTTTTGTGAAGTTGACAGTGAATGCAAGTGGTTTATATACTTCACAGAAGCAACCAAGAGTGACCTGGAACTCTTCAATTGAATGGACATACACAACACAATCCTCAGCATATTGTAAATCAACAGTGGAGATGCTGGTTGTCTTGGATTTGGAATGTAACTGACTGATATTCCCATCCATGTGATATT
This sequence comes from Caiman crocodilus, assembly GCA_030014935.1. NCBI lineage: Eukaryota > Metazoa > Chordata > Crocodylia > Alligatoridae > Caiman > Caiman crocodilus. Next base: position 69,877,000 of record JAGPOW010003685.1, read on the forward strand.
GGATGCTGACTCAAGATGAAAGTCAATCAGCAGTGAGATGCAAAATAGCTGAGACATAGATAGAAAAGAGTGTTGGTGCAATCATATTCCTTCCTTGACTCCAATTTTAATAATGAAGGGAGCATTTTCAAGCCATTACTTAACTCAGCTGCTGTCATATTGTCATGAAGGAGTCTAATGATAACAAATTTTAAGAGGTATCCAAATCTCAAGCATCTTCCATATGGTGTCTCTGTTGAATGAATCAAAGACCTTAGTCAGGTCAATGAAGACCAGGTAAAGATCTTGCTGTTGCTTGTGGCACTTTGCTTGCAGTTGGCTAGCAACAAAAGTCATACATATTGTACCTCTGAGTGAGGGATGCAAGTGAGTACGTCTCAGTGAGGAAGGTGAGTTTGTTGAGGAAAAAGTGACTGAGGATATTCCCAGCTATGGACAACAGGACAATACCACAATAACCAGGATAATTGCTGCAATCTACCTTCTTTCTTGAAGACAGTAATGATTGTGGCATCTCTTAGGTCACTGGGAATCTGTTCACATTTCCAGATTTTCAGAAGGATAATTTGTAGTTGATGAGAGAGCTCTTGACCTTGGCCCCATGGGTAAACCTACCAGAAGTATAAAACTTGAGTGTAGGGCCTCTTGGGGTCATTAGTAGCACACAAGATCTATGTAATATCAAGGTCGCAATTCATGGAAGAGGAGTGCTAGGTACACAACAAATCAGAAAACATCTGCCTTCCCTCAGAACTAAAAATATTACAACATAATTTTAACAATCTGAATATATACCAAGAGGGTGGGAGAAAGAATCTATTACTATCTTTGTTTTACAGATAGGAAAAGGTCATATACTTTCTAGTTCCTGCACAATATATGTGGAAGATCGGGTTATTCAACTCAGTTTCTTTCATCATTGGGCAGTAGTACAGCGACAAAAATATTCTCCTTTTCAACCCTTGGGTTAATAAATTAGTGGGTTTCTACATCTTAATTCTGACAAATGGTACAAATTTTCCGTTTTAGGTTGATTATATCTCTTCTGTAACAACTGATGTGTAGAAATTCTGAACTGAAAAAGGAATACTATGATTAAATGTATTCTGTCCCTTATGTTATACTTGTCCATCCATTTGCCCATTTATAGCTGCCTATGAATTAGCAGGATAATATTATAATTTTTTCATATTCAAGAAGAGAAAATTCATATTACATGTAAATAGTTATGTGCCTTACCTCATTTTAAATTTCAGTAATTGAATGAGAAACAAGAAAGTCTATTGAAAGGACTGTATGCTGGTCAAAGACTAATGAGGATTCTTTTCTGAGTCTGAGTCACTGGGTGTCATGGTAACAATGCATTATTGAAATCTGATTAGTATGCCCAGAGGCTTTATAAAAGATAGCATGTTCTTCTAATTATACTCTCTTTTCTCAGGGAAGAGTTGTATGTTCGTAAGAGGTGAGAGAATGCCATCATTTTCCTTATCTATAAATCAGATATCAATGTCCTGTGTGCTCACCAATTCTACAACACAAGCTATCAATCAATGAAAAAATATTTCTGTTCCCTTAAAGAAAATGGAAACTTTCCATTTCTCTTTTTCCACAGATTTTGCTGTGTTTTTAATTTCTTTAAATCTGTATAAATGTCAGGGGCATCTTGCAACACAGAGTATTGTTTCTAAGAATTAACTGTAAATGCAGGTGTTCTGCAGTACTGACACCATATTTAGGGTCCAATTTTGTATGCCTCATAGACTCCAAATTCCAAGGATAAAAAAAAAAAACAATGAAAGTTCTGGGTGCTTAAACAAAGGCAGATCTAGGATTCCACTTGCCGTTGTAATCAGTTTCACATCAATCCAGGAAAGCACTGGTAAGCATCTACCTACAGTAAAATTCCACCCCAAATGAGAACACATTTCTTCACTGAGGCCTACAATGGTGTAGATGTTGGTATAGGTGTATTTGACTGAATGATGAAGGATCCTATGTTAAGACAGTAAATGCCTTGGAATTAATTCGACTCTCCTTCTTCCTCTCCCCCAAAGACAATATAGATGATGTGTTGCAATTAATTAATTCATTAAATGCAATATCAGAGGTCTAAATAGGTCTTTTTAAAGATCAAGCTTAGGCTGAGGACTCAAATAGGTGCTCACTATGTTAAAAACAGAGTCCTACTACAACTGAAAACCCATAAATGTGATGCAAAATCTTTTTAATGCACATAGCTTTAATCCTACCAGATAAAAAACCTACTTTCTCAGCGTAAAATAATTATACTTCTCAATGGGATGTCCACCAAATCCAATTAATTATCAGACTATTTCAGTAACTTATATATGATCATTTCCTGTTCTGAACATCCACTTTTGTTTGCCAAGTCATGATTTGACTTTTGATGAAGGGAAATTGGGAAGCTTGCAATCTTGCTCCTTAACTCAACTAGAATACTTTAAATAAAACCCACAACTAATGATTAAAAAGAAAATAAACTGCTCTGTATTACTAAAAATTCATGCAAGGCATGCTATGGTGCATGACCACAAACAGAATAAACACAACTAGACCTGAAAAGCTTATTACACCTTGTTAGATGCTCTGGCATGTGGACAAAGTTTGAGATGTACAAAATACCACAAGCAATCAATCTTAAGTCAACACTGTGAAAGTCAAAGGAACATTTATCTACATGTTTGGAAATTCAGCAGGGAGCACAGGGTTATACTGAGAATAGAAAGTCATCAAAGCAGGCCAGCGAGGGAAGAAAGAGCAAACAAGTATTTCGCCAAGAAGGATTAGGGCTGGTTCAGGGTACTGTTTACACTAACCTTGGATGAAAGCAGCAGCCAGACAGCCAATCAGTGTGACCTTCACCTGTCACAATGATGTTCCCATTAGGGAAGGCCCACATCTTCCAGAGGTGGTCATCACTCGCAGTAACTATGACGTCTTTCCGAGGATGCAAAGCAAGACTAGGAAAAGAGAGAGACAGATTGGAACTGACATCATTTTCCTCGAAAGAAGCATGACTATTTTTAGTAGAAGGCAAGGTTTAAATATTACTGTGATTTTTGGATAGTAAGTACAAATATTGACACTTCCAAAAGCTGCAGGATAAACAAAAATTTTGCATGATATTGGCCATAACTTGCTTCTACTGAAGTAAATAGCAAAACTCCATTGGATTCAATAAGATCAGTTCTGGCTTCTAAATCTTAAAGTCCCAGTGTGATAAGCCACATATGCATGATATCACAATTATAAATTATGACTAGGACCCTACCTAATTCACAGGGGTTGCCCCACTGATTTTGCAGGCAGAATGTAGGTTTGGGTAGCCCTTTTGTGGGCAGAGTATGGCTGACCCCTCACCCCCACACACCTGTGATTGGCCAAGGGGCCCCATCAGCCCCACCCCTCACCACTAATTGGCTGCAGAGGCTGCTGAACATGTGGCTCCACTCATTGCTACTGATTGGCTGCAAGGGCTGTCCTCCATGCAGCCCCATCCCTTGTAGCTGATTGATGGAGTGGGATACGGTCACATGACAGGCTACCCTTGCAGCCAATCAGTGGTGAGGGGTGTGGATAGCAGCCATCTTGCTGGCAGCCCATCAAGCAGGCATCCCCTCTTTCCCCACTTCCCGACCCTAGCAAGCTACTATAGTGCCCAGTAAGTCTCAGCATGGGTTTCAAAGTTTCCACAAATTTTGCAGGCATTGCCTGGATTTTACAGGCAATGCTGGATTTTGTGGAATCTTCAAAATCTGCACAATTGTGAATTATGTAGGTCCCTACTTACGAACCAGCAAAAACAACCACTAACACTATTCCAGAAAAATAACCTTAGAAACCATTAGCTTGCTAGTGTGCTACAAAACAGAAAGAGAGGACTAAATAGTTTGTCTGCTTGTTTACTAAGCCCATGTGCTTAAGGTCTCCAAAATACAGGGACAACTAGTTAACTGCGAATCACACTTTTGTACTCATGCTTTATTATTCGTATGTTAATCACTACTCATTGCAAATGGGTTATGCTTAACAATCCATTTCAGATAATGCATTCTAGCTATGCTATGTATCCTTTGTTTGTATATTGCAATAATGTAAGTACGCTAGACATGTATGTGCCTATTTCAGCTCTAGCCAAACAGTCAAATAATTCAATCTATTTTGAATTTCACCATCATAGTAATGGGTAAAGTGCACCCATGACAGAAAACACAAACCTATGAAAATGATCATAATAGCATAATTTTTATATGGGTTTCATTATTCAATATAAATCATTATAATTGAGTATCAATATTGCACTTGGCCCTGCATACAATATGGAATGGACCTATGCCACTCTGAGTAAATTATTTAGGGCCTTATTATATGGTAAATTTGGGCAGGTCCTGGAGCTCTTAACACTTGAATTGTCCACACTTTAACACCTGAAACTAGTTTTAAGCACTTGTTATGTGGATCAAAGATATGCCTCTCCAGGGCAGGATTCTCTGGGTTACACAGTTCCTATTACACTAACGTAAAGCCATTCTAGGCTACCTTAGTGTAAACACTCATTGCAAGAGATTGGAGGCAGAGTAGAGACTGGGGAAACTTTGGGCGGGCTGGTCTAGTCACTAGGGAAACTCAGCACTGGGCAGATAGCTTGGGCCTGCAACTGTGCTGGCCCCAGCAGCCTCCTTGGGCCCTAGGAGCCAGGGAAGCTGCAGCCACAGTGTTCCTACAGCTGGGAGCCTGGCCAGCCAGCTTCTGGTTTTGGGTAGCACAGACTGCCTCCACATGCGCTGCCCCACTTTTTTCCCTGCACAGATATTTTTGACCCCAGAATCTCCCCACCCCCACCCCTGCACTACAAGATAGCACCACGGAGAATGCCCAAATGTGCAGTGTATAGCACTGCAGATGGCTACACACTACATATTTGGCATTCATTTGGGCACTTGTCTAGATGCAGCTAGGAAGTGCTTGGTTACCACCTATATCTATCTATCAGAGGCACAGCAGAGCAACTTTGCATCCTGGGTAGCAGCTGAGCACCCAGAAGGTTGGATGCTGTGCTGCCAGCAGTAGCACTTATTTTGTACCACCCACCTTTTTTCCTCTCTTAAAAGGCAGTGCCCAGGGCTGCTGTGGTTGTCCCTTTCCCCAAGTTATGTTACTGCTGTGTACAATGAGAACAAATACAAAGTTTAAGATGTTCTATTGGCTTAACCTCATCTCTTTGGAACAGAGAAATTTCTCAGCTATTTGCGGAGGGAGGATCTAGAGGGTCTGTCTTCCATCCTCCATTTCTGGACACAAATCACAATTGTTTGGCTGACGTCCTTTGTTTTCATATTCACCGCTCCAGGACCCCATGCCTCATAGGTTCCCTGCAACTGGACTGGATTGTAATTTGCTCTTTTTACCCATCCTGCCCAATCACTGGAAGCCATTTTCTTTCCTGTCTGCAAGCCACTGAGACAATTCTTTTCAAATCCAGCCTTTAACCTTCCCATCTAGCCTTTATATCATCCTTTCTTCTTTCACTGATTAAGGTTTCTCAAATGCATTGTGCTGCTGTGTAAAAATAAAGAACTTGCTATATTGGAGAAAGCAAGATATTGCCATTGGAATAGAACCCACAAAATATGTTTTAGAGACTTTTCTTTTTAACTGCAGAGCTCCTACAAAATGATGTTGCTATCCAAGATTTTTTTTCATGAAATTGTACAGGCATACAGTGAACACCACTTAATTAACAACAGACTGGTGACATGACTGCTGTTGAACTGCTTATCAAAAAGGGAAACCCATTCATCCAAAAAAAGTTCCACATGCAACCTTAATTAGGCAGCTCTGCCTTCATTTTTTGGCAACCAGAATTGTATACATTTTTGCTTCATCTTTGTTCATAGGGTCTAATTATTTTCAGCACAGAAGACTTAGGGTGGACTGGAGTGGGAAAAAAAAAACCAATGACAGGACATGTGTGATACAAACACTAGCTTTCTCCTCCTTCTCTTCCTCCCCTTACTTTTTACATTTGTTTGTGGGAGAGGAAATGTCCACAAGAAGGCAGTGGTGGGAAGATAGCCAGAAACAGAAGAACTCTTAGATATCTGCTGCTAAACTGTGGAAACAGGTGTATTTACATCTTATTTCAGCATTAGAAGCCATTTAAACTCTTTTGTCCCTTGCTGCAGTAGATATACAGTGCTTCCAGTAATTTGGTTTCAGAACATTTATCTATTATATTAATTTATCTTGACTGAACCGTATATAAAAATACAGACTGCTAAAACATTGGCAAAAAACTTTTCAGTGTAAGTACATACCACACAAATATACACAAAAATAATGTTATTATTGCAAAAATCAAGTAATTAATTCTGGCATTTCCTAACATTTAAGATCTTTTATTTTAACTTGATTTGACCCCACTTGTGAATTAATTATGCTAGAGCCAGACTATGGAATTCTCAGAGTATTACTTCCATTGAATCCATTCCTTACTCAGTGCACAAGATAGACAGTGTTCAGTGAATGAATGGTTAAATTATTAACAACTTTTGTTTCATGCCACATCCCTCTGAGGCAGGGAGGCATGCTTAGGCATGTTTAATTTTACAGATAGAAGACAGCAAGACACAGAGATACTAAGCCAAAAATATGTATTAATTGTTTGTGCCTGCCATGGGATTCCTTGGATCTAATTATTCAAAGTACTTTAAATTTTTCTAGCATTATTTATGTTCAGTGAGCAGCTCTTCAGTAGGAGCACTGAGATCTCCTGGAAATCTGGCCCCAGGTGTTTCAAGGGAGTACCCAGAAAATATGGAATATAAAGTTAATAATCATGAAAAGTTTACTTTGTGTGATCATTCCAGCATCACATAGGAAAGCTATGTCAGAGCAAAGGATAAACCAGGTTTCCAATGTGGCATTCAAAAGCCTTAACCACAAGGGGAAAAAGCCCATAATGTTAATTTTAGATGTTTATTAATAAAATAATAATTTAGTCCTATGATGTTAAGTCATTACAAACTTGTCTTTGCCTTAATGAACTTTAAGATGACTGCAATTATTTTTATACTGAGGACACTTTGAGAAGGTTGTTTTTTCTGGTTGTTTATTTTATTTGATGAGACTTGCAAGATACTTAAAAAAAATGTTTCAGTAGGCTTCTGCTTGTTCTTAGTCCTGAACCAGTCTCTAGTATCAAAAAAGAGATAATCCTGTTGGCAAAACTAAACATAGCCCAATTGGTCTTATGCCTAAGGTATCACGATCAAAGGGTAAGTATCGCATTTATGCAAAGCCATTCCAAGGAACTTTGTATGTTTATTTACTATTCAAAAATATAAACAAAGTTGAATTCAGAAGGAGAAGCAATGTAATGTCTACAACCTGAGACACACTCACTGAAAAGGCCAGAAGGTATTACTGTATCGCATAAGGATCTAAAAACTGTGCCTGTTGGAGGTGCAAAGACTAAGCCATCAACCTTGGAATCATAGCATCTTAGAGAAGTAGGGCTAGACGGGAACTCCATAGGTCATCTAGTCTAAACCCTGCCTCAGGCAGGATCATCTTTATCCAAGCCATCCTATGCAAATCCATAATCTAAGGCTAACATCAAACCTGACTCAACACAAGACATAGCACCCTAACCTGTCACAGATAAAGCACAGGGATAATGGCAACCAATGCCCTGCTCCTATAAAAGGTGAATATATGCACAAGAGATCCCAGGTAAAAGGCCACACTTCCAGCTACAGAGGAAGGCAAAACTTCTCCCAGTCCAGACCAATTTGACCAATCCGAAAACTCCTTCCTGAACCCAAATATAGTGATTGGGCTGACCCTGAGCTGAGGGGCAAGACCCTCTAGCTAGGAACCAATGGCTTTAAGTCCTAGCAGAAGGAGGACTGGTATATCCCAATCAAAATCCTCAGCCTTGACTGCAGTCAACACCCAATTCTTCTGAGGAAGGCCAAAATAAATAAATAAAAAACCCTGACACATGCAGTAGAAAGCAGGGTGGGAAAGAGTGAAATCTCCTCCCAGTCCCATGTGGCAATCAGCAAAGCCTATAAGCACATGAAATACCCATAGTAAAGCATGGGCATAGCTACCTATGGTTGTCGCTGCCAAACCTCTTCTTGAATATCTCCAGTGACAAAGAGTCTACAAGTTCCCTAGGATGTTTTTCCACTGCCTTACTCTTCTAACAGTGAAGATTTCCTGATATCTAATCTAAAACTACTTTGCTGCAACGTTAAGCCATTTGTTTGTGTGCTACTCTTTGCAGCAAGAGAGAAAAATTTCCTTCTTCTTTATGGCAGCCCTTTAAGTATTTCAAGACCATGAACACCTCCTTGCCTTTGTCTTCCCCGAAAGCACAAATTTGGGTAAGATGGGGTTGGAATAGGAGTTGATAAAAGATATAGGTTTGGTTTGTACATGGCAATAGGAACTCTTGTTTTGCCTTGGAGAAGAAAAGGGTAAGCAGTGCTAAAAGGGCATAAATTGTTTTCAAAACACGTTCCTTCTTGGGCAGTCACTCATACTAGTTTCTGCAGTTGATCCTACTCCTTTCCTGAATACCTCTCCTCTGGAACAGGCAACCAGTTCCACTTCCTTCCTATCTTATTTAGAGCTAGTTAATCCTACCTACCAGCATACAATAACAATAATGATTGCTTGACATGTAATGCAGGAATTTACCACTTGAATTTAGTATAAATGAACCCCAAACTCTTGTATTCTTAGTCCTATCTTTAACATTTTCCTCCTTGGTAGGTATGGAAGGATGGACAAGGAAGGAACAAATATGGAATAAAAGCAAGCAAAGAATGAAACAGAACATAAGGAAGTCCTGTAAAACAGAAAACAGAAAACAAACAGAATGTCCCTCCTGTTCCTCTTCATCACAAACACAAAATCTCTTGTCAAAGGGACATTCATAGGATCATAGAAAAGTAGGGCTGGGAAAAGCCTCATGAGGTCATCTAATTCAGCTCCCTGCTCAAGGAAGGATAATCCCTGACTACAAGTACCTGTCTAAACTGCACTTGAAAACTTCCAGGGATGGAAATTTCATGGTTCTCTAGGTAGCCTGCTCCAATTCTGGATCACTCGCATAGTCATAAATATCCACCTGAACTCCAGCCTAAATTTTCCCTGCTGTAGCTTGAGGACATTGTCCTTAAGAGCCACAGAAAAAAGCCCATCTTCATCTTCGCTATTACCACCCATCAGGTATATGAAGTCTGTTATCAAATCTCCACTCCCATCCCAGTCTTCTCTTCTCTAGGCTCAATAACCCATAGTTCTTTCAGCCTTTCCTCCTAAATCTTGCTTCCCAGGCCCCTAAACATTTTTGTTGCCATGCACTGGATTCTCTCCAAACTATCCACATCTCCCTTGAAGTGTAAGGCCCTACTTTCTTTTCTTAAAAAGGAACAAAAGGTAGTGAGGAACATCCTTACTACTTACTCGTCTCATTTTATGCTGACCAGGGATACAGGTTTTCTGTTTCCCATGGAAAAATGGAGAAAACTATGGATTTCCCCTTTTATTAGGGAAAACACAGATTTCTCCTTTTAGCAGAGAAACCTGTGATATCCAACTTTTGCAAAGAGCGTTGCAGGCTGGTTTAGCTCCAGTTTGTAAGAGTTGTTTGCAAACAGGGCAGGAACATCCTAGCCCTGCCCAGAGGGATAGGGGGAGGGAGAAGGGTGGAGCCTGAGGCTCTCAAGTCAGCCACAGCTCAACTCAGCTCAGCCTCACTCTTTGCTCCTGAAGCACATGTGGTAAGTGGGGCTTGCAGGGGACTGGGGCCCCCTCTGGCTGGGCTGGGGGAGCTAGGAGCTGGCCCCACCCCCGCTCAAGCAGGCAGCAGCAGTGGGGGAGCCAGCTCCATGATGCTTGTGCTGCAGCTGCCTGCTGTTGGGGGGCAGGGAGCTGTAGACTTGGGTCCCAAGCCCCATAGCCCTGGTAGCTGGGAGCCCCATCGGCAGGGCTGGGGGGCAAGTACTGTGGGTGGGAGGCAAGAGTAGGGGGGCAGTTGTGGGGGCAGTGAGGGGTACCAGTAGGGCTGGTGGAGACATTTTGGGGTTGTGAAGGGCACCAGCAGGGCTTGGGTAGCTGTGGGGAGTTTTTAATTTTAATAATGGATGTTGGGGTTTTTATCAGATAATTTGTGATTTTGTGTTAAAGAATTTGTGATTTTTTTATCAGAGAAAAACGGGATTCAGGATGATGACTGTCCTTGTATTATGAGAAGTAGTATATAGTAAATCTCTATTTACTTCACCATTTATTATTTTGTAAATCCTTATCATGTCCCTCCTCAGCCACCTGTTTTCTGACTTGAATAAGTCTAGCCTCTTTAGTCTCTCCTCATATGGAAGCCCCTCCATACCACTAATCACCCTTGTTGCCCCTCTCTGTAAATTCCCTAATTCTTCTATATCCTTTTTGAGGTGTGTGGGCCAAAACTAGGTATGGTATTCAAGATTCCTGGGTTGGAACAGGATACCATTTAGGTGTCTAATAGGTAAAAGAGGCATATAGGTCTGATTTGAGGTTCACAATTTTATAATACCTTAGTGGAAATAATCCTTACATTATCATGTGGAATCTATGGGGAGGTCTCATTCTTTTGTCAAATCAAAGAATTAATCCTGCAAAGGGTTGTGGATGTACATCGTGACGTCTGTGCAGCTACTTACAATGCATAAATCTATACATTTAACTTTGAAGAACTGCAGCCTAGCACCTATTTGAAATTAGCATCATAACTTTCTTAGGGTTGATTATACGTTGGACCAGTTTTGACGATTAACAAAAGTGTATAGAGGAATCTTTATTTCTGTGAGCATGTCTACACATTCATTTTTTAAGCAGGCTTAGCCTAAAATCACCATTTTTACAGAACATTAAGGTCACGTGTCTACTCATGTGTGTGTTTAATGTGCCTTCAAAATGGGTATTTAAGGCTATGCAAACCTAAATTAAGGCTATGTGATCATAAAGCAGGTATCAAATTTAGGCACAAATAGCTAAGTTGCATTAACACTGTGTAGACATGCTATTGCCCATTAACACGGTGTGCGTCAATGGATATACAACATGTTAATGTGCATTAGTGCATCTGCATGTGTGCTAATGTAACTTAGCTATTTGCACCTAAATTTAATGTACCTTAATGCGCATTAGCATGTCTATGTGTAGATGCGCACCCAAATCTCTTTAATGCACCTTAAATAAAATATAGTGAAATCTTGACACTTGCAATGAAGATCTACTGTTACTCAGCTTTGCACATTAGCAAATAGATGAACAAACATAGAAAAAAATCAAGGATTGCACATAATGTGTGTGGTACCTTGCACAAAATGTTCATCATTACAAGTTTAGGTTATTTTTAATTATTGATGATATTTGATTATGTACTCTAAAGCATAATAGAGTCTTTTTTATGATTAGAAAGAGTTAGTAAGCAAACTTCCATACAGTATAACTTTCTGCTAAGTATACTATAGCTATATAAAGCTTTCTGTAATTTTTGATGAGAGAGGTGCCTTTTTTAAATTATAAATTGGATGGATTAGCAACGTACAGATAAGTGAAGTAAAACTTATTGTAATTTTACATCCATGGGTAGAATGTAAGTCTGAGGGGAGAGTCTAAGGCAAGTTTGCGAGGAAAAGGCATCCAGGAGATCTGGCAGTACTTTGAAGATACCCTATTAAAGGCACAGGAGTGAGCTATCCCTATGTTATGAAAGAACTGAAAGTGCAACAAGAAACCAGCCTGACTAAAAAGCAAGTTCCTCAATGAATTGAAATTCAAAAAGGAATCTTACAAAAAGTGGAAACTTGGTCATAGTACTAGGAAAAATATAAGAGCAGCACATAGGCATGTGGGGAGAAAATTAAGATGTCCACATCACAATTTAAGATGGAACTGGCAAGGTCTTAAAAGGCAATAAAAAGGAATTCTACAAGTATGTCAAAAGTAGAAGGAAAACCAAAGAACCTTTAGGTCCCTTGCAAAATGCAGAAGGTAGTCTAATTACAGACGATGCAGAGAAGGCTAAAATATTTAATGCCTTTTTGACCTCAGTCCTCACAAATAGGAACAGCTATCAGATGATGAGCACAGTTGGCAGCAAAGATAGGGAAAGAGATGAACAGCCTAAAGAAGTGGAAGAAGGGATTGGGGATTACTTAGAGAAGGTAGATGCTTTCAAGTCAGCAGGGCCAGAGGAGATGCATCCTCAGGTACTGAGGGAATTGTCTGAAGTAATTTCAGAACCTTTAGCTATCCTCTCTGAGGACTTGTAGAGGTCAGGTGAGATCCTAAAAGACTGAGATCCTAAATGACAAGTATAGTGCCCATCTTTAAGACAGGGTGAAAAGAGGATTCCAGGAATTATAGATCAGTTGGCTCAACCTGGAACAATAATGGAGTAGGTCCTCGAGTTGTAGCAGAAAGCCCCCTTTGTACATTTCCCTTCTGGACATGGATATAACAGAAGCCCCTTCTTGCCTGCATGCCCCCTTTTCCCACCCACCCCCGCCCATTTTGTGCATTTCTTTTCCTTCTAAATATTGCCAGAGACCTAGCATACTCATTGCATGCGTGTGGCAAGACTCAGGGTCAGCCAAAAAGCTGGAGTGGCTCTCTGTAGAAGAAACCTAGAAACTACATTTACATATCAATTAAGTTCAGTGTCATTACAGAAAACAAAAGAACTAAAATATCCACTGCAAAGTTTGTAAATATATCCTGTGCTAACCTAACTCACTTACTGTCCCTAGTAGGCTTTGATCCTCACTACCTAACATTGCATTTTTATATATTTCTCATAGTGCATTTTCATATTTCATCTGTCTTTACCATGGCATTTTGTATTTTATATTTTATACTTTTAAACTCTTAAGGAATGTACTCCCTGTAGAATGAAGTTACACCCTGAATCATTGTTAAAACTGCATTGAAATTATAATTGTAAAGTGATAAAATCTGTTGAGTGAATACGAGTGATCATCAGTAGACAATAGCCTAGCCAAAGGAACTCCATTTTAAGCTAATCAAGCTAAAGAACTGATTCTTGGAACTGAGCACTCACCCTGTAAACTATTCCTGTAACCCATGACAATGTGGCCATTAAGTCAAGGGTGGACTCCCAAAACTTCAGGTACCAGCAGGCAGAGACCCCTGTGACTAACAGCTGCCAGGTACTACTCAAGATCCACATGGGACAGCAACCTCCGGATTGGGTAGCCAAAATGATGCTGAGGTGTTATAGACGTCTGCCAGAAAGAGATAAAAGGCAGTGAAGCATGACCCTCAGTGGCACCCTCTCATCCAGCACCTGACCTACCAAGACAGAAGGACAAGCAGGTGACCCCCTTCTGGAGAAGACATTGCCTTGAAGGAAGCTGACCCTCAACAGCAGACTCCAGGGCCTTGGATAGGTAGATATACTGACACCAGTCCTCCCACAATCATTACAGCAGCTAGTATACACTATACTACATGGGTTTGAATGAGTGATGCATGTGTGTTTGTATGTACTAAGGTGACCAGTACCACCCATAACTCAGAGTTTGCATTTATGATTTTATTGGTTATTTCACATCCCATACAATAAATTAGAATTTATTATGATCCGGTGAGTTGGTCTTTTGTAGCCAACAGTATAATCTATTGGGAATCACCTAGAGAAGAACAGTGTCATCAGGAATAGCCAGTGCAGATTCATCAAGATCAAGTGATGCCTGAAGAACCCAATTTTCTTTTCTGATAAGGTTTGAGGCTCTACAGATTGGGGAGAACAGTAGATGTGATCTACCTTGACTTCAGCAAAGCTTTTGACACAGTGTACCATGACATTCTCTTTAACAAATAAAAGAAATTCAGATTAGACAAAAATATTGTAAAGTGGATAGGAAACTGGGTGGATCATTGTACTCAATGGACAGTCATTAATGACTTATTGTCTAGTTAGGAGGAGGTAACAGGTGAGGTTCCTCAGTGTCCAATATTGTTTAACTTTTTCATGAATGATTTGAATGACAGAACTATGTGCATGCTTAGCAGATTTGTGGATGACAGCAAAAGTTTGGTGTTGCAGATGCTTTGGAGGGTAGGGCTACGATCCAGAATGACCTGCATAAACAGGGAAAATGATCCAACATCAAAAAGGAAATTCAACAAGGACAAGTGCAAAGTCCTGCACTTGGGATAGAATAATTACATGCAAAAATACAGACTGGGAAATGATTGTCTAGGCTTCAGTTCTGCAGAGAAGGCTTACAGTAGTCCATATACTTAATATGAATCAAGCGTATTCTCCTGTCACTAAAAATACCTTTTGTACCAGAGGATTGGAGGATTTCCAATGTGACTCACATATTTAAAAAGGCTCCAGAAGTGACGCAGAAAGCACAGGCTGGTGAGTCTAACTTCTGTTCTTGTAAAACTGGTAGAAACAATAATTTAAAAATAAGAACTTTTCAGCAAATGGCTGAACATAACTTGGTGGGGAGGAATCAGCATGGTTTTCCTGAAGGTAAATCATGCCTCATCAACTTACTAGAGTTGTTTAAAGGTGTCAGTAAGCAGGTAGGTCAGTGCAAATTTAGTTCATATGGTATATCTTGACTTCAAAGTGCCTTTGATAACGGTCCTTATCAGAGGCTCTTAGTAAAGTTAGGTAGTCATGTGATTACAGGGAAGATCCCTTTGTGAATAGACATTGGTTCAAAGACGTGAAACAAAGAGTGAGTATAAATGGTCAGTTTTGGGGATAGAAGGAATTAAACAGCAGGGTCCCCCAGGATTTTTGTTGGGATCAGTGCTGTTTAACATTCATAAATGATCTGGAAAATGGGGTGAGTAGCAAGGTGGCCAAATTTGCACATGACATAAAATTATTCAAAGTGGTAAATACCGAGGCAGACTGAAGAATTACAGAATTACAGAAGGATCTGGCACAGCTGAGTGAATGGGCAACTAAGTGGCAGATGAAATTCCATGAAGATAAATGGAAAGTGATGCATATGGGCAAAAATAACCCAAAGTATACCGACACTATGATAGGCTCTACATTAGCTGTCATCACAAAGGAAAGAAATCTGAGAGTCATTGTGGACAGTTCACTAAAAACAGTAGCTCAGCATTCAGCAGCTGTTAAAAAGGCAAACTAAATGTTAGGGATTATTAAGAAGAGAAGTATATGGAAACATGGAATGGAAAATGGATTCACAAAATGGAAAGTATCATTGTGTCCTTTTATAAATCCATGGTATGTCCACATTTGAATAATACACCCAATTTTGGCCCCCCTCACCTCAAAAAGGATATAGAAGAATTAGGGAATTTACAGAGAGGGGCAACAAGGGTGATTAGAGGCATGGAGGGGCTTCCATATAAGGAGAGACTAAAGAGGCTAGACGTATTCAATTTAGAAAACAGGTGGCTGAGGAGAGACATGATAAGGGTTTACAAAATACTAAAAGGTGAAGAAAAAGTAAGTAGAGATTTACTATATACTACCTCTCATAATACAAGGACAGTCATCATCCTGAAGACTGTTTTTCTCTGATAAAAAATCACAAATTCTCTGACACAAAATCACAAATTATCTGATAAAACTCCCAATATCCATTATTAAAATTAAAAGCTCCCCACAGCCCCCACAGCCCTGCTGGTGCCCCTCACTGCCCCCACAACTGCCCCCCTACTCTTGCCTCTTGCCCCCACCCACAGCTCCTGCCCCCCAGCCCTACCAATGCCCCTTGGACTCCCAGCTGCCAAGGCTATGGGGCTAGGGACCATGTCTGCAGCTCCCTGCCCCAACAGCAGGCAGCTGCAGCACAAGCAGCATGGAGCCAGATCCCCCACTGCTGCTGCCTGCTCAGGTGAGGGTGGGGCCAGCTCCTGGCTGCAAGCAGTGGGTTGGAACAGGATACCACCTAAATGGTATCCTGTTCCAACGCACTTGGGGGTGACTGAGGACTAGGTGGAAGCGATTTGGGTCAGGCTGCAAGGAGGATGAGGGGAAAGGGACTTAATGGTGGGTGTCTGCTACAGACCACCTAACCAGAGGGAGGAGCTGGACCTCCAATTTGCTGGCCAGCTTAAGTAGGCGGCTAGGATGAGGGATGTCATTGTCATGGGTGATTTCAATTATCTGGACATCTGCTGGGAAGAGCAGTCGGCCAAGTCCGAGAGGTCCCGGAGGTTCCTGGCAGAGCTGCAGGACATCCACTTGGTCCAGGAGGTGCATGGCCCCACCAGGGGGGGTGCACCCTGGCCTCGGGGGACGATCTGGTTGGAGGGCTCCAGGTACGGGACTCCCTGGGAGATAGCGATCATTGCCTGATAGAATTTGTTGTCCAGCGCAGTGTAGCTAGGGCCCACACTATGAGTAGGATCCTAGACTTCAAAAGGGCCAATTTCAGAGAGCTCAGGAGGCTAGTTGAGGAGGCGCTGCGGGACTGTAGGGTTGAGGACATGGGCGTCCACGAATGGTGGACGTTCCTTAAGGAGACGATCCTCCGAGCCCAAGGGGCAACCGTTCCCGCCCGATGCAAGATGGGCAAAAGTGCCCGGAAGCTCTCTTGGCTTAATAGGGATATTCGGGGGACCCTGAGGGCTAAGCAAGATGCTTACTATCTTTGGAAGAGACAAGCAGTCTCCAAAGAGGAGTACTCCTCTTGTGCTCAGGAGTGTAGGACAGCTATTAGGAAGGCCAAGGCGGGAGGAGAGCTCCGCCTGGTGACTAGGATCAAGGACAACAGGAAGTCCTTTTTCAAGTATGTGGGGAGCAAAAAGAGAGCCCCGGGCAACGTTGGGCCCCTCAGGGACTTGTCGGGCAACCTGGTGCTCGCAGCCAATGGGAAGGCGGAGATCTTCAATGGGTTCTTTGCGTCAGTCTTCCTGAGGAGGGACCAGCACTTCCCTCCGGTTGGAAGCCTGTATTCCCCCTCGGGAGTCACTGCTAGGCCGGGGGTGAGGGTTGACCTAATGGAAGGGCTTCTGGAAGGGCTGGATGTCTTTATGTTGGCGGGCCCAGGGTGATTGCTGAACACCCAAAGGTGTTGAGGGAGCTGGCGGGGGTGATTGCTAAACCCTTGGCTTGGTTCTACGACTGCTCTTGGAGTTCTGGACAAGTGCCAGAGGACTGGAAGGTGGCCAATGTGGTCCTCATCTTTAAGAAGGGGAGGAAGGAGGACCCGGAGAACTACAGGCCTGTCAGTCTCACCTTGGTTCTGGGAAAGATCTTTGAGAAAATTTTCAAGTCCCACATCTGTGAGGGACCGGCAGGGGACTATATGCTGAAGGGCAACCAGCACGGGTTTCTTAAGGGCAGGTCCTGTCAGACCAACCTGGTCGCCTTCTATGACCAGGTGACCAAATCCATGAATGCGGGTGTCCCTGTCGACGTAGTCTTTTTAGACT
>JAGPOW010003685.1:69908925-69924430 GCA_030014935.1 Caiman crocodilus
TACTAACTACTACGTGTGAGTACCAATAACCTTATCTCGGCAATCTCGCGATATCTGATCTGTCTAGCAGCCAATAAAAGGGAAATCAAAGCCTAGTGCCGGAAAAAAGAAATTAGTTAGAGTCTGTTCATTCTCGCCCTAGGGGCCTGTCGGAATTAAGGCTGCGGAGGTGCGACAGTACTGAAAACTTTCCAGATCAATGGCTGTGTTTCTTGTTGAGCTCATAATCTTTTTCTGCACCTGAACCCAGAATCTCTAACACTGACTGCCTTAAGTGACTTTGTAAATTCCTTAGTATGGAGCCTTTATCTTTTGTGAAATTTAATAAGTCCTTAAAAATATATTTAGAGAACCCATACAGAATAGTTCAAAGGTATATAGATGAACCTGCTGAGTATAAATTATGAGTGACATCCTACCACAGTAAAGCTATGGGAGATTTTACAGAGGGCTAGGATTACAGCACATGACTTTAAAAGTACCTACAAACTTTAATACTTCTTTTTAGGAGTCATTGTAATTGAGCAAACATAAATGTATGTGAGGTTCCTACTTTAACTATTAGAGTAACATAACTGTAAATCTTCTAATAGGAAAATATTGAGGGGAGTAATGATATTTTCCCCTTCACTTCACTTCAAACAGTTAAAAATAACAGAACTGATTTTGTTTAAATAATCACTGCTGGCCACTGACCAAACATAGGAAATGTCAAGCTCCTAGGCATTTGTCTGAGACAGCTATGAGCGATTCATGTAAACCAGGTGATCATGCAAAATAGCATGATACCACCAGCTCTTACACATATTTCTGCCACTAATTCAGGAATACTCACTCTCCTGTTTGCATGTACAACAGTGTCAGCCTTGGCAATGTTGTTCTCTACCATGGCTGTGTTGAGACATCCTGCTTAGGGTTCATCCATTATGGATATCCAGTTTTGAACTCCTCTGTCTGTAATGGACTTCTGTTGAGCCATACAGTTTTCATGATATTGTGCTACAATCCCATGGTGAATTTCTCTAGATAGCAACACACCTTGAGTCCACAAAAAATGAATGACAGCACACTGTTGGTGTTTGATGCACATTAACAGCTGTGCAGCTATATTGTTTATGTGCTCACTAGCATCACATGTCATCAGTGAAAAACAATGGGTGAGTACAACAATGCTGTCATTAGTGTTCCCTGCTGCTGTGCAACTGCTCACTACATTGCAGACATACAGCATGACTAGCCATTTTGCCATTAATTTCCAAAACACCCTCATAATTTTAAGGTTATGTCTTACATAGAATAAAAATTTGATAGAGAACAGTTATTTGGAATTAACATACTCATTTCTGGTGAAAAAGTTACATGTTCATTTATTGAAATTCTTGAGGTAAAAATAAGAATGTAATGATTAATTTGTCATAAAAATTGTCGTTTCATAGTTCCCTGAAAGGTATTTCAAGTTCAAAGTCTTCTTGACAATTCCTGTCATGACAGTATTAGTAGTTAAGTCACAGGTTATCTTGGCTAGGGACAGAAGTTACACATAAAATAGCTTAAGTGATCAGAAACTTGTTTAGACCTGTAACAGAACAGAAGCTCAGAGCACATAAACCAGTGTGAAAATGGCTACTACCTGGTTGAATGTAGTATCAGACTTAATGAATTTGGGTCAAACTGATTTATGCAACTTCTGTCCCAGACCCCTTCCTAGTTCAAGTTAAATCACAGTCCCTTGGCATCCCAGCATGCTTTGCAGCCCTGGACTGAGCTGCATTTTCTGCACCAGAGAGCAGAGCTGGCCCTGTCCTGCTGGTCCCTAGCTAGAGCAGTGAGGGCTGACTGACAAGGGGGAAGGGGGGCAAGCCTGGCTGGGGATGCAGCCCACTCTGCAGTGGGGAACTGCCCTCCCGCAAAGCAAACCCCAGCTGGAGTCTGGAACCAAGGAGAGGGAGTTAAACTCCCCTTCCCCTGCTCAAACTTACTGCTGGCTGCAACTGTGGACTAAAAATCCCAGAGGCACCTGGAAGCAGGAAGAGAAAGTGATGAGCAACCCTGCAGAGCCCTGTTGCTGTACTTCTTGACTGCAAATCTCAAAGACCTCAGGGGCAGCCAGATCAGGAAGTGAACACACAACCAGAAAACTACTCCAGCACCCCCTAGCTTTTGGCCTGAGCCACTGCAGGCATTTAGCTGCATTTCCTGAATCAAAGTAAATGTCGGGTCACTTCTGCTTCAATTTAATCTGTGCAGTTTAGACTGATCTGCAAAGACTGAATTAATTCAGCCTTGGGCTTTTTGACTGTTTGTACTTACTTGGTCCTTCTCTGCTTTTGAGTTATCTTATTAACTAACGTGGTTTAACAATACCATGCAACCCAATCTCAACAAGAAATTCTAAACCTTCTGCTTGATGATGCAGTTTGTTGTAAATGACTGAAAATAACATTCCTGCTACTTTCTGGAGACTGTGCTTGAAGGGTCAAAACATGTCCATGACTAAAGAGATGATTTATTTTCAACAATTGCAGTTTTACAGCAATATTTACCTCAAGATTTGAATTTATTCTGCTTCCAAACTGCTTTAAATTCACTTCAAACTGAGCTAAAATGAAGGATAATAATCAACCCAAATGACCACTTTTGCTATCTTCGGTGGCCACCAATGAAAACCTAAGGAATATGTACTTTTACAGTATACTTAGTAACTGAAACTCTTGCTTCCTGAGTGTTAAAGAAAAAGAAGAATTTGCCTTTCACATCATTATGCCATTATGCTGATAAAAAGTGCAGAATTAGTTCTGTTGGGGCCCTATTTTTTGATGTGCTTTTGTTACTGCATACTTCATTCTTGCAAGGAAAGTAATATCTCTTTCTCACCTCATTTTTATCTCAGACTGCCTCTAATCACACAGGTAAAAAAAAATGGTTAGGATAGATTTAATAACATTTCACTCTCTAAATTTCATCTGAGTGGCCTGTGAAGTGCTGCAAGGTAACTAGGGCCTGATCCAATGCCATGTTAAATCTGTGTAAAAACTCTTGTTTCTTCAATGGACATTGGATCAGGCCTGTGGCTCTAGCTCTTCCACTTACTTACAGGTGCTGAATTTCACCTAAAGGCAACTAAGAATACAATAACTATTTCCCCAAAGTTACTTTTCTATGCAAAAAACTGTTGTAGAAGTCAGAGGGATGCCATGCAATGTAATTAAGTATGAATGAGTCAGCAGATTATGTGATTCTAACAGAGAAGCGAATCAATTTTAAGATTGTTATGAAATGGGGACATAAGGCTTAATCTTCCATAATTATGGGGCAGGATGCTGTGTATGTATATGGTGGACTGAATCTACAGGGAAAACCTGAAGAATACTACAACTACATGAGATTATTTTAAATCTAATTTTTTTTATTTCCTTGTGAGGGGAGAGTCTTCCAGAAGAAATACCATAAATTAATCTGTACAAGAGGCAAAATAACAGGGCAACAACTTTACAGCTTAATAACAGGGCAGTTTAGTTTGGTGTATGTTAAAGGAATGATAAAATGTATGATCTGTGCTGCTATATGCCCTAAAGAATGTTTCGTGATCTAGTGACAGGACTTTAGAATATTAGTTATTAGACTATAGCACATGTTTATGTGTGTGCGTGCATGAGAGGTGGGGGGGCAGAGATTTTATCTATAAAATATTACATTTTACATATAATCATCTTATTGATTTAGCTGTGGAACATATGGGAGAGAAATGGTTATATTTTCCAGATGGTGCAAGCAAGTTCTCTAACAGATGAGCCCATATTCCTTTAAATGCAAAATACAGAAATATTTGCTAACACTACTAATCATATTATTAGAAAAAGAAAACATTCTTTACTCAGCATGCAAAGTACTGGACTCTATTCCAGGAGCGGGCAATTATTTTGGGCAGAGGGCCACTTACTGAGTTTTGGCAAGCCATCAAGGGCCACATGACAGGCAGCCAGGGGAAGATAAATATTAATTTTCTAAATTTTTTTAGGTGCCCTGCGGGCTGGATAGAATGGTTTGGTGGCTGCATGTTGCCCACCCCTGCTGTATTCTGATCAAGTACAGCACACGCACACACACAATATTGCTAAATAGACATTAATTTCCATTACAAAAAAACCAGAACAGTTTACAAATGTTTATAGATACTTCAAAATGCGCATGCCCTTATGTTATAAAAACAGGAGTATAAGAATTTATTTTGCCATTAAATATCCATAAATGATTCATATAAACAATCATTATTACTCTTAATCACTTTAAGTTGAAAGAACATTCAGGCTACCTTAACTTCAGTTGATCTAATTATTATTTCACTGGTGTAAGGAGAGAGAGAGAGAGAGAGAGAGCAATCTCTTTTCCACAATTTTCTTTTTTTCAATGTTTTCTTTAATGAGCAGTGACACCCACCGGACCAAAGGATCTAAAAGAAATTGGAATCCTTAATTGTACTGATGCTGCTAAGAATAAAACTGAACTAATGTAAGATGTGCAACATTAGTTTTCCCAACGTGTAGGATTAAAATTTTGCCAACATTAGTCTTTAAACTGTGCATAGGACACTAGTACAATTACAATGTTAACTATATGTTTTCGACAACAAATAGAATTTGTGGCCATGTCCACACAAGTGAGCATGTGCCTGTTGCAGTTTCTCAAAGCATCTTAAGACACTGCAGGAGGCACACCATAAATGAAAAAAATGTTCTCCGTGCTGCAAATATGCAATGTGGACTAAAAGTCTGATACCAGAAAATTCCAGTACCAAAACAAAACACACCAAAAAAAAGTGGTGCTGGGCACGCTCCTGGAGTATGCCCTGACCAGCTAGAGGATGGGTCCTCCAAAGAGATGCTCTAGCACCTGACTAGAGTGTCTGTATGCCTACTGCATGCCCCTGCTGCTCTAGAGTGCTGCCTCAGAAGCAGGGCAAGGCTAGCAGCAGTGGATCAAACCCAGGCTCCGTCCCTTGTCAGCAGGGACATGGGGGTGGGGAGACTGTGTGGGGACAGGGGGACTGTGGGAGGGGTGTGTCCCCTTCCCACTTCCCCCATGATTCAGAGCCTGCCCCCAGTGGAACCTCACATCACTCATGGCTCACAGAGGGCAGAACCCCCAGGCAGCACACAGTGCTGCCTGAGACATGGGGCCAAGAACACTGGTGCATGCCTTCATACAAGACCAGGCCAGTTCCTGCCACCACCCAGAGGTCCCAGCACTGCATTCAGGAGCTGCATACCATTGGGATGAGTTGGCTTCTGCCTCCATGTGGCATACATGTAGAGGCAGAAGCCAGGCTGGCTTGCTGGCACATGGCTCATGCCTGCAGTGCCAGGAACCCCATGTGGCAGCAGGAGCCAGACCAGTCCTGTCTGATGGGTGCCAGCACACCAGGCTGTTTCTGAGTGCCACGTGTAGCCCTGGGTCTCAGGCAGCACTGTGTGCTGCTGGGGAGTTCTGTCTGCAGCAGGCTATGAGCAATGCAAGGGCCCACTACTGGCTGCTGCAGGGGTGGGTGGGAGGAGGACCCACCCCAAGGGGGATCCGCCCCTCCTTCATAGTCCCCCCACACCCACAGATTACCCCCATGAACCTCCCACAATCCACTCACAATCTCTACGAACCCACTCAAAAATCCTGCAACCACAAACCACCCCCAAAAGGCCCCCACCCACATACTCCATACCCACTAACCCCCCCACTGTCCCCACCCCCACAAACCTCATCCCAAACCCTACCCCCACCCCTACACACCTCAAACCTCCCCACAACACCCACACCCACTCCACCACACTCCTTCCACACACCCCCAAACCCCACGTCACCCCACAAATCTCATACCCTGCATGCTCAGCTGCTGGGCAGGACAGGACCTGCTGGCAGAAGCCATGGCTGCAGAGGCAACTACCACACTGTAGCTCTGCCTTATGCCCACACTGGTGCTGGGACATGCAGCCCTGGCCTGAGGGAGCTTCTGATCCTAGATATCACCTGGGGGTGTGATGGGCTAGAGGGATGGGTAGAGGTGGGAATGGCTACAGGTTAGGAGTGAGGGAAACTGGCAGGGTTGTGGGTTGAGAGTCAGGGACAAGGACAGGGGCAGGGAACCAGAATATCAGTGCTGCTCAGCACCACAAAGCAGCTGTGAGTCCAGATATAGCTGTCCCCACATACTGGTGAGAGAAGCGGCCTGGGGTAGCTCTGCTTTTTCTATGTTTAAAAAAACAAAAACAAAAGTAAAGGCCAAAGTGGGTGAGGCAACTGGTGGGACCTGGGCAGAGTAACGTCCCCAGGGCCAGCACTGCAGACCAAGTTAGAGAGCAGACATGGTGGCTGACCTCCTAGCTATTCAGGACCAGAAGGACATGCTTTGACAGTTCAAAACAGGCCACTGCAATGAACAATCTTCTGGGCAATAGCTGCCCAGATGACAGAGCAGGGGTACCAGAAGGCATGACAAGCAGTGCTACCCAAAGACCAACTGTGCAACCATGGCCCTTTGGTAGCTGGCCCAGAGGTATAGGTGTGTCTGCTACAGTGCTGGTACCACAGCCCAGGTGGCCATGCAGTCCCCATCTGGGCTTGCAGGTGCAAAGCCATGGGGTTGCAGGTTCATGGGTATGGATGTTGTCACAGCTGGCAGCAGGTCACAGCTAGGCAGCAGCCCCCACTGCCAGACTGTTACTATGGATAGAGGGTGCAGGGGTCACTCTAGGTTAAAGCTACTTCAGAAGCTCCTGGGAACAAGTAGCCCTGAGCTGCTCTCCAGGGCAGCTTTTTATACTGCTGGGGCCAGCACAGGTGCTGACTCCAATGTCTAGCTTCCCCTGGCTGAAGACCCAAGAGGAGCTGGCCAGAATCAGTTTGCCCCAAGTGGCATAATTTGCCCAATAGCAAAGTGCATGTTCAGGCATGTGTGCTGAGGCACAAATCTCCAGCACAAATTTGTGCCACTGCTATCTGAGCTGCTGTAAGCGAATGTGCATGCATGTGTAGACATGCCCTATAGCTCTTTCCTGGTCCTTATAGGCCATGTCCACACATGCAGGCATGTGTGCTTGCAGCAGCTTAAATAGCAGTGGCACAATACAGCTGGCTCTATTCACCATGTGCAGCCCCTGGGTCTCAGATGGTACTGCATTGCCATGGAGCTGTGCCTGCAGTGGGCTATGACTGCCCTAACAGGAGCAGCAGGGGCACATGGCAGCTATAGAGACACTTTGGTGGGTGTTAGAGCATCTCTTTGAAGGACCCAGCCTCTGGTTGCTTCAGGAGACACTGCCTGAGTGTGCACTGTGCCACTTTTTTCCAGGGTTTTGGGTTGTGTTTTTTTTTGATGCCAGGATTTCCTGGTATCAAATTTAGAGTATGCACTACAAACATGCAGCACAGGGAACATTTTTTTGTTCATGGCGTGCCTCCTGTAGTGTCTTAAACTGCTTCAAGATACCATAATAGGAACATGCTCACTCGTCTGGATGCGGCCATAAAGAACAGCCTTAAAAAAAAATATGACTGCTAATAAAAACTTCCTCTACATTGCAAGTAAAAAATATACATAAAATGGTGAGATGCAAATCAATTCTCTATCTTTAGATAGCAACTGTGTGGGTAAAACCACCGAAGGCAAGGGTGCTCAGTTTAGTCCCCAAAACTGTCATCTAGCCCCCAGACCTCCTCACATGTCTGAAAATTAAACATTGGCATTGGGGGAATAGTAGTAGTATTTTGTGTGTGTGTGTGTGTGTGTATAGACACTGATCAGAGCATATAGGTGCTGGCCCACCATTCATCTGGCTTTCAGGGCCAAAAGTTTAAACACCACTGACCTAAGATAACTGCAGAGAGGTCTAAGTGGAGTAGCCATTTAGTTTTGTACTATGCACATGACATCAGTTTATCAAGGGGACTAACTAGCCATTAACAAATACTTTGTAAACAGTGTATATACACATCTATTGTCTTTCAAACCCCATCAAAACAGAAACAAGCAAAAATTCTGTAGTACAGAAGTACCAATGCAGGACTCTGGTTTAACAAAATCATTGTCTACCTTGAGAAAATAAATCTTTGTGTTAATATTCAATACCAGAGTGTACCAAGCCATGCCTACATAGAAATGAAACATCTGCCATACATGAGTCACTTCAGTATGCAGTAGCCAGTCTTTTGCAGAAGTTTTCCTGAATGACTCTAACACATTCATTAGCATTCATCAGCCTTGCTACAGCATGTAACTGGACAGTAAGAAGTACAGTTTCAAAGTGGTACATGAGGCTGTAACAATAGGAATCACATTAATATCAACTGGAATCGTAGGGCTAATGCTTCATGCACAGCACTGAACCTTTACTCCTAAATCTTTCAAAGTGATAAATTCTTTACATGCTAATCTATTACTGCTTTGTGACTACAGCATACAGTGTATATGTGTGTGTACTGTAGCCTGATTAAAACATCAAAGAAGTCAGTGGGAGCCTCTCTCTTGATTTCAAGTGACATCATAGAGACCCTTCCTCAGGAGAAAAATCACCATTAAAATTTATGGAAATTTGGTTCACTATTTCAGGTCATAGCCCAACATAAACATTTATGCTATACTTATTTCTTGCTCTCTCTGATACTGCTACGGAGCAGAGGAGTATGGCTGGTAACTCTGCAATGGAAAATACACAATGTACCAGCCTGTGCAATATCTGAACTTACAGTCCTAGCATTATGATGTATAAGATATTTATCTAAAGGAATTTTCAAGCTTTCTAAAAGTATTTGTTAATTTTTTTCACCTTTGTAAGGCTGTAGAATTGAACCCATGCTGCTGCTGAAGTCTGGCTTTAGAGGTGGAGAAATACAGACAGTAACATGAATAAAATATTTCAAAGCTGCATAAAAAGATTTGAAAGAAATGTTGTGTAAACACAACTCAGTTGGGTGCAGTGATGCCCAGAATTCTCACTAGTGATCAGTTACATACTGCATAGAAATATACAAGATACCTATGAATGTACATACGTATATAATATACTGAACTGCTTAAGACCTATTGTTGAACATAAACAGAGAGAAAAAAGGGGACTCTAACTCAGTGGGCACGTTGTGATGTCCAGAACCAGAGGGATTAATAAGCAATAAATATGTGCTTCTTAGAGGCATTTGGTATTTTGCCTAAACAGGTAACATTAGTTAATATAAAGCTTGTAAGTTTGTAAACCGCAAATGTAACTTGTCTGTCATCAGTATAACCAAAATGATAAAATTAATTGTTCATGGAACTGACTGGGCCCCGTAGGCAAAGCTGTAGATGCAAGATTAGCTGACCTAAAGGTTTCTGCTCAGGGTTCATCTTTAATGATAAAAACTGGATCCAACCGCCTGGCACACCCAACACATTCCAGGAAAGCACATCCCAAGAAAGCATATTCAAATAAAAACTAAAAGGGGTTGGGGCTTAAGTGAAGCAATGTCAATTTCAGACCTAAAGGTGCTGCATTATAATTTGCTTATTGGATAAACCCGAGTTTGGGTAGTTTAATTTTTAACACCTTTTAATCCCATAGGGTAATAGCTATAGGGTAACATTTTGAATGGCTCTAAAGCCAACAGATTAGCATAAGACTAGGTATAGAAAGTGTGTCCATCAGATAGCCAACAGGAAGGAGGGAACAGAACGGTCATTTCTGTTCCACACCTGGACCCCGGACTCCCGGTGTGAGTGAGGATCTGATCCTGATCAAGGGAACTTCCCTGGTAATCCCTTTGACAGTGTTGATTGGGGATGCCTGACTTTGCTGGAATCACTTGATGCGCACCTGGCATTGAGGGACAATCAATAAGTTGCCAACCCATGTCTGTCTAGCTGTTGTTTTGAACAGCCCAGTGGCTAATACCCTCGCAGTGCCCAGTTGGCCTGCGACAGAATTGATCTATCTGTTGTTATTATCTGTTATTTACTATTAGCTCTTTAATACTGCATTATCTGCTTATTGCATTTATCTTTCTGTTAACTGTTGCTTGTCTGTAAGCTATAATAAATGTGCCTTTACTTCACTCCCAACTTTGCCTCCTTGATCTGAAACTGAATCAAAAATCCCAGTTGGCCTGTGATAAAATCGATACAGTGCCAGCTGGGCTGTGACAGCACGTCTACAGGAGGCAATGTAGTCAGTGGGCACAAACCATGAGTTCTCGCTAAAACAAGTACTAAATGGGTGCATGCACACACGCAAGCACATGCGCTTGCAGAAGCTCAAATAGAACATGAGGGAACTCTCAGGGCTGCTTCAGCAGTCCAGCTGGCACAAGGGGTAGTGTTCAAATAGAAGTGGTGCGGATTTGAGCTGGGGCTTTTTGCCTCAGTGCACGTGCCCTGACATGCACTTTGTTGTGGAGGAAATTGTGCCACTTGGGCAAAATAACCCTGCCTGGCTCGTCCTGGATCTGTAGTCATGGGGAGCTAGAGCCCAGGGCCTGTGTAAAAAGCTGCCCTGTCCTGGCCCCAGCAGTACAAAATGCTGCCCTGTCAGGTAGCTCAGGGCTACTCAGTATTAGGAGCTTCGAGAACCAAGCCAATTGGTACTTGGGACACTACCCCTTGTGCCAGCTGGACTGCTGAAGCAGCCCTGAGAGTTCCCTGCACCCTTCATCCACTGCAGCAGTCTGGGAGTGAGGGCTGCTGCCTGGCTGTGACCTGCTGCGCACTTGCCAGACCCACATGGGGACAGCACAGCCAATAGAGGTATCTGCCCCTCTAGGCCAGCTGCCAGTGGGTTGTGTCTGCGGGGTTGGCCTTCGTCTGGCACTACTGACGTGTGCTGCTGCCCGACCATCTAAGCAGCTATGTTCCCACTGTGGTGGCCTGATCTGAACTGTCAAAACATGTCCTCCTGGCCCCAATTGACCAGGAGGTCAGTGACAGCCAGCTGGATCCAAGGTGCCAGCTCTGAGCAGGCAGAATCCTGCCACTGGCCTCCCTAACAAGAATTCTGATGTTCCCTGTTTGAACACTGAAAAACCCCTGATAAAAAATATCCCAAAGTCACTCTGTAAAATACCCCAAAATTCATATTCTTCCACAATTAAACAAAAGATCAGTATATAAAGAGATTGAGAGACAGACAGTGATCAGGTGGACAATGTTTTATTGATTTAGCTATAGTTTTTAAGCAATATGGATGCCTAGCAGTGTCTCTATCATCATAATAAAATGAACTCTAAATACCTATGTTTTGCTGCACTCCACAGGAGCTACAGCTCCCCCAACAGGGGTTACAGCCCCCCCACAAGGGATATAGCCCCCCCAACAGGGCACAAATGGCCCCCGCAGGGGCTATTCCCCCACAGGGCTATGCCCCACCTGCATTTGCTTCCCCAGCCCCCTGGATTGCTGCCCTGCCTGACCCCATCCTCTGTCAGCTCCTGCAGCCCCCACGATGGCTGCCCCATCCAGCCCTACCCCACCCGCTCCCCCAGACCCCCCAAAGACTGGCCCACCTGGCCCTATCTCCTGCTTGCACCCCCAGTCCTCCAATGGCTGCCCCCCACCTCATCCCAGCCTCTGAAACTTAAAAAAAAAGCCTCGTCACTGCAGGAGCATGGGCTATGGGAGCTCTGGAGCCTCCTGGCTCCCCACCATTGTCCCCTCTCCCCTTCTCCAGCACTGGAGCCTGGGTCCAGATTCCTGTGGCTGGCATGCTGCCTGCCCTGCACGGTCAGGCAGTGTGCTTCAGCACCAGGGCAAGGGCCAACCATAGAGACACTCTGGCAGCCAGAGCATTTCTTTGGAGGACTCAGCCTCTGATTGCCTCGGGGCATGGCTCAGAACCCTGCCCTGCCCTGCTTTTTTCACTCCAGTTTTTTTGACCCCTGGAAACTTGCAGCACAGGGAACCTTTTCCCATTTCCACATGTGCCTCCTGCAGCATCTCAAAGGGCTTTGAGATGCTGCAAGAGGCGCATGTGGGCTCATCTGGATGCTCCCAATGAGTGCCTAGTAACGACTGTGCAGTTGGATGCACATGTAGATGTGCCTAATATAACACAAAATGAAGGTAACTTTTGAAAGATTCAACTGAAAGCGGGAAACAAGAACAAAGGACTTTAAATAAAAATTGCAGACTGTGACACTACAAGTTCTATCCTGCAAGGTGCAAAACATTTATGCTCTCAGCAAGTAAAACAATTATGGGATTAACTCTCCCTCCCATGATGACCACCTCAACTTCAAATCCAAGCAACACATTTTGATACCCCTGGGATGACTTGCATATTGCCCATGGACTTGTATCCTCTGCACAGAAGAGCAGTTTAAATTAGGATTGTCTTTAATACTGGCCCCCTTCCCCAGCTGTCATATCCATTAACCAGATATTCTACTACTTATAGAAATCAGGTGCAGTATAAATAGAATCTCAATAAGAGTCATTTTATGCACCTGAAAAACAATACTTCTTTTGCCCTTGTTGTTGTCAATATATTACAATGGTTTGCTGCTGCAGCTGGTCTTCATGCTTGCGTATAGCAACACTGAATATTGAAAACAAGTATCTGTGTAATTAGCACATCAATCATCTTGTTCTTTAATATAAATGAAATATTAATTCACTTCTCCATAAACTCCCTCACCATAACTAATACAAATCATTAATTAATTAACCACAAGAAAAAGAAATGCAGAAAACGATCAGAAGCACATAAACCCCCACCAACAACATATCATTTTAGTGTCCTCTTTTTTTACAAAGAAAAAGTAACATTATTTTCAAAGACCCAAATCCCTAGCACCAGTTATTGAGAAGGAGTATAGCCAGACACAGGGCATTATTAATTTGGGCATTATGTCACTGCAGGCTGTATCAGTATCAAGTATCAACCTCATGTTCACCAGATTCTCAATTTAACTGTGTACAATTTACCATAAGATTTGTTATCTCCTTGCTCTTAATTAAAAAACTCACCTCCACATTTAGCTCTCTAATACAGAACATGCACGCAGTAGATATCACCTTATATACTCAAACATAAAATGACCCTGAATATAAGACAACCCCCTCACCCCACCATTAATTAGATTATATATTTGGAAATGTTATAAATTTATTATAATTTTCCAAGTATTGAATCTAATTATTGGAAGTTTGCATTGAATGTGTTCTCTCCCAGCTGCTATGGCAGGGAAGATAAATCGGGGGGAAGGGTGTCAGGTAGTACCTTTGCCATCTGCCCTACTCCAATTTTTCCCCCTGCAGTCTCTTCCCCCTCCTTACTGTTAGACGCTGCTTTCACTGAGAACAAGGAAGTGAAGAGCCAATTCAAAAAACAAAAACCTTGAAATAAATACACCTGTTGTAACATGCACTTATGAAAATTATTACAGGTCCCCATAGACTTAACTCATCTAGAACTGACGCAGTTTACCTTTTTTGAAACAAGTTTTAGCACAGGTACTCCATAAACACATTTTTAAGCATTACTTTTGTATCTATTTATATAGTACAAAACATGCATAATAATAATTCAAAGCCAAAAGGGTCATGATTTACCATAAAGTTTATTGGGATTGGCCCTAGAAGAGTCAACAGCATTTCAAGCCATGCTGACCCCACAGCTCAGCATTGCTCAGTATGTATATGTACTCATCAAATGCCTCCCACAAAGGATGGATGTGCTAATTAGCCACCCCCACACAACTGGAACCAGGTGTTCTTGTCATGAGTCCTGGGATCCTCCATAAATATATATATCCTATGCACCTGGTAGATATTATAAGACCATGTTTGTTAATAAACTGCCACTGTCATTTAGTGCAGGTTGTCCCAGGGGAGCTGGGACGCCAAAGGCACCCCGAGGCAGCATGGGGTCCCACTCACCTCCTGCAGGGCCGGAGGAGCTGAAGGGAGTAAGCACACCAAAGGCGCCGGTGCGGGTAATCAGCCAGGCTTTTATCCAGCTGCGGCAGAGCAGAGGGGGCGGAGGATGCCTCCCGGAGAGTATAAGAAGCATCCGCACCGCAGCAGCAGGGCGGTTGGAGAGGAGAGACCATGGAGAGGGTCTCCAGGGGCAACAAGGCCAGCAGCCGCCCGAGGCCGCAGTGGGAGCGAGGGCTGGAACCAGCGTGGGCCCGGAGAAAGCCGACAACGCAGTGGGCAGCGCTGCTGGTGGCGGGACTGGCACTGGCACCGGATGGGAACCGGCGGCAAAATTGACGAGGGCTGCAGCAGCAGAGTGGCTGGGAGAACCGGCAGCACCAGGGGCAGCAGAGCCTTGAGGAAGGTCGACAACGGGGCATGCAGCCACACCAGTGAAGTAACTGGCGGCACGTGGACGGGTAGAGCCAGTGAGAGAGCTGTCTACACCTTAAGCTGTAGAGCCAGCGCAGGAACCGGTGGTGCTGCAGGTGGGCGAGATGGTGAAGAAACTTGCCGTGCCAGCAGCAACCAAATCTGGGCTGAGACGAGCGACCAGACCGAAGAGGGAGCCCAGGCGGAAGGCCGGGGCTGGCGGCCCCAGTGGGTGCCATAATGAGCCAGAGGCCAGAGCAGGCAGCCAGCATGTGCGGAGGAGAGAGAGAGACAGTGGCAGGGCTGGGACATTGAGAAAGCCCAAAGCTGGTAGGACCGTAGGTGGCGAATGGCTGAGGTGTAGGGGAGGACGGAGCCCCAGGACCGCCTGCCAGGAACCATGCCTACGCTGATGGCTACCCTAAAGGGGGACTCCCCCACTGAGGTTACATTCAAAGTTGTGGCAGGCGAGTACAGGGGTCCCCCTGACACCAGCAGAGGGAGGCACCAGGTCCCATCTGTGAGCCTGGGGTCCGCAAGATCAAGGGCCTGGGCAAAGGTGGCACGGGAACACCTCCTAAAGCAGAAGCAGTCACACAGGTCATTTATCATCAGTCGTTGCCTACATTGACACCAAGCTAGGGGAAGTAGTAGATATACTAGAAGGTAGGTCTAGGATTCAAAAAGACCTGGACAATGGAGGAATGGACCAAAAGAAATCTCATGAATGTCAAAAAGGACAACTGCAAAGTCCTGCACATAGGATGGAACAATCCCATACACTGCTACAGGCTGGGGACTGACTGGCTAAGCAGCAGCTCTGCAGACAAAAACCTAGGAGTTACAATGGATAGTAAGCTGAATATGACCCAATAATCTGCCTTTGTTGCCAAAAAGGTTAACAGCATGCCAGGCTGCATTAGTGGAAGTGTTGCCAGCAGATCAATGGAAGTAATTAGATTTCAGGAAGGCCTTTGATATGGTATCCCATCTCATATTGGTGAACAAGTTAAGAGGCTGTGACTTGGATGATTACACAGTCCGGTAGGTGGTGACTTGGCTAGAGGGTCGTACCCAGAGAGTCGTAGTGGATGGGTCGGTATCGACCTGGAAGGGTGTGGACAGTGGAGTCCCGCAGGGCTCGGTCCTTGGACCAATACTCTTCAATATCTTCATCAGCGACTTGGACGAGGGAGTGAAGTG
>JAGPOW010003685.1:69926299-69966719 GCA_030014935.1 Caiman crocodilus
AATATATATATATATATATATATTAGTTAACATTTTTAAATCCCATAGACAGAAAGTAGTTTTTCTTTTCTTTTGTTTTCTTTTCCTTTTCCCAGCTAAGTAGTGACCTAGTTTGGAAGCCCTGAAAACCTCAGGAGAGTTGTTATAATACAGTAAAACTGGGTATCATGCTGAGACACATCCCTCTAAACAATACTGCATAGATATCTTTCCCTTTAGGGACATTACAATTTTAAATGTCATTTTCTTACTTTTGTTTGCAGGAAAAGCCATTTTCCCCTTTTTGCAGCCGTTAGCAGCAAATCAAAAATTTAATTTCAATTGAGATGTTTTGCAAAGCTAGGTCATGAGAAAAAGTACAATTTTCCCCATTGGATTAAAGTATAATCAACCACTGAAATGTCACTGATGTATGACACTGTGGGCTACATGTCCCAGACTGTAGATTCCTTGTAGTCCAGACTTGTAGATTTCAAGTAAATTGTAGGCAAGGATAATGTCCTATTCCACATTTTTCAAATATGTCCTTTCTGGAGAAAAAAAGGTTCATTCTTAAAAAAATATATATTACTTTCTTTTTTATAGGATTGTTTAAAGTTCTATCCTTTACTTTCACATTTGCCTTTGCACACTTAATGACAAGTCTTCTATTTTGAAACAGCAGCATGTGAAACTAGTATATTTTTGAATACTATGCAATGAAACCCAGCAGTGAACCCAATATCAGCTAGAATAGAAGTGTAATGTTCATGTTTGAAACATGAATGCAAAAATTATACTTCAGGCCATCCTGGACTAATGCAGATGTCCCTAATCCTTAATCTGTCTAACAAATGGGTTGCTTGGTTCACTCTGAACACAATTTGTGTTTTCCTTTGTAAGAGGAGACCCTAACTGTGTTACGTATCTGAGACAGGATGCAAGGGATTGGGACAGAGGCAGGAACTGGGAATGTAGAGGAAGGGGACCTACAGCAGTGAGCCAGGACTCTGCCCGTTTAAGAAAATGCAGCTGCTGACAAGAGGGCTATTAGTTAATTAAAAAATGACTTGTTTATGAAAAGGAGGCAATTGGCTGGCCAAGAGTGCTCACTGCTTCTGGCTGTAGCTGCCCACAGAGCTACAGCCCCTCCCCAGTGCTGCCTGTAGTCCTGAGGCAGCCTGAAGGTAGTGCAGGGCCGCAGCAGTGAAGAGGTGTTGCAAGATAGCCCTGATGTGGGCTATGGGCAGCAGGGTGACCACCTGTCCCTAATTCAATGGGACAGTCCCAGAATGGGATCATCAAGTCCTGGTCCTGGGATGCATGACTCTGGGACAACATTCGTCCTGGATTCGCAGCATTGTTCAGGGATCTGGGTATCCCCTTGCAGGCAGGCAATGATTCAGCCTGCAAAGGGCTGCCAGGAGTGAGATGCAAGGGACACCATGTACATGTGCATACCTGCACACAGGCACATGTCTGGGAAAGAGCTGACCAGCCTGGAGAGCAGCTCTTTGTAGCTAAATTGGAGGTGGCGGGGAGGGTGCAGAAGATGTGGAGGACAGATCAAGGCCCCCATGGTGGGGGAGAGTGTGAGGCAGGACCTGGGGACACTGCCCAGCCAAAGCAGTACATGGGGCTCTGGGGATGAGGTAGGGAGTGGGACAGCCAGAACTGTGCACAAGGAAAAGGTAGATGTGGGCTGCCTGCTGTGGGCTCAGAGCTCCCTGCCCCTCTGTTCTTTCTCTAGGTGTCCTATGCTGCCATGTCAATGTGCCCCCTGCCCAGCAGCAGTCACGGTGGTGGTGGTGTGGAGTTGTGCTGCTCACTGCTGCTGGGCAGGCAGGGGGTGCATGTCCAGCATGGGGCTTCCAGAGGGAGGACAGCAGGGTGGAGGGCCCCAAGCCTTCCGTGGGAAGCCTGGATTTGCCCCTACCCCACTCAGCTCTGCCCCAGCCATGCTAGCAGTGGAGGGGAAGGCGGGCATGTGTCCCACCTTCCAGTTTGGAAAAGGTGGTCACTTTACTGGGCAGCCACAGCCAGTAGGGCCCCAGAAGTGGCTAGCACACTCATTGCTGGGTCCTACTTTTTCTTAGTGCTCAACACCAGCTGTTGAGGCTGATCATAGGCAGGGTCTCCCCCTTCCTACCCCTTCTTCCCCTTCTCCTCTCCCACCAACAGTCTCAGACACAGCCCCCCAGCTTACAGTAGCTCCTGGCCCACGTGCTGGGAGCAGTGCCAGGTGGGTACTGGCATCAGCTGTGGATGCAAGCGGCTGGCTCCCACTGGAGACTGGTACATCCTCCCAAGTCTGCAGGTGATGCTGCTGCATGTGTGTGTCAACTGTGGTCTTGGGCAGTTGCCCCAATCCCCAGAAAGAACCTACAGGCAAAGTCCACAGCTGATGCCAGTGTGCACCCCAGCGCTGCTTGCAGTGCATAGGGTGGGAACTGGTGTATGCTATGGACAGGGCTGGGACATGCCCTCCCACCCAGCATGATGCAACAGCCAGGTTTATAACAATTCACAAAACTTGGGAGTTGAGTTGAGTCATTTCAGAGTAAGCCAAGCCACAATCCCCTGGCATTGGAGTGCCAACCCCCAAGTAACAGACCGCTGCCCACCCCCCAGCCATGCTGATGCCCTTCACTGCCAATCTGCAGTCCCCTGTGTGCCCCCAGCCCTGCTGGAGGGGGACCCCAGCTGCCCCCATACTGTTCAGGCCAGCGCACAAGCAGTGAGTGTAGGCCCCTGTGTGTATGTGCTCTGGCCCCAAGCTGCCAGTCTAGGCTCACAGCTCCCTGCTGCGAAGGACCAGGTGCCATCTCCCTCAGCTCCTCCTGCCCTTGCGCAGCCTTGAACTGAGCCATTGTCACTAGTGCTGGCAGGCAGGCAAGAAGGCAGGCAGGTGTGCACATGCATACACACACGTGCACACACACAGAGCCCACCCCTGCCCAGCCCTCTGGACAGTACCTTAGACCTCTATTCCACCACTCCCCACACCTACCTATGTCCAGTGGCTGGGGCTTCTCCCATGACCCAACCTCTCTATGTTGGCCACATGCATCTGTGTGCATAGACTCAAGTGTGCCAGCTGCCTCCAATTATCCCAAGCAGCCACTTGCAGGATGGAAACCTGCCAGCTTCCAGGGGAAACTTGTACTTTCACAAGATTTTCTGGGGACCTGCTTGGGGCCCTTACAAACATTCTTGTGACCTACCTTTAAGTCACGACCCATCAGTTGAGAAACACTGTAATAAATTACTCAAGTCAAGTGGACACTTCTGGTCAGGACTTGAGTCAGGTCACATCTTTTGATCAATGACTCCAGTTGAGTCAAGTCATTTGTTGAAAGGGACTCCAGATGAGTCGAGTCACCAAAAATTGCAACTCGAGTCTGACTTGAGTCACTGACTTGAGTCAGTACAACTCTGGCAGCAGCCAGAACCATCAGATCCCAATGGACTAGATCCTATCACTTTATGGCCACCAACCCACGGGTAAAAGACAATGAGTTAGTGGGCCAGATTCAGCCTAGGGGCCATATTTTGCCCACTCCTGGTAAAGAGGATAATGAGTGTAGTACCAGCAAACAACAGACTTCTCAGTCTGGCTGGCGAATAGGATCCCTACCTACTGTTGTAAATGAGTAACCAGTACTCATTCTAACCTCCTATATTCACCAGCAGTTGTCTGTTTCATCATACAGGTGTTCCAAATGCAGCTACTTCCTCACTCTACTTGCAGTATGTACCAGACTGACACAGCTTGTCTGAAAACACTCCAGCCTGGTAGCAGGTTTGAGCCTATTGGGAAAGTGTTAAGGGGGTTCTGCTGACTCAGTGAGGCAGATATAAAAATGCTTTTGCAGCCAAGATCAAATCACTCACCATAGTACAGTGTTCAGGGAAGATACTGTCAGGGAAAAAAGTGTCAAGATTTAAAATAGTCCCGAGAAGGTGCCACAGCAGCTCATACTAAGACATAACTTTTCAGTGGGGTGATTCCTGATTAACATAAGTATAGATCACCAGATGGCAGATTGGTCATTA
This sequence comes from Caiman crocodilus, assembly GCA_030014935.1. Lineage (NCBI taxonomy): Eukaryota > Metazoa > Chordata > Crocodylia > Alligatoridae > Caiman > Caiman crocodilus. Next base: position 69,930,335 of record JAGPOW010003685.1, read on the forward strand.
AAAGAAGAAATGAACTTTCAAAAACAGAAAGGGAACCAGATGACAGTAAGTTTTGGACACCTACCGCAGTTAATAGTTGCTGTCTATGTAATTCATTGTGAGCCAAAGCAGGGAAGTTAGAAAGGAACTAATTAAAGATGCAGCATTGATATTCAAATTTACATACATTCAATTCTATGAGTTCTTGTTAAAATATGCTCCTTAATATATATAGTTCAGCAAATTTTTTCCCTACAGGATTCCTGAATCTGTCTTCAAGAGAACAAGAGAAAAAAACATATCACACCCACTGTCTTCCAAGCTCATTTTGTTTCTCTCTCAGACATGCAAAGAGAGAAATTAAAAGTAAAATATCTTACATTCCTAGTACTTTGGATGGATTCCAAGAGATAACAAAAGCAGCACTAATCCATTTTTTGCCACTCAAGCATCTGATGTTGTCTACTTTCAGATTATCGAGGGATAATCTTAGCTTTTTTATATCCCCTTTTTGAGTGAAGAGGTTCAGCACAAAGGTATCTATTTATCAGAATAAACAAGTGCTGTCATTTTCAGCTGTCATTATGTTTTACAGAGTGTAGATGTTCTCCAAGTTTTCCCATGCCCTACTTTTTGATCACAGAATAAATGACTGAAAACATTCAGGCAGCAGGCAGGGTAGAAATGAACCTTATAAACTAACTATCAGAGAAATTTCCACGTGCAACAGCTTACTTCCTGAAAAAAAATGGACAAATATGGCTTCCTATGTATGTATTTGGACACAAAGGGTACACAAAGGGTACTTTTACAAGAGTTTTGCAGGAGGAGGAACAGCATCTTGTTCTCACGCTTCAAAATGGCGGTGAGGGCACTTGAACTAAAGACTGTTCGACAAGTTTAGTTCAAGTGCCCCCACTGCCATTTTGAGGCATAGGGACCCTGATACATGAGATGCAGATACTGGGTGGAGCATGGTAATGACTACACTACAGCTGACTCAATTAATCGAGTCTGCTCTGTTGCATTGTAATTACAGAGCATTGGAGCAGCTTCTGCACTCCTGTATAGGTACTCAAATACATTAGAGTGGTTACCCTAGAAGAAAGAGTAAAAAATGAACAAAATATGTAACAACCATTTATTCCAACTCCTACACTAACCAGTTCAACAGCAACTATAAACTAGAGGTACAGCAACAAAGCACATTTTGAATCCAGAGACAAGTACATATCCAAACAATCTGAGAGAAGAGAAATTGAGACACAAAGACATTTTCTATTCTGAGGCCTGAAATATGAGGGCAGGTGAGAAGAAAGCTTTTTCAGATATTGAAAAAAAATGGCTGAAGATTGCTCATGGGAAAGTAATGAGGTAAAACAATGCATCAGTCAAGGTAAAGAGAGAGATTATATCATGCTATACAGTAACACGCAGAAGCAATCCAGCTGAAATTAGATATGGTTTGACAGATACCACAGAGTTTCATCTCTCCATTTGACAACACGCATACAGCTGGTCATACAAATGAAGTGTTGTGTTATTTACACATTCACATTTATATATGCACTAAACTGAAATTTTTTTAAATATCCTTCACTAAAATGTATGGCAAGACTTTATAAAACAAACCAGCAGATTGGACAACCCACCAGCTAAATAATTGTTATTTTTAATTGTTATAGAGGAAAGAGATGAACTGTACAGTGTGCCTTGTATGTTCCTTTCACATGATTTTGAATCAAGGGATATCACTAATTTTGAAATATTTGTATATTGAAATAACTTTTCAAAACCAAGGCAAAATGCAGAATTTAAGATGAACATTTCATGTGGTCTTTTGGTACTGAGTCATTTTTCACCCTTTTCTACCTTTATGTACCCTCACCTGTGGGTATGCAACACAAAAAGAGGCCCTCTGAAAAAATTTCTGTTTAAAAAATGGCTACATACCAAACCAAACCATTGAAAGTTACTCATCACCACTCTAGCCCATACCGAGTGTGCTTGCTCCTTCCTTAATAATATAGTATGCACGAGATGGGCAGAAAAAGGGAGAGCATTATGTATCAGTGCTTCAAACAATACAGATAGAAGCCAGAAACCACGTCCTTTGTTGTCTTAAAGCAAAGGTAGTAAAACAATGCTTCGGGAAAAAAAGCTAACCAATCTTCCCCTTTTCTTGTCCTCCTCCCCACCCCCACTTGTTTTTTTTTCTTCCAATTGAATTATCTTTCCTTGTTTCCCCTTTCTTGAAACATATTTTTCTCTGCTCCATCTCCCTGGTCCATGCTCTATGTTCTGCATACATAATCAGTCAGTTATTACTCTTCTCCAAATCCCCTCACCCCAACTTCCCTGCATCAGCCCATTTTCAGAGATGCAAGTGATGATTTTCTCCTACAAGGAATGATCTTTCTGCAAGGTCAGTGTGTATATATTGATTCCTCTGGGCCACTCAAATGAGCATTTGGCATCGTCTTGCATTGCTTATTGATATGGTAATGTTTAACAGAAGGAAATGCAGAGAATTCCTGATGGACAAATTTGCTGTATTGGTTAAGGGGAATCAATATGCTTGCACAGAACTTTCTGGGATAGCATTTTAGCACGCTAAAGAAGATGGCTGCCCCACTCCTGTGTCATGCAGAAGAACTATGGCCTTGGAATACATTGCTGAGATGTCTTGCAGAACAAGAACACTGATACACCATGCTAAATCTGGTACACCTGCGAGATATATCAGAAAGCATTTCGCATTTCATGCAAATTAAAACTTGTATATTCTGGCCAGTGTTCAGGGAATTCTAACATCTGTTGGGCTGTTGGGTGTGAAGGCAGGGGTGGGGAGGGTGAAAGGGGTGGGGTGGTCAAAGGGCTACAAATAGCCCAATTTCGGGGTGGGAATAGCACAATCCTGGAGTTGGGATGACTGGCTGGCCTTTCTGACCACTGGGGCTGCAATGAAAATGTATACAGGTGTTTGGGGGATTGAGTTAATCATTTCTTAATGTAAGTTAGTATACTTTCTGAGGTGCACTAACTTAGATCAGACTCACCATTTTTTGGCCAAATTAACCCCCTGAACATCTGCATGATTGGGCATTTAGATTAACTTAACCCTAGTAGGTCAATCTAAATGTAACACCAGTACATATCTTGAAAACTTCTGGAACTATTTCAGAAATGTAAAGTGGGCATAGGATAGTTGACTTACAGTGCCTTTTAGTTTGAGGTAATATACTGAATAAATACATAAACAACAGAAAGAAATTATTCCACAAATGCTTATTTCAGAGATTAATATTCAAAATGTTCTCTCTTTTAAGTCAATGAGAAGTATCATTTGAGTGTGTCTTCCTGGAAATCAACACCTGTAAACAAAAATATGTTTAACTATCTGCCAAGCATCTAAGGAAGAACACCACGTTCTTGTGTAAATCTTACTGAGTAGAATTAAGGCACAAGGACAGTTTGAATGATGAACCATGTGAAAAAATACAATAAGATTGCTAAAAAAAGTCTTTAGCACCAATAAAAATCAGGGTAGTCAAAATGTTAGTGTTTATGGAGGTTAGGGAATGGATGGGTAGTGGTCCAAGGTGCAGTATATTAGGATTGGAAAGACCTAGAGAGAGGAGCAAGGAAGCAGCAGAAGGAAAACTTTAAAACTTTCATTAATGGCTGAGGAGGTGGGGAAACAGCATCTGATAAGACCTAGTGTCACAGATCAACAATCAAAAGCCAACATTGTATTAATAGTTCTATAGTAACTTCTAATAAAATACCTAGATATAAAAAGAGCATTAATTCATGATGTATTACCAAATTTCAGGTTCAGATTTATGTTTCTAACTACCAAGGTATTGCATCCAGTACTCCATCCAGTTTTGGGCACCACAGTTTTGAGGGATCTGGAGAATCTTGAGAGGGTTCAGAGGAGGGCCACACATATGATCAGGGGCCTGCAGATAAGTCCTTATGAGAAGAGACTGAGATCCCTTCAGTCTTCACAAGAGAAGGCTGAGAGATGATCTTGTGGCTGCCACACATTCATCAGGGGAGGGCAGCAGGGAATAGGAGATGGTCTGTTTACTAGGGCAGCCCCTGGAGTAACTAGGTACAGTGGCCCAGTAACATTTTAGGGCACAGTACATTTACTAGGGCACCCCCAGGAGTAACTAGGAATAATGGCCAGAAATTGATGGAGAGCAGATTTAGGCTAGACATGAGAAAGAACTTCACAGTAAGTGTTGCCAAAATCTGGAACAGGCTTCCAAGGGAGGTGGTACTCTCCCCTGCCTTGGGGGTCTAGAAGAGGAAACTGGACAAACACCTAGCTGGGGTTGTCTGACCCCAGTGCTCTTTCCTGCCCCAGACAGGGGGTCAGACTTAATGACCTATTGATGTCCCTTCAGATCCTAACATCTATGAAGATATGCATTAATGGACTAATGAATCATATTTTCAAATGACCTGTATGTTGTTATAATATGGTTATGCATTTTTATACATTTAAAAATTATATTTAATGTTTTTGTCTATTGTAACATTTTGCAGTAAGAATAGATTCTGATATATAGTTAAAATAAGTTAGTGAAACATTAGTATTCTAAAACCTTATTATATACTTTATGTTCTTTTCAAATTGATTTTAAAGTTCCTTGTTTCTTTTTTGTAATACAAATGGTATAGCTAGGAACAGAGTTATTTTGTTTTGTGCTTCTAGGTATTTCTCCATTTGAAAGGCTGTAGACAAAATGTTGCCAATATTAACAGTCATATTTACGAAAAAGGGATTAAAATTTTAAACTATCAATATTACAGGTTTCAACAGCATTTAAAATTGATAGAGAAGGGAGTCTCCTGCAAACTGGTTAAGCCTTTGAAAAATAAGGATTTTTTTAATATTGAGACATTTCCTATACTCCTTCTCCCTGGTGCTATGTTATATAGCAGGGCCCCTAAGGATCAGTATGGCTCGAATAACTGGAGCAGTGCATTCAAGCTACAACTTGAACTGATATTTTACAGATAGTATGCTTTTCATTTGATTGATTCTAAAATGGTAAGACAAATTTTTGGTGAGATTCTGTGCTATATCCCTATGAGGCCACAGCATGGCTCAGAATATTCACTCCATACTGTCCTCAGGGCATTTTGTATACAGGAGTTTGCCAAGAGATCTTTGGGAAATTGCCCTACAGCTGCATACTGCCATGCCTATATCAGCACAAACCTCTTTCAAAATGAACCAAAATTTCAGAGCTTCTTTATGTTGCTCAGTGTTTTTATATAAATAAAGAAAGTTTAGCCAGGATACTGGGGCAAACCTTACAGCTAAGGATATCCTATTTACATACCCTAATTTCTACCTAATCTCTGCTATTGCCATTTCATTTACATATTAACTAAAAATAATCCTTTCAATCAAGCCAGATAAATGAAAAAGTTAAAAAATAGACTGATGAGCAGTTATCTACTATCTGAAAATATAGGTAGCAGATTAACTGTGCATTAGCTACTGCATAGTAGGGCATGTGTAGGTGCTGGCTGGGAGCAATTTGGGGGTCCACTGCTGCCTGGCTAAGCCCCATGTGGTTAGAGCTATGCTGTCTGCAGGGCAGCTATCTCCCCACCAAGTGGAGATGGGAACATCCTGAGAGGTAGTAGCCAGGACTGCTGCATCCCAGCCAGGTGGGGAATATGTCTGATGGCAGAAAGAGGCATCTCTGCCTGGCAGGGACAGCCATATGGGGATCGGGAGGGTCCCAATCCCCACGTGACCAGGAGAAACATCCAGGGATGATTCTGATCCCCATATAAATGTCCCCTCTAGGCGGGAACTCCTCTCTCCACCATGTGGGAGGAACAGGACTCTCCTAATCCCCATGTGGCTGCCAGGTAACATCCCCACAGGGACATCTCTCCCACCCATGTGGGAATTGAGTCCGATCCCCAGGTGACTGGGACACAGCAGTCCACCAGCCCCCCTGTCCCTTGCCAGCCCTGGGCCTGGAGCTCCTGCTGGCTGCTACAATGGGGCAGAGCAAAGCAGGGGGGCAGGAATATCCTGGGTCTCATCTGTTCTGGTTGGGAGAAAATTTGCTCATAAAGTGGGGAACTTGTAGACCCTTTCCTTTTTTAATGCGCAGTAACTTTACTGTGTATTAATAGCATATGTAGATGCATCCACATACAGCATAAAACTCTTCATATATAAGGAGAATACTGGATCAAATGAGTTCTTATCAAGGACTTATCATTTTATTGTAAACTAAACATAACTACACTGAATACAGACAAAGTTATTCTGGTATAAAATTAGTGAGATCAGAATAAATCCCTATTAATTCACAAGATCACTGTGTACCGAAAACAGAGCTTTCATTACTTCCCTTTACAGATATAGAATCACCAAAAAATGGAGGGAAGAACCTCAGGGAGTCAAGTCCAGCACCCTGCTGAAGGTAAGATCTTCCCTAAGCCACCCCTCACAAGTCTAACCTATATTTAAATTCCAAGAATAGACTCTTCACAACTTCCTAGTTTAAGTGCTTAACCACAACATTAGAAAGTTCTTCCTCAGATCTAAATCTCCCTTTTTGCAATTTAAGGCCATTATTTCATGCCCTGCCTCCTGTAAATAGAAATAATTATCTACAGACACCTTTTTTGTAGCAACCCCTTCTATATTTGAAGACTGTTATCAAATGCCTCCTTCAGTCTTCTCTTCTCCAGACTAAATACACCCAATTCTTTCTTTTATTCTTTCCTTGTAAATCATGCTCTATAGTTCAACACATACTTCTGGTATATGGGAAAGAAGACATTGACAAAAATGTCTGAAGTGTTACATAAATTGTGATCTGTATTTATCTTAGTACATTTGAAGGGAAACAAAAGGACAAGAATTCTCAGCAAGTTTAAAAAAATGTTATAGTCAGCTAGGTTAAAATTAGTTCTTCTTTCCCTTTTTTGACTTTTAAACATCTTGTTGGATATAATTAGCAGTGGTTTAAAAAGATGACAAAAGGTGAACTTTAAAAACTGCTTAAATAGATAGCAACTGCAATAGCTTTATCACAAATAGTACTGCACTGAATTGTCTTGAGGAAGAGTATTCCACCTCTGGATCAATAGGTCAAGCCCATATCAGACACTAAATTTTGCATGTCCATAGGAGCATGGTTGTGTGGTATGTGATGCTGCAAACATGTTTGCAGCGCCGCATATTGTTCAGTCCAGTGTTCTCCATGCTTCAAGGGTGTGCTGCACAAGAGTGCACTGTGCCAGGTCTTTTTCCCATAGGATTTTTGGATATCCAGGGGTAAACAAAAAAAACATGGAAAAAAAAACTTGGCACAGCACAAGCTTGGGCAGTGCATGCTGCTGAAAAGTGGAGCCAGGCTACCTGGAGCTGTGCTGCAGTTGCTGGCCAGGCTCTGCACAGCAGAACTGCCAGTGCTACAGCCCCAGGAAGCCCCCAGAAACCCAGGTAAGGCTGCTAAGACCAGCACAGTGCTGGCTCCAGCCTCCCCTAACTCAGCTGGGGCGACTTGCCACACACCAAAGTGCATGTGACACAGGCGTTCCCCAGGGACAAGCAGCTGCGGCACAGGGTACACCACTGCTACTTGTCCCTGGGGAACCAAACACCCACACACATCTGGATGCTCCTCCTGTGACCAACTTGAATCACACGTACATACCAGGGGTAGATTTTGTCCCAGGCTAACAGTAACTGAACCCAGTATTGTATCATGACTGATGACTTTTTATGAGATAAACTGGATGTTGTTCCCAGTCACCATAGAAGAGATCACTGAAATGGGCAAAGCTATTGGCAGTTTCAGAAGGGTTAACTGCCTTTTCATCTCAAAGACAGTCCCTCCAGAACAGAAGTGAATTTGATATAACTGTATGAGGACAGTTCCACTTTCACTATCTATACTGCATCTGTCCTATGATTAGAGGACTTCAGCTTCTAGTGCCCTTAAACAAACACCTTTCACAAGCACTTTTGAAGTAACTTACTGATAAAGCATATTTATTATCTCGAACATGCCAAGAATTAAAAAGGGAGATGGGTGTGATCCTTTCCACTTGACACACAGAGAATTAGAAAAAGGGAGATTCAATTGGCACATCTACATATTCATTAATGTACCATAATTACAACATGTTAAATTTAGTACCTGTAATATCGTGTATTAACTTAATGTGCCATAATCGGCCATACTGCGCTTTAGCACAGATGAAAGCTTTTTAAGTGATGTTAATGTACATTAGACTAAATCAACTGCACCTTAGCATGGTTTTTGCCAGCTGTGCTAATGCACAGTAGAGTTATTCTTCTGCGCATTAAGTATCTTGTGTAGATAAACCCAACAGGACTGAATCTGGGGTATCTTTATATGTATTTTTCTACTATTATTCAACAATAACCAATAGGGCCATCTCTTAAGAGACAGGTTATTTAGGCTGTATGTCCCTGCCTGCAAACACTGTGGATGCTACTGACAGTCCTTTTTGTAATGAGTTAATCATGAAAATGTTAAATCTATCAAGAACATCAGGGGTTAAGTTCTATAGGCCAAAACTGAATTGTATGCTCATGCTTTGGTCTTTCCTGTCTTTAAGGATGGGTAGGAAAAGTATATGGAACTCTGCCCAAAACACAATGCTCTTCTTTCATATGAAATATAGTTATAATGGTTGTAGCTTCCCCCAGCTTCTGGCCTGAACTACTGCAGGCTGCATTTCCAAAATCAAAAGTGAATGTCTTCTCACTTGCTCAGACTAACCTGCAAAGATTGAATCGATTCAGCCTTGGGCTTTTTGACTGTCTGTACTTAGCCATAAAAGCTAAAATCTTCTCTAACTGTCCCCAACCGGCACAGCTGTGACTTGCTGGTGAGCAGGGCCCTGGCTAGGAGCTACAGTTGTGAGTTGCCACTACAGGGACCATAAGCCACAACAGGCTGCTTTCCCTGCTTTAGGTGAGGCTGTATGGGAGATGGGTTGCCAAGGGCAGGAATATGAAGCTGGCAGGTGGAGAGTTAATGGGATAGGTGGGTAATGCAATGGGCAATGGAAAGGAAATGGGCATGGGGAACAGGTGGTGAAATGAAGGAAGTTAGCTACTGAAAAATAATAAAAAAATTAAAAAGAAATAGAGAGGAAGTAAAGTAAAGAAGGTCTCATATGTTAATACATTGGGATGGGGATGAGGATGGGGATGGGAATTGGGATTGGGGATTGGGATGTAGGGGATTCTAATTGTGCTTTCCAGGATGGTTGGGAGCTGGGAGCAGTGAGGGAAAGCCCTTTTGTGGGAGCTACTACCCCTGCCCTGAGAGGGAAGACTGAGCTCATGGGGACCCAATCTGTCCTCCTATCTTGCTCCCCCACACTGTAGACCCCACTCCCAGAATTATCTGTGCCCTAGACCTGGTTAGCCAGCATGTGCTCTTCAGGCTACTTGCATGGGGTTGCACCTCTGGGGGTAGGAGAGGGTGTTGTCTTGGGGCCAGAACCACTGCATGCATGATAGGATTTAGGGGGTAGAAAGTATGTCCATATAGAACAGGAAGGTGGGGGAAGGGACACTTCATCCTGGGATGATGGAGGACTGCAACTTGGGTGACTCGTCTGAGGCAGGTGACCATACATTAATGGAATACAAAGTGGGTAACACAGATCAGAGATAAACCTGCCCTTGCATGGTGTAAACTGCCTAACAGGTGCTTTAAACAAATATCAGAGGCTAATACATGAACAATTCAGGGGTTAACAGCTCTAGAAGCTGCCTAAAATGAATGTGTTACAAGGGCCTAAAAGGTCCTAGTGGCTGCTACTGTGAAACTGCCAATCAAGCTCTGCATGTTTTAGTTTTTCTATTTGTAACATGGGATAATACTGCCTTTCTAAATCTTTTTGAGATCATAAGGTAACAAGAACTAGGTAAAGTATTAACAGTACTATACTTTTCCGTAACACTAACTACTGAAGAATAGATTACCATTTATTATTTTTGGGGATAAATGAGGAAGTTAAGATAGCTTTATGCTTCAAAATTGTTGTTTGGAAATATTCAGAAACTAGCAGTATTATTGTCCTAAATTTATTGCTGAAGCACTCTTATTTCAAATTAACTTAGTAACTAAACAATTTATCAGAAAATTTTTCCCTGTATGTTCACAGGTGCAAAAGAGGTAATCTCCAAGTTAAATCTAGGAAGGAGATTTATGAACACTTTACACATTCTGACTCCTAAAGAGCTAATGAAGGGGGAAGGGGAGGAAACTTTCAAGCCATTAATGAAGCTCTTTCTGGAGAGGGGAGTAGGTATCAAGGGCCAAATCCATCCTAGTGCCAACAATGGATTTATACCTGCATAATTACAGCCAGGGGACTCAAGTATTTATAATGCGGTTTATCCATTCAAAAAGGATTTTTGAATGTAATCTCTCCCCCACAATACTGGCAGAATTTCAGTTTTGCTTAAAGCCAACTTTATTATAGAATAGCTCATCCTAGCACATAAGTATTCAGCAATGGAATTATGGTTTGTTGCATATTACAGAATAACAGAAGAATGCAATCTGATTACTGGGAGACTCTGCTGAATCAATTTAAAAATTTTACACATGAAGAGTTGGGGTTTAATTAACTAGAATATTTCTCTATTTCAATACTGCTAATAATAAAAATATTAATAATAGTAACCAGATATTAATGCAGAAGACCAGAAAAAATAAACTATTATTTACTCATGCTAAACTAATCAGGATGTAGAGATGTGCATATGCTATTTAATTGGCTGGTAACAGGTAAACATTTTCACTGAACTCAGAGGTATGGAATTGAGGAGAACTTATTTACATATGCAATATTATCTCTTAAGATTGTTCCCAACCTCAATACTATTCTTCACCAAAGACCTACAGTATATTGTGCTTGTCTCAAGATTATCTTCAACCTATTATAAAATAGGATTACTCTCTTTTGTATAGAAATCACAATTTTTTAAAAAATTTTCAGATGCTTTCAGTAATATTTCCCTAGTTACAATTTTCCAAAGGTGAGTGGATTTTGTATGCTTTAGTTTTTAAGCATCCATCTTGAAACAACTCAAAGAAGCCTTGAAGCACCTCAAAGTACTAGTTCTCTAAATATCAGACCCAACTTAATTTGCAGTCTGTTCTGAAAAGACATCAATATTTTTTAATTTTTTTATGTTAATATCAACAGAAGAGAGAAAAGAGTAGACAGAACAAAGAATATCATTCAATTCTGAGGACAGTGATTTGATTTGGTGATATGAATCACTGTTCTGAATTGATTCAGCCAAATCTGATTTTGAGATTCGGCTACTGCCAAATCTCTGAATCTCCAAATCATACAGGTCCTATCCCCCATCTGCTCTCCCATCCCTGGCAATGGCTGCCCAGCCCGCCTCAGCTCCCGGCACTTTAAAAAAAAAAGCCCCAACTCACCGGGTGCTGCTGGGCGGGGGGGAAGGGGGCAATCCCTGCTGTGCCCCACTGTCCAGAGCTGTGTGGGAGGCTCTGAATGAGCCCCCTAATGCCCCTCACTGTCCCAGCCCCCACCCCATGGCTGCCCTACCCGCCCCAGTTCTGGTCCTTGAAGGAACCCCTTCTCCTAGATTCACAAGTTCCTGCCTAGCAGGGGGAAATCCTTGCTGCCCCATCCTACATGGAGGGCTCTTCCACAAGCCCCCCAAAGCTCCAAGGCCACTGCAGAAGCTGGTGAGTCCTGGGACTAGGGTGTTTTTTAGGGGGTGGTTCTTAAACAGCCAGAGCTGGGGCAGACGGAGCAGCCATGGAGGGCTGGGACAGTGGGGGGAGGTCAGAGAGCTTGTGCAGAGTCCCTCATGCAGTGAGGGGCAGTGGGGGGCAGCAGGAATCACCCCTCTACTCAGGAGCACCTGCTGAGTAGGAGCTTTTTTCTAAAGCATCAGAAGCTCGGGCAGGCAGGGCAGCCATGGGGAGGCTGGGGGAGTGGGTGCGGGTCAGGGGGGGCTCGAGGAGCAGGCAAGGGATGGGGCCTGGCTGAGGTCCCACCATGGTTGTCTCCTGCCTCCTCCAACCCCCCCCACTCCCCTGAACCCTACTTACCAGCTCCAAGTCCAGCTCCAGCTCCCTGCTGCAGCAGGTGGGGACTACACAAATCATTGAAGCTCTCTGAATCTTTTCCGAAAAGTCAGAGAGGTTTGAATCAATTCAGAACTTTTTATTGGTCCCCTGATTCAATTTGGATTTGGAGATTTGGCCACTGAATTGGGCTGAATCTCCTCCCAGTTGAATCAGCACCTGAAGCTTCTCACACACCTAATCATTACTCTTTACTCTGATATCTGTGCACATTTCAAGGAAGATAATAAGTAGGAGTATCAAGGTATTAGCACATAGTAGTTTCATTGTTGGTAGGGACAGAAGGGACCTGAGCATATCATCAAGTTCGACCCCCTGCCATAGCAGGAAAGAGTACTGGGGTCAAACAACCCCAGCAAGGTGTTCATCTAGCCTCCTCTTAATCTTTAAGGGTACGAGCAAGCACTTAGAAGTTGGTTCCACATCCTAGCTGCCCTGATAGTGAAGTAGTGCCTCCAAATGTCTAGCCTGAATCTACCCTCTCCCAGCTTGTGACCATTATTTCTAGTCACTCCTGGTAGTGCTCAGGGGAACAGGGACTCCCCCAGTGCCTGCTGGTCCTACCTGACTAGTTTGTAAATGGCCACTAGATCCCCCCTCAACCTTCTCTTGTGGAAGCTGAACAGGTTCAGGTCCCTCAGCCTCTCCTCATACGGCCTGTCCTGCAGCCCCTTGATCATGCGAGTGGCCCTCCTTTGGACCCTCTCCATGTTGTTCACATCCCTCCTGAAGCACGGAGCACAGAACTGGATGAAGTACTCCAACTGTGGCCTGACCAGTGTTGCATAGAGAATATTCAGAAACTTAATATTCACATTAAGTTACTGAACCTGCCTATTGTGACTGGATAGTTTTCCAGAGATGCAACACCAAATGAACTACATGGGGTGAGTGACAGGGAGACCCTATGGTGGGGGCAGTGTATAGAAAAGAGCGTGTGATGGGGTGGAATGGCACAGTGGGGGGAACCCACACTGGGTTGTGAAGGTGGGTGGCACATGGGGGAACATGCAGTCTACTCCCCCACCACCACTCTCCAACCTTCCCACAACCCCCACCTTACCTTCTGTTCCTACTCACCCACCTTACCTTCTGTTCCTATTCTGGCCCTTTTGGCCGTTACCCGGCCAGATTTAAACTGCCATGACTGCTTCTGCCTTGCTGGGGCCAGGGTTGCCAATGCTCACTGCCCTGGCGCCACAGCTGGAGCCACCACAAAATGTCAGTGGTGGGAGGCTGCAGGCAGTGGGGAGAGTATGAGATGGTAGGGGTAGGTGATGATGGGGAAAATGTGGTGGGGGTGGAGGCAAGTGGCAGAGAGGGTTAGCATGAGCAGGGAGTAGCAGGGTGCAGGCACAGGCTTGGGTGGGGCCAGGGGCTGGGGATGCAGGTGTAGGGGCAAGGTGATCTCCTGCCACTGTTTTCCCTATTACAGTGATGGATGGGAGAAATTTAAGATAACTCTCCAGTAATTAGATACTATATATGGTAAATTATAAGAAAATATATACCTTTCCATGCGTAGAATCTAATTATTGGGGTGTTATCTTAAATTTTATGTTGTCTTACATTCAGGTAAATAAAATAATATCCCATCTTCACCCTGCCCATGGATTTTTGATAAATACAAAGGGGACATCCAGGTACTATCATTATCAGTGTTATGAAAAATATTATAGATGCTCCTAATTTTAATGAACAAAATACTTATCTAAGCCATCCTTAAGCATAGGGAGAACTTTTTTTTTTTTATGAAAACAAGGTAAATACTCAGGTGGAATATATATAAATAACATATAACATATATTAATACTCAGCTAATAAATACAGGTGTTTCATTTACCCTAGTACAATGAACTGCAGAATCTGTAAAACAATTAGAATTACATATACAAAGAAAAGGCACTTCTACTTTAACAGTAGCTATGAGAGAATATTACAGTATTGCATGGCACATCTACACATGCAGTAAATGTGACTGAATAAACTGCAGAGCAATTTGCGCTGCAGTGAACTGCTCTCAGGCACAACATCTACACATGCACCTGGGATAGCAGCAAATTGAGCTGGGGAGAAGCACTGTCCCAGGGGAGCTGGGATGCCAAAGGAATGCCGGGGCATCAAGAAGTCCTATTCACCTCCTGCAGGTCCGGAACAGCCAGGGGAGGCACGTACACCAAAGACGCCGGTGCGGGTAATCAGTCGGGCATTTATCCGGCTGCGGCAGAGCAGTGGGGGTGGAGGACACCTCCCGGAAGGAACAAAAAGCAGCCCCGTCAAGGCAGTGGGGCGTTCGAGAAGGAGAGACTATGGGAGGGAACTCCAGCATGGAGGAGATCAGCTGCTGCTCTCGGCTTCAGCGAGAGCAAGGGGTGGAGCTAGGGCAGGCTCTGAGAGAGCCAGCAACACAACCAACAGTAGCGTTGATGGTGGGACCAACTCCAACGCTGTCGGCAGAGCCGGTAGAGGAACTGGAGGTGTTGGGAGCAACAGGGCCGGAGGAGAAACTGACTGCATTCCAGGCAGTAAAGCTGAAAGAGGGACTGGCAGCATCTGGGGCAGAGAAGTCCCGGAGGAAATTGACGACGGTGAGAGCAGCAGAGCCGATGAAGAAACCGGCAGCATCTGGAATAGCAGAGCCAGTGAGGGAACTGGTTGCACCACAAGCAGCAGAGCCGGTGAAGGAACTGGAGGTGTTGGGAGCAGCAGAGCCAGAGGAGAAACTGACTGCGTTCTAGGCAGTAGAGCCGAAGGAGGGACCGGCAGCATCTGGGGCAGAGAAGCCCCGGAGGAAATTGATGACGGTGCAAGCAGTAGAGCAGATGAAGAAACTGGCGGCATCTGGAGCAGCAGAGCCAGTGAGGGAACTGGCTGCACCACAAGCAGCAGAGCCGGTGAAGGAACTGGGGGCGTTGGGAGCAGCAGAGCCAGTGAGGGAACTGGCTGCATCATGGGTAGCAGAGCCAAGGAAGGAACCGGTGGCATCCTGAGCAGCAGAGCCGGTGGAGGAACCGGCTGCGCTGCAGGCAGAAGAGATGGTGAAGGAACCGGCCACTTCAGAAGCGCAGAGCTAGGGCTGGGACGAGCGGCCAGATTAAGGAAGATTAAGGAAGGAGACGAGGTGGAAGGTCTGGGCTGGTGACCCCAGCAGACATCATATTGAGCTGGAGACCTGTACGGACAGCTGGCAGGTTGGGGGTGAGACAGCGGCAGGCCTAGGACATCAGGGAAGCCAAGAAAAGGTAGAAGCACAGGAGGTGAGTGGCTGGGGTGTAGGGAAGGATGGAGCCCCAAGACCATCCACTGGGGACCACGCCAACTCTGGTGGCTATGCCAAGGAAGGACCCCCCACTGAGATTACATTCCAAGTCGTGGCAGGCGAGTTCAGGGGTCCTCCTGACTTCAGCAGAGGTAGCCTCCGGGGCACACCTGTAAGCCTGTGGCCCGCAAGATCTAGGGCCCGGGTGAAGGCGGCATGGGAACACCTACTAAAGCAGAGGCGGGTACAGCACTTAAGGCCAGGACTGTTCCTGTCCTGCTCTGCCCCACCTGCAGCAGCCAGAGGGAGCTTCAGGCTCCAGTTGCAGCTATCCAGGTCCTAGCCCTGGGCTGGCAGAGAGTGTATGGGTCAGCCCTGGGCAGTGGATGGCTGCATTAGGTGGCAGAGGAGCTGGCTGAGCCATGAGGCTTCTGCAGCTGCTGAGTAATATTTTCTTAATTCACCCTGGTTGGGGACTTTGCAGGCCAGTGTGAAGGTGTGAACCCCTTCCTAATCATGGCATCTTGCTGAGGCCTGGCCACACCCCCACCTTAGCTCAGCAGTAAGGATTCACTTTAGCACCCCCCTTCTGCTAGCTTGAACCACTGCAGGCATGTTCCTGAATTTCCTGAAGTAAAATTGAATGTCTATCCACTTGGAACTTGATTCAGTCTCTACAGGCTAGATTAACCTGCAGAGATTGAATCAATTCTGACTTGGGCTTTTTGAGTATTTGTCCTTAGCCTCAAAGAGGTTGGGACTAGACATGTAAAGTAAAAGAATAGTGTAGGATGAATGTATAGCAAGCACAAATAATTAAGCAAGAAGAAACCACCCCTTGTTTAAGGAAATTATGTTGGGAAAGAGGAATGTGAAAAAATGCTTTGTCTTTTAAATAATATTGTGTGCCAAATAATAGATTTTATTTTTTTTCTGGAAGGTAGAACAGTGCTTCCAGCCCTAAACAAAGCCTGAAGCAATATTAGCAGCTTACTTTAAACTATCATCTCAACAGCATTTTAACATCAATATATTAGGGGAAACAGGTAAACAAGAGAATGTATATTACGAACAATATGAGCTAAGTCAAGCTGCAGTCTGCACTGCCGTAGAGAATCTAAGATCCACAGAGAATCAGAATTTGCACTCTTGCGAAAAGAAGTTGCATTGCTTGGAAATACCCATAATTAACATTCTGTTCAAATCACCTAAGACAGTCAAGATGTTTAGATTCCAAAAGAGGCTTTTTTAAGAGTCTCATAGGTAACTCAGTTTTTTACATGCATTTCAATGTAGGTATTCCCAGTATGGGGTTTTCAGAGCCTCACCTCACCCCAGTCCCAAACACACAAACTGTTTAAGATTGAGGAATTTAAATAAGTCAAATTCTAATAAACTCTTCTAGGGAAATGACTGTACTTTACTATATAAATACTTATATAGCAACTAGCACAATGTAGCTGTGACCCAACTAAGACCTCAAGACATCACCACAATATAAATATTAAATAACAATAACACTTTATAATAATTTCTTACTGGAGATGAGCTACTTATTCCATATGCTATGTGATGGATGCTGAAATTATAATGAAATTTAGCTTTGCATTTTTCCCTTAACTTGCCCTCTTTATTTAAAAAACAAAGGCAGGCTAGGTAATCCCTTCCAGTAATAACATAATAATTATCACATTTGGAAGTTTTATACTCATGTGCACTCTCAGTGACTTTTCCCTCAACAAAAGCCAAAGTCAGTCTTCCTAGTTACAAATTGTTTCTTAGCTGCAGTTCTGCTTTCTTTCATCGGTATCTTTTTTTCTCTCCAAAATTTAGTGTTACATACATTTTATTTACAATTACAATACTATTTTCCAAATATCACAATCTTTGGCTGGATTATAAAAAACAAATATTATACTATTACTATTAGATGGTATTATTGCTATTTTCATGTTGATTAAGGAATATACAATGAACAGGGAGAAGCAAACAGGACAGTCTGCAAGCAGTTACCTAGTCAGTTTGCAGGTCAGTTTGCCATCCCTCTGTTTGAAGAGGAGCCTGAAAAAGTAATAATTCTTTTTTTATATGTAATTAGGACTGACTAACCTACATACTTTTATTTTAGTAGCTAAAACTGAGCAGCTAGGCCAAGACTTAAGTCCCTTGTTTAACTACAGTCCAGAGAGAGGAGGAGTTATCTAGGGAGTTTGCGTGGAAACTCTCTCACATTCCTTCACTGTAAGTTTGCTGAGATAAGAGAGGCTGCAGGGGAAAGGGAACATTTCAGATCAAGGAACAGTAAACAGGGAAGGTCTGCTTGGAAAGAAAGGCAAGAAGTGAGAGGCAGTGGATTATAAGACCCAGAAACATGGCTGGAGGACACTGCAATCACAGAGACACTGCTACTTCCAGCTCTTCCTCTGTTTCTACCTTTCCAGGCAGGACCACACACCAGTGAGTCTTCCATCCAGGTCCTGGTTTGGTGTTGTGCAGACTGTGACTTGCAGATTACTTCCAATGTTAGCCAGGTTGGGGAGTGCCTGCAATGTGAGTGGCACCTTTCAGTGGTGTCCCTCAGGGAGAAGGCAAGTGAGTTACAGGAGGAGGTAGCAAGGCTCTGAAGCATTGTCCACCATTAGGACTTTATCAATTCCATGCTGGAAGAAACCTCTAGGACTGTGGAGGAAGGACTGCCAGGGGTGGTGTTAGAAAAGGAAGAGGGCATGGGTTCTGAGGAAGGTGGAAGCTGGAAGCTTGTCTCTTTTGGCAGCAAGAAGTCATCATCCCCATGTGCAGTGGTTTGTCTGGAGAACAGATATGAAGCACTAGCAATAAAGAAGGAGAAGCACATTCCATGGGTGGTAGAAGCCAGGCCAGGAATCCCCAAGCTGGGGAGGATCAAGACCACTGACACAACAAGGAAGTGACACGTGGTGCTGGTTGGGGACTCCTTTCTGTGTGGGATGGAGGAATCAATTTGCCAGCCTGACCTGTTGTCCTGGGAGGTCTCCTGCTTACCTGGAGCCCAGATGTGAGATGTCATGGAAGGATTACTGAGACTCATCCCACCCTCTGACTACTACCCCATGCTGCTCATCCATGTGGGCACCAATGATACTGCCAGGGGTGACCCTGAGCAGATCAAGAATGACTACAGGGATTTGGGTGCAAAGGCAAAGAGTGATGGGAGCACAGGTGGTGTTCTCAATCCTTCTGGCCAAGGGGAAGGGCCCTGGAAGGAGTAGACACATCCTGCAGATCAATGCATGGCTGTACAGGTGGTGCCATGCCTTTTTTACCTCTGTCTTCACAGGCAAAGGCAGCTCCCAGGCTACTGCACCTGGCAGCACAGCTTGGGGAGGAGGTGAGCAGTGCAGCCTTCAGTGGTTAAAGAACAGGTTAGGGACTATTTAGAAAAGCTGGACATGTACAGGTCCATTGGGGGCATATGCTATGCATCCGAGGGTGCTAAGGGGGTTGGTTGATGTGATTATCACTGGCCATTATCTTTGAAAACTCATGATGATTAGGGATGACTGGAAAAGGGCAAATACAGTTCCCATATTTAAGAAAGGGATGAAGGAGATTCCAGGGAACTACAGTCAAGTCAGCCTTACCTCAGTTGCCAGAAAAATCAATGAGCAGTTCCTCAAAGAATCTATTTCTAAGCATTTGGAAAAGAAGAATGTGATTAGGAACAGTCAGCATGGATTCACCAAGGGCATGTCATGCATGACCAACCTGATTGCCTTCCATGATGAGCTAACTGGCTTTGTGGATACAGGGAAAGCAGTGGACACTAAAATACCTTGACTTTAGCAAAGCTTTTGATACCATCTCCCCCAGCATTCTGACAAGCAAGCTGAGGAAGCACGGGTTGGATGAATGGACTGTAAGGTAGATAGAAAGTTGACTGAATTTGTCAGGCTCAATGGGTAGTAATCAATGCTTCAATGTCTAGTTGGCAACTGGTAGCAAATGGAGTACTCCAGGGGTTGGTCCTGGGGCTGGTTTTGTTCAATATCTTCATTAACGATCTGGAAGATAGGATGAAGTGTACACTCAGCAAGTTTAACATCAAGCGGGGGGGTGTAGTAGATACACTGAAGGGTAGGGCTAGGACTCATAGCGACCTAGACAATTTGGAGAATTGAACCAAAAGAAATCTCACGTGGTTCAACAAGGACATGAGCAAAGTCCTGCACTTAGGACAGAAAAACTCTGTGCACTGCTACAACCTGGGGACTGGCTGGCTAAACAACAGCTCTGCAGAAAAGGGCCTGGGAATTACAGTAAACAGTAAAATAGATATGGGTGAACAGTGTGCCCTTGTTGCCAAGAAAGCTAGCAGCATACCAGGCTGCATTAGTAGGAGCATTGCCAGCAGATCGAGGGAAGTGATTATTCTTCTCTATTCTAGGCTGGTCAGGCCATGTCTAGAGTACTGTATCCTGTTTTGGGCTCTCCACTATAGAAAGGATGTGGACAAGTTGGAGGGAATCTAGCAGAGGGCAATGGAAATGGTTTGGGGCTTATGTGGAGAGGCTGAGGAAATTCTGTTTGTTTAGTCTGGAGAAGAGAAGACTAAGAGGGGACTTGATAGCAGCCTTTAACTACCTAAGGGAGGTTCATAAGAGAATGGAATTACATTGTTTTCAGTGGTGACAGATGACAGAACAAGGAGTAATGGTCTCAAGTTGTAGCAAGTGGGGTTTAGGCTGGATATTAGGAAAAACTTTCTCAGTAGGAGGGTGGTGAAGCATTGGGATAGGTTACCCAGAGAGGCGGTAGAATCTCTATCCTTTGAGATTTTTAAGGCCAAGCTCAATAAAGTCCTGGCTGGAATTATCTAGTTGGGGATGGTCCTGCTGTGAACAGGGGGTTGAAGTAGATGACCTCCTGAGGTCCCTTCCAACCCAAATTTTCTATGATTCTATTAATGTCTTGGCATACAAACTGCCACACAGCAAAATGAACTTGCTTGAAGTTGTTTGATAAAGGTTCTTGTTGAGAATAGAGAAAATAGGTTTCATGGAAGCCAGTAAAAATATTGATGTCATGGACTGGGACATGGGTACTCTGAGCAATAGAAAGTCTGGAACAGGAATCCCAGACAGGACTTTAGGGTGAGGCTAGTCAGAAGCAGTGTTGCTCAAAGTCTGGAGAAGGTGCTTTGAGCAGATACTTGTCATTCCTCAACCATTTTACAGATGACTGTAAGGAAAATACTAGGTCAAGAGGTACTAGGTTGTATGATGACTGTGGTCTAGCCTGGTTACATTATGCTGGGAGCATGTGTATAAATATTTGCTGGCTCGCTGACCCATCACCATTATTGCTCACACATAGTAGCTCAGATCCATAAAGGTCTGCACTTGTTTTCAATATTTCTATTATTCTTTGAAAGCAACTTCTAAAAAGAGTATCTATCTTGTCTTGGTTTTGCCCTCATTTTTTTCTTTCCTCCTTTAAGCCAGAAATGTATTAAATTTCCCTTTGTATAAAAAGGTATCCTACACACTACTTGGCAGGAAATTTTCCCCAACAGACAGACTGGAATGGCACTAACCAGAAGGCTACTCATTTAAAGCATTTGATCCCTCTTAGCACTGCAAGAAGCCCATTATTTTCCTGGTGTGTCACACTATTTCATTTGAAGGGAATACCATTATTGCCGATGCCTGAAAATCCTAATCACTGTAGTTTCCCTTAGTTTCTCTCCATGTCCCCCATTTATTTATTTATTTATTTGGGGTGGAGGGGGATCCTAGTATTCACATCAAGAAGCATCTAGGATAGAAAATCCTTGCACATGAATTTTTTTACTCTTCCTAGATGCACGGCATTTCAGCTTTTTCAGGAAATTTCAAGAAATGGGCTGTTACTCTCTGGTTCTTTCAAAGGTACAGCATGAATAAGGCCATCATATACTCTCAATGAGACAAAAAGATCTCAGGGAAAAAGCTCTTTAGCGGAGTCTAAAGAAAACCTTTTATGTGATGACCTCCTCTCCTATCCTTTTAGAATCTCAAATTGGAGCAGCAGCCATGGTTTCTTTTCCAGGTCAACAACCTTTTTGATTAAGTATTAAATGGACCTTCTCATCTCTTTCAGAATACTGGATTTCTTCAAGGTTTATTCCTTTAAATTACCATTTGTGTTTCTCCCTTTTGCAAGCTGCAATTTTATGTCTCCATTTTCTGAACTCACAACTACTACAGGTGCCTTTAATCTTATTGTTAGTCACAACAGCCTATACTAGGACCTCCTCTAAAACTTCAGGCGATGTCAAGTATTTGATGAAATTGGCAAATCATAAGGCAAGAGATTATGATTAGCTTCGAAGTCATGTCTTTGATAGAATCTTTTGTTTCAATGCAAAAATGCATCTTTTCTTTTGTCTTTGGGGATTCATTTGCATTCTTATTTTACTAAAACTAGCAATCACAGTAAGAGGTTTGCATAAATTATAAAATTACATTTTAAAAGCAGAAAGATATATAGCAGAAAAATAGAACATTAGCTCAGATAGGACATTCAAATTAAAGAATGCATAAGAAGGGAAAGGAAAACAATATTCAAATATGAGAAGAATGTATTTGAAAGGAAAAAACAAAAAAGGAGAAAAATAATAATGTTGAGGAAAAATAGTTTTTCTTCTTATCTTTCTCTATTACAAACATCACATTCCTTCCTTTGGCTTGAAAACATGCATTTAGAAATGTCACTATATATTAAGAGATGATTTCACTACCTATATGTGATAGGTATCACTACTAGTAGCATAACTAGGCATAGGAGAAAGGGGTACCCACCCTGGGTGCCATGTTAGGAGGACACTGGAATTGTCCCCTAGCCCTTCAGAGTTCATGCCTGGGCAGCACTGCCACGCCAGGAACTCCAAAAGAATTTGCAGCTGCTGCTGCTTTAAGAGCAACAGCTGGGGAGAGCACACTCTTCAGCCCACAACCCTTGGACCTTGTTCTCAGAACCCACATGGCTCCTGACCCCTACTCTAAGCCACAGTGATGGGCACCAAAATGAACCTACAATATGTCAACATTTTTATGGGTGACTTGGAAAAATAATTCATCAAGAACTGCACCAAACACATACTATACCTAAGATATATAGATGACATCTTCATTTGGACTGAAAACTTATAATCTCTGATTGATTTCTATCACAAATTCAATAATCATCACCCCTCCAACAGACTATCTCTTGAATACCCCAACACCAACATTTCCTTTTTAGACACTATGATCAATATTCAAAATGGTAAAATACAAACCACCACATACAAGAACCCCATGGACCAACATACATATCTGTACAGAACCAGCAATCACCCTAAACACAGCGAGAAAACCATATTATACAGCCAAGTCTTCTTGATACCATTGCATTTGCACTGAGGAGAATACGCATGACTGTTACCTCATGAATCTCAAAACAGCTTTTGCCCTTCAGAGAGATAGGTTGAACTTTTGAGAGAGCCAACTGGATACCATATGAAGAACTGCTGCAATATAAACAGAAAATACCCATGAATCACGCACCAATAGTTATGACACAACATCCTTCCCTAGAACCTATATGGAAAATCCTCAAACAATTGCAACCTAGACTAGAAAGTGACCCATTTATTAAAGAGATCTTTCCAGAACCACCCATCCTAGCCTTCAAACAAGCACCAAACCTCACCAACCTTATCACCAGAAGCAAACTTCTTATGGCTCAAAGCACACCAAATGGATCCAGACCATGCCAGAATGAGAAATGTAAAATCTGCCAACATATCTCCACCGGTCCCACAATTACTACACCCCACAACAGAAACATCATCATTCCTGGATCTGACAGCTGCGCCTCTATAAATGTAATACATCTTATCCAATGCACCAAATGCCCTGATGGAAAATATGTAGGAGAGACCAAACAACTGCACACCAAAAATCTATCAGACAAAAGGATCCAATTACCTGTGGGTACACACTTCTCACAAGACAACCACTCTCTCTCCACTCTCCCTGTTCTAATCCTCAAAGGGAATTTATGGAACACCTTTCATAGACAAGTCTATGAACTTTACTTCATAAATCTACTGGATACAAAGCACAGTGGACTAAATATAGACAGTGGACTTGTGGCACATTATAACCTGCCTGACATCCGATAACCCCAGATAACCTGTCTGCATTTTACCTGCTACATGTTATCAGCAGGTCAACATTTACCCTTTCCCCTCCCCACATCTTCCTGTCTCGCACCTATTCCATTCGCTCTGATCCTCACTGCCATGCATTTGCATTTTCACAGACCTGCATTTTACATTTTGTCTTCTATTCCGTCTAGGAGAACACATAAAACTCCAGCAAACGCTCCCTATGCCTGAAGAAGAGGGCTTATACCCAAAAGCTTGCAAAGAGCAATTTTTTCCAACTATTTAATTGGTCTAATAAAAGATTTACCCAAATAACCTGATCTTCCTAGGCCCTTAGACCAACATGGCTACAACCAACAACCCTGAAGCATATCCATAAACATATTTACCTGGATATTGGCTTTTTATTTTAAATACAGAGTGGTACTCCTACCACTGTTAGGTGCAAACTGTAAAGAGCACTAATATAGTTTCTTTGCATTTGAGTCATCAGCTGTCTGATATGGTCGGCATGGATATGGTTGCGATAGTACAGGAAAAGTCATTTACTTATCTTACAGAAGTTACTCTGTGATCAGAACAGTGGGGGTTGTCCTGAGGAATGTGAGTAAGTAGACTAGATTAAATGAAGATCTCAGTACTAGGGCTGTGCGAATTTTCCACAGTCATTTCATTTTGGAGGTGTTTCAGGCTGTTTTGGCACCCAAAACATTGAATCTGAATGAAAACAGAAGGCTCAGAAATATCTCTGTAACTAAACGAGGCATCTAAAACATTTCAGAAAATTTTTCAGAAAATATCAGCACTTTGGAGCTGGGCTTGCAGGGAAACAGCTGTATGCTGCTATGCTGCTGTGTGACTTGGCTCTGCAGGGAGCAGAGATCTGCACCAGGGGTCTCCTCGCTGCTGCTGTCCACCCCATGCTACCCTGGTGATGCGGGGCTCCCTGTGGAGCTAGGTTGCATAGCAGGGCAGGGCTGGTCCCTGCTGTCTGACCTGGCTTCACAGGGAGCAGAGATCCGGGGCAGTGTGGGGTAGGCAACAGCCATAAGGAGACCCCTGGCGTGGATCTCTGCTCCCTCCAGAGCCAGATCACGCCGCAGAGCAGTGCTGGTCACTGCTCCGTGACCTGGCTCCACAGGGAACAGAGATCCATCCTGGGGTCTCCTCACCACTGCTGCCTGCCCTGAGCAGCCCCACGTTGCCAGGGCAGTGCGGGGTGGGCAGTGGCGGTGAGGAGACCCTTCGTATGGATCTCTGCTCCCTGCAGAGCTGAGTCACTTCAGGCGGCAGGGACCAGCAGGCTTACTCGCTACTCCACGCTGCTTCCCTGCCCTGCAACCCCTGTGCAGAGAGAGCCCTGTGCAGATCTCTGATCCATGTCACTCACACTTACATTCTCATCTAAGAAACTGACTACCCCCTTGAGAAATAGTATAGGGGACTGTGTGTATAAGGAAAGGAGTGAGAATCCAAGTGTGAGTGACAGAGATTAGCGATCTGCACAGGGGTCTCTTCACCTGCATGGAGGGCAGCGGTCCTCCTCCAGATGAGTCACCCATGGCCCCGTCCTGCTCCCCACTGGGGCCCCAAGCCCTGCCCCTCTGGGTAGGGTTGTGAGAAGCTTGCAGTCCATTCAGAACACATTCAGAGGAGATTTGGCCGAAACAAAATAGGACAATGATCCAAAACACCGAAACAAATCCCTGTCCTCAGAAACAGCTGAATCCAAAACCAAATTGAAACACAGCCATTTTGCACAGCCCTACTAAGGACAAGAACGGTAGATAGGCAAAATGAAACAAGGTCTATTTAACAAGTTAAACAACATCTGACTTGTACTTAACAGACGCTTCCATTTGACCTTGAAGTAAAGCTGTGTCTTGAAGGAGACTTGCTAGAGAACTTTGCATCATAGCACCAATGGAGCCCCTATACGCTCACATTTCTTATTTAAGTAATGCTGTGAAAATGCTACTACAGGAGCCCTGCTTGCATCTCATTTTTTTGGAAAAAATCTAGGGTTTTTCTTGAGAAACTGATTACCTCCTTGAGAAATAGTATAGGGGACTGTGTGTATGAGGAAAGAAGTGAGAATCTAAGTGTGAGTGCACAAGCAGATGTATTTTTATTGTATAGGTGGAGGGGTTTAGGACTTGCTAGTTTTTATGGAAGAAATCAGTTAGCTTTTTGTGTTGGCTATTGTATTTTCTTGAGCATTTTGTAAGGTTGTGCTAAATGATCACCTAAGGCAAATATGAACTAAATCATGCAACACCAATAGAGTAACAACCTGACTCTCAGCAAGCATATTTCTTAACTTATATTTGAAAATTTATTTTTCAAAGTTTATGTACAGCTTCAAAAGAATCCAGATACACTTTCCCCAGGATCTGAAGTTTCAAATAAGGTATCCTTGTGTGGATATTGCAGCCAGATGCAGCTTCACTCACTTCAAGAGAGCAAACTGTGACTCTCTGCTCACAAAAGATTAACAGCTCTTGAATACACTTCAGACACCATTTCATAAAACACCATGATGCTTATCTAACAGCTGTTAAAAAATAAGCCTTCTCACTGAAGCATGATAAGAAATCCAGAATTTCTCCACTGCTTCTACTCAAGTTCCTACCCCCGCAAATATTTTACATGATTACTCAAAGGTTTTGACTGAGTAAATTTATGAGATGCCAAAAGATCATCAAGACATAAATATATCTATGTAATTGCAAAACTTGACTGATTAGCTAAAAGACATATAGAAACACAAGTAGGAATAATTGTCAATACAGTTCCTTGAACAGTAACAGAGAAAGAGAATATTGGTATTATTGAAATGGATGGCTATATCACAAAGGAGACAAGGTAAATGCTCAGAAAGGAGGACTGTCATAGTGCTGCCAGAGTCACAGGCTGAGAGAATAGCTCAAGAGTAGAAACACTGAGAATACTTATGTTTGGAGAGTCGCATAAAGGGGTCAAACAGCTATCTTCCCCTTGAGTCAAAAGAATTAGAGTTTTAAGCAAATGAAGTGTAAAGGGATATATTTGGAACATGTGAAAAAACAGACATCCTAGAGACATATTTAAATATTCCATTTTAATGGCTTAGTATATTGGAATTTTCCACCTTAAATGCCCAAGCAGATGGTGGGAAATTGCACTGACATGGGTATATTTTTGATGATTTGTAAATTTTTTTTATTGAATATATTCACCAAGGAAATGTTTTATTTCTCTCTTCTGTTGTTCTGCAGATTCTCACTAAGATTTGTCATGAATATGTATTAACTTGCAGTTATTTAAAAAACACAGGAGGCTTTTTCCATTTATACTAAGCTCTTCTGGGAGGTAGTATCCCAATTCCCACCACCAGAACACCCTGTCATGGATTATTTTTAAGACCTTTGATTATGCAGAAGTAAATTCACAGTTGAAGATGTCTGTAATTACAAAAGAATACTGAAAATGTAGCAAGGCAGAAAAGGAATTAGCCCATCTTCAAATTTGCCTCTGAACATTGGCTATATAACTATAGAAAGAAAGAACAAGCATTTAGCAATCAGTATCTGCCACGATCAGCTAGATAGTTTATTCCACTTACCTAAGCTGCTCCTAAAAGACTAACATTTGAAGGAACCTATGAGAGCTCTGCATCTTTCCTTTATTTCTGTATCTGGAGAACACTTTTCTTATGACCTCTGGCATAGCTGAAAGCCACTTCAGCAAACAAACTATCAATATCACTTGGTGAAATGTATTGGTTTGAAAACATTACAGAAAGTTTAAAATTTAATATTAAAACATTATTTATTTTTTTAAAGTATGTTAATTGGTGGGAATATTCTTAATAAATAGCTGAATATGTATGTGGAAAAAGAGGCAAGATCCAAAAGAGGAACATCAGGAGGACAGTTTAGGAATTTTCACTTCCCTGACTTAGTCTTTGTGCTGGCAGGATCCCAAATGAACAGTGCAATAAATAGCGTCATACATAAGAGACTGTGAAACACTCGCATTCTGTGGACTGGGCAGGGATTTTATTTGTAATTTCATACACAGTTTACACTTTGCTGCAGAGGTTCCACGCTATTATCAGTGCATGTTCTTAGCATAAAAGAGAAATAAATTCTGCCAGTTAGCTGAATTTCCATCACAATATCTGGATGAAATACCATTAAGATTTAACTCAAGAGAAAATGCTATAAATTATCCTAAGATGCTATATCAATAAGCCATCTTTGCTAAACACAGCAGTTGTGCACAGCCATGCGAGAGTTCCAGGAGCCCGGCCATGGTTCCGGGTTCGTCCCGGTCACGGGCTCCCGGGACGCGGAGCTCCAGAAGGGGACCAGAGAGGGCGGTGAGGCCGAGCGAGAGTTCCAGGAGCCCGGCCACGGTTCCGGGTTCGTCCCGGTCACGGGCTCCCGGGACGCGGAGCTCCGGAAGGGAACCAGAGAGGGCGGTGAGGCTGAGCGAGAGTTCCAGGAGCCCGGCCACAGTTCCGGGTTCGTCCCGGTCAAGGGCTCCGCGATCGGGCAGGCCCGGGGCAGCCGCCAGGGCCGCGGCAAAGACTGGGACGACAGGCTCGGAATCTGAACAAAAATTGTAGGAGATTCTACAGTACATTTGAAATTCACCTATGTTGTCATTATATAGCTGGATCATTTTTTGTTTCTCATATGCTGGCACTAGTTTTCAAAGACTGATCATACCAGCCACTGCACTCATAGGAAAATAGTCACTCATCAATAACACAGACTATAAAAGACAGCAAAAACACATTCCTTAGGTGCCCAATTCTTTTCTTTAGAATACTGAATCCTTTGTAAATGGATTACGTTCTCTTTACTCATAGCTAGAGCTATCAATCACTAGTAGGAGGATGAAATGACTTACCAATCAACTGTTTTCTTCTAGAATTTGTACTTTCCACAATTGAGTGCCACAAACTTTTTATTAGTTCAGACTAATATTTAAGCAAAACTATTTCAACATCCAGCCATGTGATAATTAAACTATACCCTTCAAAAGAGTGATTTTGAAACAAGTGCTCCAGTTAGAGTGCTACAGATTCTGGTATGAAAATGGGTGGATCCAGGATTTTGAAAAGGATGGAGGAGACAGATTAACCCTCCCTTGGCCCTGCAATCAGTCCCCTTTACTGAGCATCCTGGGGCCTGTGCTCCGGTTGTCCACTCACACATACACAACTGGAAGGAGAAACTGAAGGGGGAGCAACATACCCCCACCTCCCTCCCCCTCCCATCCTCCCTGGGAAGATCAGTGTTTTCCTTTCTGAACTGTGCTTCTTACGAGTATTTCTGAGCTTTTTCTGAACTGGGCCTCTCCTCTGATAAAGTGGAGTTAGGGAGAAGGAGTAATGCTGGCTTTCAGGATTTCAGGAATGTGTTGAGGTCAATGCAAAGGGCTAGTGGCAGAGCAGTTACCTTGCTAGTGCTCCAGAGTTTAAGCCTCATCTCTGACTTGGGCTGAAAGCTACTTCTAGCAGATCCATCTGTAAAATGGGTACTTGGTCATTTGAGCTAGAGAATCAGAGGCTGATAATGTGAAAGCTAGCTACACTTCTCTCTCAGGCTTTCTAGGCTTAGGTTGACCATGCTTGATTGAGGTTTACATAAATAGGGACCAGAATTTAATTTATATATAGAAAGCAATTCAAAGACAAGAGAACTGTTGATTATTTCTGACATTCTTGTTTCTCTCTTCTTTTGCCATTCAGCAATCTAGCTGTAGGTGCTTGGTGCATGCTAGATCATGGCTGAGTTGATCAGATTTTTTAACTTTTATATAAATCATGCTAGGTTGGAAGGATACTGAGTGACGTTATATTGAAATTTTTGTGATTACAGCTGCAGCACAAAAGTGACCACTGAGTTCATTTATTGGGCTCCCTGGAAAAGTAGAACAGTCTTTGGAATTTTCTACAGAGTCTTAGAGTGCCAAGTGATCTTACCACCCATTTAAACACTTTCTGGTTCAGTAACAATCCCCTTGGCAGTAAGGACTTCTTGCTCAGCAAATGTGCCATTGTACTGTTGCATCCTTTACATGGATGGCCTTAAAGGACACAATGTTCTTTGTGCCTGTTAACCATATGGAGAGGTTTCCATTGACACTTTAGTTCCTTTGTTCTTCATTGCCAGTTCAGCTAACAAGACTATGATTATACACTGTCTATCATGTTGCACTTTCCAATCTCTCTACAGAGTTTGTCACTGTGCTCTGTTTCAGGAAATGTATGTTACATTCCCCCTCTTTCATCCAAATTCTGTGGACAATGTATTCTGCTCAATAGGCTACGTTCTCATATACTGGCATCTGAAGTCAGGACACTTGCTTTCCTCTTAATATGGCAAATTAAAAGACACAGAGATCCTCTATTACCAGAGCCAAGGATTCCCATACCTGCTCTGGTCTTGAGGTTAGCAGCCTTTTAGGAGTGCTGGATCCCCTGCCAATACCAATTCTGCCAGCCACTGAATTGCCAGCATCCCAATGCACATGCAACCCATCCAACCACTGACATCCCAATGCATGTGCAACCCAAGTGACAAATTTTCCCAACACATATGCAACTCAGCAACTGAATTGCCATCAGTGTCCCAGGTTCCTGAGCCAGATGCAATTGTTTGGCAGGCCAAATCTGACCTGCAGGATACAGGTTGCCAACCCCTGCTCTAGTCCTTTGAACTTTTTGATTAATCAAAGAATACCCTGGAGTTCTTTTGGTGAAGAATAGACATTTGAAAGATTATCATTTTAAGACTCAGAAAAAGCTTACTATGCAAGTAAGCTTAGTAAGTAAGTAAGTATTATTACTGCAGCCATCCATATTGATTAAGTGAAGCACTGGCCAAACAGGTGAGGCCATTAGTTACAGTACTTTGGGCAAAACTCTAAAATACTGGCGTTGCTCACCTCCTCCAAGTCAGCCATCATATAGGGAAAATCAATACTGAGCTTTAAAAAATTGTAAAAAAAAGTACCACCCCCCCCAGTCAAGCAACCTCCTGTGGAGATTATGACACTTATTTGGAGTGTGCCTTAAAGAGCAGTAAGAGTAACTACGGTACCACAGTACTAGTACAACACACTAAAGAACAGAAAACATACTATATTTTGGACATCATTTGGCTTCTTATGTGGTAACTGTACTATTAAAAATGGATAAGGATAAAAGGATAGGATCAATATATACTTGACATGGAATGTGAATGTGAGAATAATCCTAACCCAATTAATTGCAGGATGAGATGTATTAAATACCACTTAAATTAGGAGGTTCCAAATTACTGAATGTCTTACATTCACCAGATTAGGTACTATATGAATATTTAGAAATAGTAAAAATAGATCATGTAGAAACAGTGATTGAAATGACCATTTTGAATGACAGCATATCTGTTGCATTTATTTTATGATCTCAGTTCTTTGGTAGAATGGAAAAAAATCTTAAGGTCTTTGATTTTCATCTTCACAAATGCAATTTAAAACAAAATAGTAGGAGCAAGGAGCAAGTGAGGAGTCAATTTCCTTATCCTTTTGTATACAGCAAAATTCCTGAAACATAGAACTTGTGCTACAAACTGAAATCTATATTACCAGTAACAATGTATTCACTATCAAAAACAGCTGGGATACCAGGAATTTTTTGAAGCAGGACTTCTTCACGAAATCACAAGCTGTAATTTGCATTTGATTTACAATGAGCAATAAAAACATCCTTTCCTTGCTTTGATGTGTTAAACAAGAAATTAGCAGGATAGGCTCTTCAAGGATACCCTGTTCCACTCAGGGACCTAGGTTATGTTTTGAATCAGAGAGTGATTCCTCCTTTCTAGCAGTTTCAGGCTATTGCGTGGTAAACTCTTTAAACCATCTGTGTTAATGAAAGGAACAGAGTCCTTTGTGTAAAACTTTTGCAGGAAAAGCATGCAGCTATAGGTAAAACATGACCTTGCTGTTCTATCTCTAAAACAAGCTTTTGGAGTAGTGTATTTGAGCAGACTCATGACTTCTTTTCCCTAAGGCAACTGCAGTGGTTGTCCGATGTTGGTTGTTTTGACTTATGGCCCTAATACATAAAAGAGCACGGCAGACTTCTGTCCCTAAATCATTTGGACACATTTAAAATCTCCTCTACTCCAATTCTGATAATTTTGAAACTTATAAATTGTATAGAATTTCTATAAGATAAATACCAATACATGGTTTAACTGTGAAGTATATTTAAGTGACATAATCAAATATATGCAATTTTACATTTTAGTTCTATCACATGATACTTGGTTTTAGAGCATCCAATAATAATTTCACAACCCACTATTTTCTATGTATTAAAGTAGCCAAATATTTCAAGACTATGAAATCTGAATTCCCCCCATTTACCATACCCTGCATAAAACTTACCCTAGCAAACTAGAGCTTAGTAACAATTTCCCCAGAATATCAAATTTTCTAACACAAAATTCTATAAAAATGAGCATGTTACACTGGTGATATATTCATTCAGGCTTCCTGAAAGAGAGCCACACTCTGAAGCACACTATTGGTTTATGTAGTTTATGAAAAATGGCTTCAGATACAAAACAGAAAATCTATTTTTATTCCCTGAAAGCTCAGGAAGCAGTACAGTTATAGCAATAGTAATCTGATCAAATCTAAGTGAAGAGAAACAACACTGGGCAAAAATGAGAGGGGGAATAAAGTCACCTAAAAACAAATAGTATTTTGTAGACAAAAATGACAAATCTTGATGGATACAGACATAGATACACATAAATCCATGTCACTGGGGATATATTTGGGGGCAGATTTGCTTGTGTAATACAGTTGTTTTGTGCTATTTTGACATAAAGCATCTATAAAACCATTCTAAATTACCAGGTTTGTAGGATTTAGGACTATGCTGTCATAACTACAAAAGCAATTAGAAGTCTGGTCATATAGGCAACAGTGGCCTATAACCACTGATATCAGTTTTAGTAGGGATCTCATGTTAATTGGTGTTTTTGTTTCAGCTCTCTCAAAAGGAAAATGTCCACAAAGACAACCCCAAATGTATTGTGATAAAAAATATCTTACAGTGTCTATGTTATTCTCACAGTTTTGAAGCCAAAGTCATGGTTTAGAATGTTTTGCAAAGGCAATACTGCATTCCATTACAAATGCATTTAAAATATCTATTTAATGGTATATACGGAATTAAATAAGGATAGCAAGAATGAAAATATGAATCTTTTCCTTAAGTTGTAAATAGGACTGACGCTACCAAATGAGGTAAGGAGATAAAGTTGATACTAACATGACTGGCTTCACTAAACAAATGTCAATTTTAAAGAAAAGAGATATGCTTGCTGTGTAATTTAACCTATGCCTTAGTACATTACTTCTTAACGCAATCTACAAAACAACTTTTATTAGAAGTGATGCAAAGGAAGTGTCTCAATACACATCAGAAAAAAACGTCCTTCCTTTCTTTTAAAATCCCAATCCATTTTACTCAATAAATAACACAATAGGATTCAGTTTTCCTTTAAAAAGTGAAGAAAGAAAACTATAATGACATTTACAAGAAAATCACCTGTAAGTAAAAAAAGAAATCCACAGGCTCTGAAACAGGATACTATTACATTTTCATCACATATTATGGTAATGTAAATCTAGGTGCTATAATTTAGCAAGCAGGAAGCTTTACATCAATTTGACAGTCTTATTAGCCTCAGTAGAAGGTGAAAACTCAGAGGAGGTAGTTATTGTTGATGCAAACAAGCTTTTGGTATCTTCTCTTCTTCTAACTTTTTAAACTTCACACAGAGATTATTTCTAGAAAGATCTTAATCCTTTAAAAGAAATATAACAGCTTTTTAAACTTCACAGTTTGTTCCTTGTGTTTTTGATTGATTTTCTACCTGTAAACACTACTACTACTTCCAAACTTTTTTGAGATTTGCCTGCCCTGTATGTACAGCTAACTGTCTTCTCTAGGTTCTCATCTCTGATCTGGCCTTCCTGACATCTACCTCGACCCCTTACAAAAAGTGAAAAAAACATTAAACAGCCCCACAAATTAATCTGACCTCCTCTTCCTCCAGTGCCTCCAGGAATGTTAACATTAGGAGATTATCTTACAAGGCCCCTGCATTATTCTGCTCCTTCTTACCTATTCTTTTTTCTTGTCTCACCTCTGTTTTGTCATCAATATCATGCTGCTCTCAAGTTTCTTTGCACCAAGTTCTGTGATGCACCCTATAGATGGAACATTTTTTCAGGTAGTCCCCAAGGTCCATATCAGGGGTGGGCAATTATTTAGGCTGCAGGGCCACTTAAGGAGTTTGGGTGAGTTTCTGTGGGCTGGGTAAAAACCACCCCTCCACCCCTTTCACCCTGCAACAGGTGAGGAAAGCTCCCTGAGTGGTAGATTATTAGATTGCTCTGGAGGCGCTGGACAGAGCAGGCAGGCAGGGTCTCTGTGGAGACCAACCTGGGACCCATGTGGGCAGGATGTGCTCAGCTGGGCAGATGGGATGGGTAGGAGCTACTGCTGCTGGGACTGCTGGAAAGCGGAGTCCAGCCTTTGTGCCACCCTTCCCATGTCACACACCCATGGGTGGTGAGACCAACCTCATGCACCACATCCTGGGCTGCCCCCCATGCCTGGACTGGGTGGGGCTGAGGTACTTGCTGCAGACCATATAAAATCCCTTGATGGGTCAGATTCAGCCTGCGGGCTACATGTTGTCCACCCTGATCTTCATCCACCTATATTTACATACTTCTCAAAGCCTGACTTTTGCTTTGATGCCTCCATGAAACAACCTACTTGATTGTGGCTACATTAGCAAAGGGAATAAATGTCATACATCTTGCATATGGTCCTAAATCACCAATTTCCCAAAGGACATGTCCCAGCACAGTGATGTGCCACAGCACAGTATTATGCTATGACTGTGACAGAAGTGTACTGTGAGATCCTCCCGTGTGAGGAGGTAAATTATCTCTGTCCTCTACCCACCACCCCTATCCGGTACCCTGAGGCTGTCCCATCCACTCTAGCAGGGCCTGAGGCTGCTTCTTTGGGGACTGCTGCCGCCACTTTTCTTTACCACACCTCAAAGCCAAACAGCCCCTGTACTGGCCCCACCATATTCCTGGCAGTCCACACCAGTGTCAGTGGGCAGAAGGTGCACAAATAGAGCCATGTTTTGCAGCCCAGCTCATCCCATCTAGTCCTCCTACACCCCTGAGGCCAGCAGGAAAGGTCACAGGGGTTGTTACCAACATGTTAAACCCTAAAGGAGCAGCCTCAATGGTGGGGACTGCCTTGGCCCCCAAGATAGAAACCTCCTCTGGAAGGGGAAGACAGTGGACAGAGCAGGACAGAGCAGGTTGAGGTCCTTAAGTGGCACAAGCTAGATCAGCAGTTCTCAACTTTTTTTAGCTTTAAGGCTTCCCTCTACATTTTTTCTAAGTTTTGATCTATCTCAGTGATTTTCAGCTGGGGTGCTGCGAAATTCGGAAAAATTATGGAGGGATGCTCTGAGGCTAAAAAGATTGAGGAACCACTGATATAGAGACTAATCCTTTGATTAAAGAAAGATGTATCTAGTGTCATTTTTTTAACAGAACATCTCAGCATTGGTCTGATTTCCTCTGGAAGGGTAATGGAATAGGTTATATATTTTGAGGGGAAAATACACACACTCATGGCCTGGGTGAAGTAACTAGTAATCACTTCGGATTCAGCCAATTCAGAGGACAATGATTTGATTTGGTGATTCGAGTCACCGTCCTGACTTGATTCAGCTGGATCTGATTCAGAGATTTGGCTGCTACTGAATCTCCAAATCATGCAGGCCCATCCCCCACCTGCTCTCCCAGCCCAGCAATGGCCACCCCATCCACCCCAACTCCCAGCACTTTGAAAAAAAAAGCCCTGACTCACGAGGTGCTGCTGGGCAGGGGTCAATCCCCACTGCCCCCTACTACCCCATGCTGCATGGGGGGTCTGCATGAGCCCCCCCCAACCTCACCCCCCACTGTCCCAGCCCCCTGACAGCTGCCCCGCCTGCCTCAGCTCTGGCCCTTTAAGGAAAAAAAAGCCAAAACCCCCCAGACTCACTAGCTCTGCCTGGTGGGGGCAATCCCTGCTTCCATGAGCGCCACAAAGCCCTAAGGCTGCTGCAGAAGCTGGTGAGTTTGGGGTTTTATTCATTTGTTTTTTCTTAAAGGGCCAAAGCTGGGGTGGGCAGGGCAGCTGTGGGAGTGCTAGGGGAGTGGAGGCAGGTTGGGGAGCTCATGACAGAGCCCCCCCATGCAGCATAGGGTATTGGGGGGGCAGTAGGGATTGCCCCCTGCTGGGCAGCACCCAGTGAGTTGGAGCTTTTTTTTAAAGCACTGGGAGGTGGGGTGGGTGGGGCAGCCATGGGAGGGCTGGGGGAGTAGGCAGGGAGTGGGGCTTGGCAGGGGTCCCCCACCTGGCTCCCTCCCCACCTCCTCCTCCCCCTAGTTACCAACTGCAAGTCTGGCTCCAGCTCCCTACTGCAGCTGGCAGGGACTGCCCAAATCACTGAAGCTCTTTGAATCTTTTCCAAAGATTCAGAGAGCTTTGAATCGATTCAGACCTTCTTATTGGTCCCCTGATTCAATTTAGATTTGGAGATTTGGTCACCGAATCAAGCCGAATCTCCACCGAATCGCATCACCAACTGAAGTTTTGCACAGCCCTCACACACACACACACACAAACATACACACACACACACACACACACAC
>JAGPOW010003685.1:69966819-70002083 GCA_030014935.1 Caiman crocodilus
ACACACACACACACACACACACACCATACCTTTTTGGGTATAAGAGTCAAGTGTGCTGCCAATTTTAGTCCAGAAAAAAGTATGCCCCAGGGATCAAGTTTGGGAAAGAATGTCCTAAGCTAATATAAATCAGGCTAGATCCTGAGCTATACTAATTATTTTTATGCTACTCTGGCAGTACAAAGAAGTTGTATAAGCTGGAAGTCCTGTGGTTAGAAGGTGACTGGCCTTGAGGTATCAATCTCTGTAGCAATCCTGGTCGCACACCACCATGTTCCCTTCCTTTCTCAAGGCTCCTCTATGCCATGATCTGAAACGAAAGGGTCTTCCCTTTAGCTCAGCTCCAAGCAAGGAACTCATTTTTTCCATGTTTATTTCACAGATCAGATGTATCAGCCTTTTGACATCAGGGCAGACTGAAATGATGGGAAGAAGAATTGACCCTCACAGCATGGAAGGAGGAAGCATTAAATAAAAAAAACATACATCAGAGCCCTGGAGCAGAGAACACTGATAAAATCAAAATATTTCTAATTTCTTGGGATAAGCGAGGAAACCTGGATATAGAAACATCTAAATCAACACTATGATCATATTCTAAGCTTCTTCCCTACTGTTTTAAAAAATATATACATGCACAAATCAGAACATATTCCACTTAAGAATTCAGATTCCAATTAATTTCCACATGATATTTTAGTGCAATACTCACTGCTCCTTAAACAGCCTAATAATTTTTTAAAGGCTGGTCAGCCATTCTTTTTTTTTTTCCTTTTGGATAGGATCAAAATAATGGCACTTCTTAAATTTACAAAACCTTTAAAGAAGATTCCATCAGAGATCAGCCATTTATTTTCCAAGATTTGTCCTTGAAATTCTGAAAGACTCTCCAAAGGTATGATTTAAAGCACTAAGAACTTGCTCAGTTAGGGCCAATCTTCAGTCGGTGCAACTTATCATTGCTCCAGCAAAGTCAGTAGAGCTATTTTGTCCCTAAACTCCAAAGGAAATCAACATGAATAAGAGAAAGAAGGACTTGTATTTTCTGGAAAATAATCACTGAAAACAGCCAGTTTCACACCCAATAGTTCAATATCGCACAAATAGTCCCTCTGAAATGCTATGGGTTAAGGCAAGATTCAGCAACTTTGAATTGAGCTGTGGCTTTAGTGGAGGGGGAGCTCTGTCTGTGCCATGCTGCAGTGGGGCAGTGGGAGTCCTGGAAGTGTGGGGTAGGGAGAAGGGGAGAAGGTGGCCAGGTTCTACTGTTGGCCTGGCTTGCTGAAGCTTCAAGCTGGGTCATTTTGGCCCTCTCCCTACATACCCCCAGAAAATGTTGGGTTAATGTATTACCCAACATGGAAAAAAAAAGTATTTGAAACTGACCCTAAATCTATAAACTGAACACAAGGAGAAAAGAGAGTTCAGAACTGAAATAACAGTGGCTATATACTGGTATAGCTACACTAACTTCAACAAGCTGGTACTCTTTTACAGTGCTAGAACTTGAACTCCAGTTTCTTTTTTCTTCATTAGAATTTAAAATAAGGCCTCAAGTCTGTTATATTTAATGCAAATATACTTACTTGTTCTGTGAAAAATGACTCTCAGCTTCTGCACTGATTCAAAACCACTTTGTCTTTTAAATGTAATTGTAATGTAATGCTTTGCCAAAATCTGAACTCTTTCTACTTACAAGTATAAGATGCATCATCTGAATTAAATGTCTTGCTAGAAAACCCTAAAAGGTCTATTGTAATACATCAAGTACACATCTCACAGTCAGTGAATTACAAAAATAATTAAGCAAAAATCGTGAATCTTGAGCACAAGTTCATTGTTACAAAGGGGCTGAGATCATTTACCATGATATGCAGATTCTGTCTGACAGGAGGAATTCACAATGATCAAAATTAATTTCCTTAATATGGTCTTGTAATTTAAAAGAAATATTAAGAAGCCACATGGCATATAATGAAGTGAGGAAAAAAATAGCTAACTGATTGCTGCTGCTTTCAAAATTAGAGGCAATGATTGTTACAGTGAAGGATGGTTCTGCCATTCTGGTCTGATACCCTGAAAGTAACTTACATCTTCTACATATGCATTATCATGGTTTCTATACACAAAAGAAAAGAATTATGATTTCCATGCCATGAATAATCTCCAAGGAATACAATGTTAGGATTTTAAACATGAAATCCTCATTGAAGATAGCTGTTTACTCATTAAGATTTAGAAATGAACCAAAAATCTTTTATTATAACCCCTTAATAAGTGGACTTATATCCCTTTTTAGAACAGTGTGTTCTTATGATGTTTAATTTTCTTTCTTATCTTGCAATCTTAGAAACTTTACATCCTATATAAAGAAATGACATCCTTAGCTGAAGAGGTATGTATGGATCTTTTCTACAGATCCCAGCTATAAGCATGGTTGAATTTTTTAGAGTTTAATTCAAGTTTTTGCATTCTTGAAACTATGCCTAAAACCTAGTAACATTTCTATCCTTAGAATGATACTGATGATGACAATGATGATGAAGATTAATGGTATTCTGAGTTTCAGGACAGGTGATAAACAGCAAGTGAAAACTAAGCTCTTGGCCCAGTGACAGCACAAACAACAGACATAATAAAGCAAGAGCTATTTGTAGAAGAAAATGCAAACAAGCCTCATGGAAGTGTGGGGATTTAAGAAATGAAAATGAAGGGAGGAAGAGAGATTGGCATACATTGATGAAGAGTGTCAGGGAAACATGGAGAAAGGCACAGAATAAGAAAGTCAGGAATACATTTGGATAGAATATATGAGGGTATTGAGGCAGAAATCTACATAACTTTCTGGGCAGCTTTGCAAGAGAAAATCATTCTTGGAATATCCCACCATGTATTAATGCAGGTAGGAAACAAACAAATGGATTCAAAAAAGAAGGCAAGATGAAGTGAATTAATGATGTTCTTGGCCACAATAGGGAAATCTACATCAGATGATTACAGTGGAGTTGTCTAATAACCTCTACAGTAAGCATCTCAGTGTCTACATGTGCAGTGGTATTAGGATGGACTAAACTAATTAATTCAGCCACAGGTTAGTACTTGTAAATACAAACACTATCCTGACTGGAGTTTTTTATTCCACCACAACATATATGGAAATGCTGATAGCACTGGCTGGGACATGAGGGTGCTTCAGTGCAGGGGCTGCCTGCAAGTGTATTGAGCTGGGTCTGAGCAGCCCTGGGTTGGCAGGCTGACCCCCTGGACCTTCTGCCAGCCAGGGTTACTCCAACCTGTCTCAGCATGCTGCAGTCCCAGATCCACAAGTAAACACAATGCCCAGGAGCAATAAACTGATACGATATGCACCAGTTTATTGCTGCACATTAATTGCACATATAGATGCAACCAGTATTTAGAATGACCTCCAATGAAGAGAATAATGGGAGGATAGGAAAATTTGGAAAAGAGGATTAAAATAATCAATAACATAATTCTGAAAGGATTGGGCTACTCTTTTGACAATAGACAAAGGGGAAAAGGACAGATTTTAGAGATGTCATAGAAGAAAATGCTGTTGGTGTCAGTTGAAATGGAGAGGAAAGCAAAGGTGACAAAGACTACAAAGATTACTTGTGACCAGAGTCACAAGTCAACGTTATAGAAAGGATGGTACTGATGTAAAAAAGACAGAAGAGAAGAGATACATGGATTCAAACTTTTGGAAAGCACGGACATATAATGACTGCAGGAGATGAGGATGGTTTCAAAAGACACAAAGAATGTGGGACGTGGGAAGAGAATAAAGGGGGCAGAAAAGGAGCTCTTTTTAACTGTGAACAACAAGCCATCAAGACAGGAAGGCTGAAGTGACAGGTTGAAATGTATAGTTGGACATAGTTAAACAGGTTAGGAGTTGAGAAAGATTTGCAAATCACCAGTTTACATGTAACATCTAAATAACTATGAAAAGGGACAATCTCCCAGGGTGTCTACAGATGTAGCATTTCTCTTGAGAGAAATTATTTTGTTCTGAGATCATAGGAAAGTAGGACTGGAAGGGACCTCACAAACTCATCCACTCCAGCCCCCTGCTCAATTCAGGATCCTCCCTCACTAAACCATCCTAGCCAAGTGGCTGTCAACTTGCTTTTAAAAACTACCAAGGATGGAGATTCCACAATTCCTTTAGGAATCTTGTTCCAATGCTTGACCATCCTCCTAGTCAGAAAATTCCTCCTAATCTCCAAACTAAATTTCCTCCACTATCACTTGAGGCCATTGTTCTTAGTCCTGTCTCCTATGGCCACAGAAAAAAAAATCCTATCTCCATTCTCTTTATAATTGACCTTTAGATATTTGAATATTATAAATAACTCCTACCCTGCTCAGTCTTCTCTTCTCAAGACTAAATAACTCTAGTCTTTTCAGCCCTTCCCCGTAAGTCTTTCTTCCCAAGATCCTGCACTGGACTCTATCCAAACTGTCCAAATCCTTCTTGAAATGTGGGGCCCAAAACTAGACAGAGTAGTCTAGATGAGGCCTACAAACATACTAATCCATTGTCACACTTTCTATACCTGTGAAATATGCAAGATAAAATGTGTTAACACTCCCTTTCCCTTTTGTGCCTATAAATTAATCACAGCTCATTCAGGTTGATTACCAATCATCCCAGGGCAAGCAAGTCAGGCTGGTGCTCTCTGGCCAACTGAGAAGCAACAATGCTCTTGGAAGCGTTACATAGGTAAAGGCCTGTGATGTTCCTATTTGGTCCTGCCTGAACTGAGATTTCTGTTTACAGCCCCAGTAAAAAAAAGTTTTAAAGAGGTAAGATAGGGCAAAAGATAACTCAGACAATATTATAAAATGTAAGAGAAGGGAGGAAGAAAAAATGTTTAAATTAATTGATTAAATGAAAGAGTGGCTGGAAAGGTGGCAATAAAAGTCTAAGAGGACATTTTTACAAATACCAAGAATAAAAAGACATGAGAGAGGAGAGAGTGGTATTGCAAAGAGGAGAGAGATCTGGGAGAATGATCATGGAGTTAAGGTCCCCTGCTTTGACCAAGGAAAGGCCACTGAAGATTAGCTGAGCAGTTTAAGTAGCTAGAAGAGGAGAGAAAACAAAGTAAAATGCACCTGGGACTGAATTAGAAGAGAGGAAGTCAAAGCAATAGCTTTACATTTAAATCATAAGGAAGTTCATTTGCAAATTTAATGAGTTTAGAGATGAAGGGAAATTGGAAAGTTCATGCAGAGACAGAGGAGACTTAACAGTCAGGATGTTTTTCAGATTTGGTTAATTAAAATGTACTCAAAGTGGAAGAAACCCAAAAAGCAGAAAAGGTGGAGTGTATGAGAATGGGAACCAAGGGCAGTCCCCATTGGTTAACAGCCAGGAAGGGAAAGAGTTAAAGAGACATGTGGGGAGGATGGAGATGCAGAGTAGGAGAGCAATTGCAAAGGAAAAGGAGAAGTTTGGAAGGGACAGGAGAACATCTCCCTGAAGAAGTCAGTGAGGTCCTAATCAATGGGCAAAGGATCTAAGAATGGAACTGAGTTTGGAAGATTGGCTGCAGAACTTACAAGTATGAGACTTAATCAAGGATAAATAAAGCTGATTTGCAAGAAAGAGAGCAATGGTGCAGGGAGAAAGGCTAAATTAGCAGTGAAGGAAATTGTGGCTTTTTCTTTTGTTTGAAATATTACTTTATTCATTTTCACTGGAGATATTCAATAGTGCTAGAACAAGAGCTTGGAAAGTATATGAATGGTATGCAGCATCTGGCTGATCTTTACTTGAGACTGATGGCACAACAAGAGAGAAGCATCACAAACAAATTAGAGTTGATGCCATTATCTATAGTATCAATGGTTCTAAGAGTATAGAAAGAGGAAGAAGGGTCTAAGGCCTACACAAAGTGAAGAAAATGAATGGGTTGGAGGTCTTAAAGAAATTTAGATGGATTAAATGGCAGTATCCAGTTAAGGAACTACTGTGTTGGTCAAACAAAAGACAGTTTTTTAAAAATGAGAGTGAAGAGTGATCCTTAAGATATAAGACCAAGTGACCAAGTTCCTTTTTAGTGTAAAAAAGTGAAATTCCACTTTTAGTGTAAAAAAGTGAAATTAATGGAGCTTTATCATTTACACTGATAGAGAATTTAGTACAATGTCCATGGTGTGTATGGGGTTCGATTCTGGATTAAAAAGCCAAAGAAGGGGAAGGGTTACAAGCTAAATGGTCAGACAGTCATCACCATGAAAAGTACAAGTCTGATAGTACGACTTGCCTAATAGATTCTGTATGAACTACTGCTGGTGGATCATGTTCATTCTGTGGTCAGCTCTTCAAGTTGCTATAGCACTATAATTATACCATTAGATCCCATGGTATAAGTGTAATGCTACTAATATCAAGGCAGCTGTGTCAATTTATACCAGCCAGGAACCTGTCTCTCTTAATTGCCTGTCATGTGTTCGAAACTTCTGTCTTCATGCACTGTAACCATGTTCCCACATTCTGACCACAAACCATACTTCCTTCCTTAATAGTGAACTTACTATGCACATTGTCACAAAAATAAATAATCTCCAAGGTCTCTGGAACATGTTACACTTTAAACATGATTAACTGGTTAATCACATTTTAAAATGTTACCTGGCCATAAATTAATGCAATTAATGGTGTGATAAAACAAGGAATAGGCCACAAAATTTTATTATACAAAATTGTCTGGTTCCTATCACACCATTAACTGAACATGTGGCCAGGCTGGGGCTTCCAGCTGTGGGGCCCACCATCCATCCCCAAGGCTAAGAGCAGTCAGCTGATGGCACTCCTAACCATGGCAGTGCATGGTGTACCCTTATGGCTG
Organism: Caiman crocodilus; assembly: GCA_030014935.1. Taxonomy (NCBI): domain Eukaryota; kingdom Metazoa; phylum Chordata; order Crocodylia; family Alligatoridae; genus Caiman; species Caiman crocodilus. The sequence goes on from JAGPOW010003685.1 coordinate 69,973,701, forward strand.
AGAGACCCATCAGCTGAGAGGGCTCTCAGTCATGGAAGCCTGCAACTTGCTTGCTACTCATGATCCCAGGCACCCCCTTCACTGCCAGCAAGGAATGATGGGATCTAATATTTTCTCTCACAATCATGCCTCCTATCATACACATGTGGCATGGCAGAAAGTGTGATTGTGGGAATAGCATATTAGATCCCATGGCACCTTTACTTGTACATCTGCCAGGGTCCCAAGAGATGCAGATTCTTTGTTCCATGTACAGTTGTCTTTCCCTCCCTGTCGTTAATTCCTTTTCTCATTGTTTAAATAAGATTTACTATGGTTATTAATTCTAATGAACCTTAAAAAAGGAATACAGTATTGCAAATAGAAAAGCCCTAGCGTTACAATTCAACACATTCACTTGAATGCCTTTTGTAGAAATCTTATTAAAAAACTTTTAATTGCATCAGGCCAGACTGTGCTACTTCTACCTAAATTAAGCAACAACTTACTCAGCAAGTACCTGCACCCAGACAGCTAATAAGGATTATTTATGTAAGGAAGATGACAAGCTGAGGGTTGAGATCATGAAAGAAACAGCCAGAGAGCTTTTGATCCATTTGAATGAATTCAAGTCAGGAGGACCTGATAAAACACAACCTGGGGTGCAGAAACAACTGACAGAGGGGATCTTGGAGCCCTTGGCAATAATATTTACCAAGTTGTGGGAGATAGGCAAGGCACCAGAGGATTAGAAATGGGCCAGTGTCGTGCCCCTTTTTAAAAAAGGTGGAAAAGGAGGACCTGGGGAATTACTGACTAGTATGCTTGACCTCAAAAACCAGGAAGTTATTGGAACATAAGAAAAGCCATTTGGCAAGCATCTGAAGGAGGAAATGATAATGCCAACAGTCAACATGGATTTGTCAAGAACAAGTCATAGATTCATAGATGGTAGAGACTGGAAGAGACCTCATGAGATCATCAGGTCCAGCCCCCATGCACTTGCGCAGGAAAGATTGCTGTGGTCAGATGACCCTTGCAAGGTGCTTGTCAAGGTGTTTTTTAAAGATCTCCAAGGGTAGATGATTGACTGCCGCTGGGGGGGAATCTGTTCCAGACCCTAGACACTGAAATTCTGCAGAAATTTCTCCTTATGTCTATTTTGAAGTGATTTTCAAGCAATTTGTGTCTGTTGTTTCTTGTCTTCTCCTGGCATGCCTTGGTGAACAGGTGCCCCAGGCCCTGATGTATGCCCCTTACAGAGTCCCACCAGGTTCCCTTTAAGTCTTCTTTTCTCCAGGCTAAACAGTCCCATGTCTTTCAGCCTCTCCTTACATGACTTGCTCTCCAGATCTCTAATCTTGGGCGTGACCCTCCTTTGTACTCTCTCAAACTTCTTCACATCCTTCCTGAAGTGAGGCACCCAGAACTGGATGCAGTACTCCAGCTACAGTCTCACAAGACTTACTGAAGTGGAAGGATGACATCCTTAGTCTTGCTTGAGATGCACTGGTAGATGCATGCCAGTGTTTTATTTGCTCTGCCAGCTATGGCATCTTATTGGTGGCTCATGTTCATTCTGTGGTCTGTCACAACCCCAATGTCTCTTTCAGTTGTGATGCTCACAAGTGTAACACCACTAAGCCTATAAATCATGACAAATAAATTTGATCTTCTTCAACAACCTAACTGTATGGGTGGATGAAAGTAATGCAGTGCATATAGTGTAACTGGACATCAGTAAGCTTTTTGACGAAGTCCTGTATGGCTTTGTCATAAGCAAATTGCCAAATGTGGGCTACGCAAAAAGTACTATGACTGGCTCAATAACCACAAACAAAGGGTACTTATAAATGGATCCATGTTAGAATTGCAGGAGATTTTGAGTGGAGTCCCACAGGGGTCTGTGGTGGGACTGGTGCTCTTCAAAATGCTTAATGTTTTAGAATAGAGTAATTCCTAAAAGAAACTGCAGACAACAAAAATTAGGAAGGATTGCAAACATGCTGGAGGATAGGAACACAATTCAGAAGGATTTTGATAGATTGGGAAACTTGAAGTCAATAGGATGAAGTTCAATACTGACAAATACAAGGTGCTATACCTTGGGAAGAGTAATCAAAAACACAAATACAAAATAGGTGACAACAGGATGTATAGGAGTACTACAGTGAAGAATCTAGTAGCCTTGGTTGAACACATACTCAACATGATCCTGTGGTGTGATGCAGCTGCAAAAAAAAGCTAATACAGTTTTGAGCTGCACCATAGGAGTATTAGGTATAAGACATGGGAGGTGATAGTGCCTTTATCCAGATTTGTTAGGTCTCATTTTGAGTACTGTGAAGTTTTAGGTTCCACATTTTAAAAAGTATGTAGAACACATAGAGAGGGTCCAGATGTGGGCGAGAGGATGAATGAAATAAGTATATTTAGTATTGGAAAAGTGCTGAAGGGGTGTTAACAGTCTTCAACTATCTGAAGGGTGGCCATAAATAAGAGGGAGAACAAATTTTTCCCATGATTGCAGAGGTGGCTGCATAGCAATGGCTTGGTATTGTAGCAAAGGTTTAGGTTGGATAGCAGGAAAATTCTGGCAGGAAAGAAATAGAGTGCCTAGAAAAGTTGTGGAATCCATCACTGGCATTTTCAAAAAAAGGTTGGATAAGCATTGGTCAGGGATGATCTAGGAGTAGCCATGGCTGGAGCATGCAATAAAGGAGTTGGAAACCTAGGAGCCCCCATAACATGGACTGCTGAGAAATCACAGGTAGAGTTGTGCAGCCCAGAGAAGGTACATATTGGAGAAGAAAATATTCAACAGCAGAAAAATGAAGCAGAGCTCTACGTCTGGCTTAGTTGCAAAAAAATTTAAATGGGGCTGGTATAAGGTTATGGGAAGAATAAGATGACAAGAATGTGCATTCTAGCTGTCCAGTTAGAGGGCTGTGAATTGTGGATTTCTTTGCTATCCCCAGGTTGCAAAGCAGAATGGAGAGCATTGGGTTTCTCCCATGCTTCAGGACTATAGTAGTTGCCACCTGGAGTTGGAAAGGAACATTTTCCCCTTCTGTTGCTATAGGTACCAGGGGAGTGCTTGCCTTCCAGAGAAGCATTGGGTGATGACAGCAGCCAAGGCTGAGGTTTCTGACTGTGGTCTGCTGGCAGAACTAAAATCCATAATCTTCTGGTTAGGGGATCTTGCCCCTGTGCTCAGGATCAGACTGAGCACCACATTTTGGGACAGGAAGATATTTTAACTCATAGTTAGACTAGCATGGACTGGAGGGTTGGGGGGTTATCTTCCTCCGTAGGAGTGGGACATAGTGCACTACTTTGGATCATTTGAGTGTATTCTAACAACCTTTGCAATGGTGGGACAGTAACTGTGTTCTTGTCTCCCTGCATCCCTGGTGGCAAGTTAGAGTGTTCTCGGTGTTATTGGCCATGTCTTTTGTAGTTAGTTGACTGACAAGATTATTTCTGTAATTTTAGGAAGATATCAGACACATACTTGTATGGGAATGTTTGAATGGGGACCACAGGGTTGAACTAAATGTTTTTCTGAGGTCCAGCCCTACTTTTCTATTATTTAAATCAACAGCCCCTATTCAGCATGAGTTATCAGAATCTGGCCCATTATTATGCAGTACAGCCCTAGCATAATCTCTTTAGCATAAATTCTCCAAACTTGTAGAAAGTCTTACAAAATATTATAAAAAGATAAACACAGCTTAGAAAGAAGAGACAAAATATTTTCAAATTAGTCAAGACCAAAAAAGAAAACAATACAGGTAGTAACTGTTGGTGGGGGGAGGGGAGTTTTTCAATGAAAAATGTATATTCTGCTTATCAATAGGAAAAGATTAATAATAATATTGAGAGATAAAACCTGCTACTCTCCCAGCTTGCTAAGTGGAACTGTTCTTATCATTATCTTTTGAATAAAGTATGAAACTAATATCCTAAAAACATGCATATTAGCTGATACACAAACTTAGTATGCCCCAAGCAAGCTTCTAAATAGCATCCCAGGGTTGTCCCCCCTACCTTGTCCCATTACCCTAAGCTCTGAGAGTTCATTTCAAAAATCAGATACATAATTCTCTCTGGTATGTAGACAAAGTGATTACACATGCACAATAATGGAGATTTTGAAAAGGAGAACAGTATGATATGTACTGTGTTTAGGTTAGAATTCAGGTGGTAGGGCTACAGAAAAAAGTCTAAATCATTTAAGGTACTTCAGTCAATTAAAATATAGCTTTGATTACATACAATATTAATTTGATCAGATATGTGCTTATTATATATTAGTTTTCAGTGGGCATGGCTGCCCAGAGCTTGCTCAAAAATACTCCTGACTTTTTAAGATGCTTTTTCTAGATAAACTGATTTGTGATTGATTTGCAGTTTAATTCATGAACCTCACAGTGATTTAATTTGACATAATTTTATATCTGAGATACTTTAGGACATTGAGCTGTGTATTGGATTAGTTTGCTTTCTCATGACTAAATGATAAAATGAACACTTCATAGAACATTCATTTTAACTTACGTCAGCAATTTAGAATACTCTTAACAGCTAAATCCCTGGCCAGTCCTGATCATTTATAAACTAACAGGTTAGAAGTAGCCAGCACCCCACTTTCAGAGATCTGGGGAGTTAGTGGGGAGAGATACAGCAAGGCAAAGGAAGGGTCTATGTCTAGAAGAAGGAAAACTGTGTCAGGATTAATGTGTTAGATATGTCCTAATGAAACAAGTTTTAAAATCAGATGTTGCTCATCTGTCAAAGGGGAAACTTTTCATCCAATGTAAATCAGATTCAGGTTTTTACTGTTTCCATTTAGGGACATGAATCTTGATCTCTACCTTTCAGTTGATGATCCTACTTACAAAGCTATTTGATATTCTGGGAAAGGCCTCTGTCTTTTTTTCTGCCTCCACTCTCCCCTAAAAGCTCTCAAACCAATCAGGAAATACGAAATCTTGAAAATTTTCACAAGATAGAAAATCTTTTTTCTTATCTAGCCCTAGTCATAATATCCCAGTTTGTAGGAGAAAACCCTTGTAGAAAGTCTATATCCTTCTACATGCAACTCTTCACTAATGGTTAGGGAAGCATTTTCTGTCCTTCTGGAATGGGAACTAAAATGTGTAGAGGAGAGGATTACAGAAAAGTAGAGGAAGACTCTGACTACATGATAGGGTAGAAGATGTGAAGGCAAAGCAGATAGGTGGTTATTGGAGAGGCAGAAACTGGAAAGAGACTGAAAAGGGAAGAATACTCATGAGCCTAACTATAGAATTCAAAGTATCAGACTAAGGGATCCAACAGCAGTAGCCTTCACTCTTTAATCAACTATACTTTTTCCATGTAAGGAGTATGCAATAACAGCTTTACAATTAGTGGGATGCACTCAGTGGCCAATGCTGTCTTCTCTGTAAACTTGTAAAAAATATGATCCCCTCTGCACCCAGCTCTGTTCTTCTGGCCTTTCCCCTCCACTGTTTCATGCCTTCATTAGAAAGACTAGCTCCATCCTAGTCACTTGTATGGCTCAGTAGCTCTACCATCAATGACCCTGATGGTAGCCTGCATTCATGAAGTGCAATACAGAGGAAGTACCTTGTAATGTTTTCCTCTCTTGCATACTTAAGACATCTAGATAGTCTAGTCTCAGAGATCTAGAGACAGATTCTGATTTCAGATCCATGTAGTATCCACTCTGGTACTAGTGAAGTTACTTTGGATTCACATTAGCATAATTAGCCTGCTGACCTATTGTCAGTAGCCTGGTTCAAATCATTTAGCCATATGTCAGAACTTGCTGCTTTTCACTAATTTGAGTAAAAGAATAATTGAGATTTTTGAATGAATGATCAAATGAACAATTTAAAAAGCAAGGTTAAAGCATCACAAAATGTATTGAACCAGATTCCTTGATACATTGATACATCTCAGATTCTTTGCTCTCTTTCTATTGCACAAAGCAGCCATAAAATCAACTTCACTGGGTTCTTTAAACTAGGCAAGGCACAAAACAACTAGATCATATGGAGCAGTCACATGGATCTGACTCACTCTGGTCATTTACTTTCAGCACTGTAATTTTTTTTTTATCACATTTCTGGTATTTTGTCATTCTGAAGTAAGTGAAATTAAGTATGTGCAGTAAAGCAATGAAGTCGGATGAAATGCAATACCTCAGTATTGCTGTTAAATCTTTGTTGAGAATATGGAAGAGAAAACCATTTTTTTTCTGTGTGATAATACTAAGTGGGAGGACCAGCAAGGTGCTGCTGTAACTAGCATACCAAACATAGTACTGCCTTTGTATTCATTTCCAGCTTGAAAAGAGTCCTTTCACAGGTTTCTCTTAGTGTGCAAGAAGCCAATTTTTATCCTTTTTTGCCCCATACTTGACTCTTCATTTCAGTCCAAGTTGTTAAAAATCCATAACCCCTCCACTGCTTTTCTTTTATCTCTTATGGCAATTAAGTTTTCAGAGAATCCCATAAAGTTAAACACTTCTTGCTCTGCATGCATCTCAGCTGGTTGTTCCTAATCATACTACTTTTCCAAGTGTCCAACCCCATGCCTTTAGAACACTACTAAGATTTTCCTCTCAACTGATATTAAGCTCATTGATTTAGGTGAACAGACTACAGGAGCTCAGGAAGAAAAAGGCTTGAGTGCCCACAACTCCACTAAAGTTAGTGAAAAGCTGTAGGTGATCATTACTTCTGAAAACTCAAGCCTGGAATGCTTCTTCATTCATCCCTTTAATTCTTACACACAATGGAAGAAAGCTTCAAAAGTCATATAGTAACATTACTTAAAAGGGTTGGACTGGGATACTTGAACAGGGGGATTTGTTTTTGGACAAAATTTTCTTTCCAAAAAAGCAGACTCACATTGACAAACATTTTAAAAAATCATGATTAAGAAAAAACATAAACCCAAACAATTCTGAACAAATAAAAATATTTTTTCAACATTTTTAAATGAAAAGTTAACATTATTATATAAAATTATTTTTTGAAATTAACTGCAGTTTATCATTTTTTTTACATCTTTGAAATGAAATATCTGGTTTGACACAAACCTTTTTTTAGAGCTTTTGGAATAAGAGAAACAACATCAAAAATCAGTTATTTGCAGTTTGAACAATCGCTTTATTCTTTATACTAGGGGTATACCAATACAGATTTTTGATACCATTAGTTGATTTTAAGGAGGCGTATCAGCTGATACCAATCTGATTTCCAATACCAGCCCACAGTTTGAAGAGCTGCATGCATCTGGTAAGTCTGCTAGGGTGGAAGGGAAGGGAGAAGGGGCATGGGAGGGGCAGATAAAGGCCCCCACGGTGAGGGAGGAGTGGAGCTGGAGCAAGCGCGGGGGAAAGGGGGGAGTTCCCACCACTGCACTTCACTTGGGTGGGAGCCACTGATCCAGTGGCTCATCTAGCGCTCACCTGTTCATCTGGAGGCTCCCACCACTCCTCCACAAGACCACGGGGGAGGGGGGCATGTGCCCCTAGATCTGCATGGGGCGGGGCAGAGTGGGCTCTTTCTGGCAGAGTGGGACTGCACTCAGGGTGAGCGCTGGTGGTGCTGGGACAGGACTATGTGGGGGTTGCAGCCACCTCAAAATTTACTGTAGCCCCCCCAGCCATCCTCCTGGCACTGCCACTGCCCACTCATGCATAGCCCCGCCCCATTGGGAAGAGCTTGGTGCAGCCCTAGCCCCAGCCCACCCTGAACAGATCCAGGCATTCATGCCCTCCCCAGTGCCCTTAAGGATGAGTGGCAGGAGCAGTGGCAGGAGCCACCAGGTGAGCAGGCAAGCACCAGATGAGCTGCCAGACCAGCGGCTCCTGCATGAGCAGCGTGGAGCAAAGGGAGCTGAGCCTCCCTGTGCCTCCCAGACAAGCTCTGGCTCCATTCCATGCCCATCCCACCCTGGCTGGGCAGCGCTTGCCCCAGCCCCACTCCTCCCTCACTCCAGGAATCTTGATTGTGTCCCCACAGTCCTTTCCTTCCCCCTTGCCCTCCACTCTTTCCTTCCACCACACCAGACTTACCAGCTGCACACAGCTCTCCAAGCTTCCAGACTGTGCTCTTCGCTACCTGCATGCTGTGCTGTGACTGCACACATGCACAGGCCATTTATCAGCCAAATTATTGGCCATATCCGGCTGATTTCTGATACAGACAATTTTCTTTATACTGGTGCTGGTCTGATATTGGACCAATGTATTGGTGCACCTCTACCTTTTACTTAGTGTCTCACCATATAAATATTGATGGAAAGAGGAGTATTTAAATCTGGTCCAGCATTAGCAGGTTGACAAAGGTTAGATATGAGTGTCTCAAAGCTTTGTACTTTATTCCATTTCAGATCTATATTCTTAGCAGGTCTACTTTTCCTTTTATGTGTATGGACAAACTTCTGTTAACATTTATGTTATGCACACACACCCGGGGACTATCTGTAGAGTAACATTAATAAAAGGGAATAATTTTGTCATTCCACTTGTGATAGCTTTTTTCCTTTTCTGTAGCCATTAAGACCTCATTTGAGATCAAAAGATTTTTCTCTGAGCAAGAGATTGTGGAATTTGATTTTATAAACAAGAGATCCATTTTCTTACTACAAATGTTCTACCATAGGCAACTGGTGCCTCCTAATACTGGAGAGGCACCAATGGCCAATCATTGACCGAGGGAGGGAGGTGTCCCTCAGTGGCCGATCGCTGACCAGGGGGCTAGAGGTGAAGAGAGAAAAAAAGCTGTGGGGAAGGGCTGAGAGCATGCATATGCAGGCACACACCTCCCCCCTATGCAAAAATCTGCTGGGGAAAGGTGAGGGGAGGATAAAGGGCCATGGGGGTGGGAGGGAGCAAGCTTGGGGCTGGCATCAAGCAGGGATCAGGCTTGGGGCCAGGGTTTGCTGCACCTGTAAGGCTGCCCCTCCCCCCATGCCAAGGGTCATAGCCTGGCGCCAACATCCACAACCTCCCAGCCTTGCACTGGCCCTGGTTCCCTCCCTGCACTGGTTCTGGTCCTGGTCCAGCTCCAGCCCTGCACTACCTGGGAGGACCCAGAGCTGGAGCGGGGCCAGCCTCAGCTGCACCACTGGGCCAAAGGAGATGGAGCCCCCAGGACCCTCACCCTGCCCCATCTAAGTTGTCTCTTGGAAGAGCCTAGCAGCTCCTGCAGAGTTATGGTGCTGGAGAGCCGGGGGGGGCACATGCCCCTCCCCAATCTTTGCACGGAGCAAGGGCAGGCTGCACCTGTGATGTGAGCTGGGTTCTGCCTGATCTGTACCTCCACACCTTGCTGCAGCCTTTGAAAGTGGCTCAGTGCCATGTATGTCCTGCCACTGGGTGGGCCACTGTGGCACACCACTTTCAAAGGCTACAGTGAGGTACAGAGCAGGCAGAGCCCAATTCACCTCACAGCTGCAGCCTGCCCATGCCCCATGCAAAGATCAGAGAGGGGGGCATTCCCCCACCTTTACTCCCTGTCACCATGATGCTGCAGGAGCCACTGGGCTGCACTTGTTCCATAACCCGACCCAGCCAGGGCTCCATTCACCATGAATGGGGCCCCATCTAGGCAGGGTTGTGGGGCAATCAGAGCCCAGCAGATCATCCAAGGTTGCAGTGCGTTGGAGCTAACGGGTTTAGGGAATGTGCCACACCTCCCCCAGCTCCCCTGCAGTGCACACAGTGATAGGAAATGCCAGGCTCCAATTGCCCCATGACCTGGCCTGGCTGGGGTCCCATTCTCTGTGAATGGGGCCTAGGCCAAGTCATGGGACAATTCCCACAGTGCAGCAAAGAGTGGGACAGGGGCAGGGACAGGGATGAATGATTCACCCTTGCTGCTACCCCACTTCCTCATGCACTGTGGTGTTCTTGATTTTAGCCCCCACCCTGCCCCACCAAAATAAATAAATAAATAAATAAATTACCTGCTTGCTGTGCTGGGCTGGCTGTGAGCCCAGTGCGCCCCTTGCCCCTGCTGCAGCAGCCTGTGGCTGGGTTGCCCAGAAGGAAAACTGGAAGTGCCACTGGTGCTTCTCTCAGGGGGGCACAGACAATCTCATGGGGTGCATGTGCACCCGTGTGCACCCCCTACACATTGCCAATGTTTTCTAGTATAGCAAGAAATATAATAAAATCATAGAGACCCTACAAAAGTAATAAATCTAATGATCTCCTAAAATTATATTAGTTTTAAAAGATTGTATATTTTACAAAAAGTTCCTTTTAGTTTTGTTTATTTCAATGACTTGGGAACAGTTTTGTTAAAACATCAATGCTAGATTTAACAATAACTTTCTAAAATATTTGGGAATCACAGCTTTCTCTGGAAGCAATTTTAAAACATATTTCTTCCTTGACTTAAGTGAATAGTTCAACTTAAAACTGATGATATAATATAGCCCTGAGGTTGGACTTGCAAACAGACCTGAACAGACAGATGCTGCATTAACCATTATCAAACATCTAGACTAGGCCGGTCCAAAGCAGCAAGTATTCACTTCACATTTGGCCAATTTGGAAGGTCAGTGATTCAATTCGGTGATTTGAATCACTCTCCCAATTTGATTCAGCCAAATTGAATTCAGATTTCCCCAAAGACTATAATGGGGAATCACTAAAATACCTATAACTTTGTGATTATTTTGCAGATTCAGATAAAAACAGCAGGGATGGTATCCCCTTCTGAGGGCATGAACTCTGCAAAGTTTCAAAGAAATAGATGCAGGGGTTTCTGTAAAAGTGCACCACAAACTGTTGAAAGCAAACTCATATCACTTGCATGTGTGTAGCAGGGCACTAAGGTGTCTGCTACTGAGAGAGCCAGGAAGACTCCTCAGGTGCCGGTTGCTGAGGCAACTTGTGGGAAATAATGAACCACACCTGCCTAGCCAGCTGATGAGAAGGGGCAGGGCCTGACTCCTATATAAACCACAAGCAGGCGGCCAGGTGGCAGTTGCTGTCTGGCAGCCAAGGAGGAGGGAGCTCTCAGCCATGTTACAAAGGAGAGGCCTGAGGAAGGAGCTGTATCAGATACTGCGGAGAGAGAAAGGATCCCTGGTAGGACTGAACGTTGTTATGGCCGGGCAGCTTCTGTTTAGGTTGTAGCCAAGAGGCTTGTGTTTGTGTTTGCTATTTGTTAAACCGGTGGTTTGGGTGAGGCTATTAGGGATTGGAGGAGGTCTCATAGGGGACTCACAGTAGAGTGGGGACCCCAGCACCAGTAAGGGTGCTGCATTCCGGGTGCATAGACCCCAGCCCAGAGAAGGGCAGCATTGCAGAAAAGCCCCAGTGCGGATGTGGTGAGCCCAAAGAAGGGCAGCATTACTGAGAAGCACCTGTGCAGGTGTGGCGAGCCCTGGAGAAGGGGGCATTACTGAGAAGGCCCGAGAGAAGGACGGCATTACTGAGAAGACCCTGAGATAGGGCAGTATTACTAAGAAGGCCCGAGAAAAGGGCACGGAAAGAGAGAGAGAAAGAGACGGGACTGCAAAGAGCCCAAGTGTCAGTGACGGTACAGAGAGAGAGAGAGGGGGACAGAATAACATCCATTACATCTGCAAGACTTGGGGTGTGGTATTGGGGTGGTAGGAGACACACATAGCCCACAAGACTTGGGTACGGGGTTAGAACCTTATAGGAGAGACCCCAACATACCCAATAGGATCGGTAGTTTCCCATTTGCATACTAATACCATCAAGACGTGGCAGGCGAGATTAGAGTGGGACAGCAATGTTCCAAGAAGACTCCAAAGATGCCCCGTGTAAGGTGCAGATGATCCGGAAGATGGCACTGGGGAGGGCGACCTGTCACATTGGTGCATTGGCCAGGAAGTTCCACACGGTCCTGGGTACCTTGAGACGATGGTTGACTCAAATGACAGAAAGAACCCTTGGGTCCAAAAAGAAGATGATAACGTCAGGACAGAACCCCATTGTGGATTTAAAGGAACAATGACTGGGGTTGCAACCAGCAGAAAGACTACAGACAGTGATAGAGAAGGTGGTGAAGGGCAGGCCAAGAGAACCAGCTGCCCCCATGGGCATGTGTGGGTATGGTGCCAGGGTTTACTCTGAACCAAGTGAGGAACGACCGGCAGTGATTGCAGACACTAGGATTGAAGGACAAGAAGTCCAGGTGATGTTGGATTCTGGTTCCTCCTACACAATAGTGCAGAGAGACATTTTACCAAGAGGAGACGAAGAAAGGGCAGACTGAATCCCCTTTCAATGCTTATGCGGGGAGGCACAAAGCACAGACTGGGTGTGATTCATCGTGCAAGTGGGTAGGAAAGTGCGCCGAATGAAGGTCAGAGTGATGAAGCACTTACCCTACCCCAGGATACTAGGATGTGACTGGCCAGAGCTCCTGGCAGTTATAGTTCAGGCGTTTAGTTTAGAAGAGGCAAGGAAAAATGGGGGGACCACACAGTGCTATCCTAGTCTCACTAGGGGGAAAGGTTTTATAGTGGAGGCCTTGGCAAGGGAGCCGGGACTTCCCCTAACAGAAGAAGAAGTGGAACAGGAGGTGGACATAACCCATCTGTGGGAGGATGAACATTTCTGACTAGAACAGAGCTGAGAAGAAGGGTTTCGGTATGCCTTCCAAGAACACCTAGCCAAGCAGAATGGGGAAGTCCTAAGACCTGAGCTGATGCAGACCACCCCGAGGTCTGAGGTGAAAAATGATTTGCTGTATAGAGTGGAACGAAACAAACATGGGAAAGGGGAAGTAGAGCAATTACTGGTGCCTTGGTGATATCGAAAGGCCCTACTGACAGTAGCACATGAACTACCTATGGGTGGATATTTGGGGAGAGACAAGACTGAGGCCCATATTAGGGGAAGATTCTTTTGGCCAAGGATAATACAGGAAGTGGCTAGATTCTGTGCTTCCTGCCCAGTGTGTCAAAAAGTGAACCCCAGTCACCCTCAAAGAGCCCCATTAGTACCACTGCCATTGGTGGAAGTACCATTTGAACAGGTGGCCATGGACATTGTGGGACCACTACTAAAAAGCAGTGCAGGACACCAATTTATTTTGGTCCTAACAGACTATGCGACCAGATATCCAGAGGCAGTACCTATGAGGATGGTGTTTACCCCCAAGATGGTAGAAGAATTATTAAAGATATTTTCCCAAGTGGGGCTTCCCAGGGAATTGTTAACTGACCAAGGACCTAACTTTACATCTCATATGTTCGAGGGGGTGAGTAGAACACTGGGAATCAAACACCTAAGGACGGCAGTATACCATCCCCAAACTGATGGACTAGTGGAGCAATTCAACAGGTCATTGAAACAAATGCTAAAAAAATTTGTGGTAGAGTCTCCAGAATTGGGACCAGATGATACCGCCTTTGTTGTTTGCAATAAGAGAGACACCGCAGGCCTCAACAGGTTTTTCCCCTTTTGACCTGTTATATGGACGACAATCAAGAGGAGTTCTGGATTTGATTAAGGAAAGCTGGGAAGAGCAACAAAGTAAAGACCAGAATAAGTCCGGTACATAATACAACTTAGAGAACGCCTGGAGTCAGCATGGAGGGAAGCCTTAGGAAATCTGAGGGAGGCCCAAAAGTGGCAAGCAATCTATTACAATTGAGGGGCTCGGGAGAGGAAGTTCGAATTGGGAGACTGTGTACTGGTCCTCTTGCCAGATCAGGAGAGTAAGTTGCTAGCATAATGGCAATGCCCTTATGAAATAACCTGCCAAATACGACCTGTAGATTATGAGGTATATCAGATAGACAAACAAAAGAAAAACCAGATATACCATGTTAACATGCTAAAGCCATGGCAAGAACGAGAGGGCCTGTTTGTAGCCCTCCAACCAGAAGAATCAGAGCTAGGACCCTCTATGGGGGAGAGAGAAGGAGGAGGTGAAGTGATAGTGGCTCCCCGACTCTCAGAATAGCAGAGGTGGCAGGCAAGAGAATTGGTGAGGGAATATGGAGACGTGTTCCAAGAGGTCCCTGGGGGAGCTCGAGGCTTGATACATCGAATACAGACCCCTCCAGGTCAGGTAATCTGTGAGAACTGGAGGCGAATCCCACAACAACTCCAAGGCCAGATAAAGGAGGAACTCGGGATGATGTTAGAGACAGGCATAATCCAAGAGTCTCGAAGTGAGTGGCGCGGCCCCATTGTGGCCGTATCAAAACCAGATGGAAAAATTAGGCTCTGTATCAACTTCCGAAAGGTGAACGCAGTGGCCAAGTCTGATGCATACCCAATGCCGAGGATAGATGAAATGGTGGAGAACATAAGGCAAGCCAGCTATATCTCCACATAAGATCTAACGAAAGGCTACTAGCAGATCCCCCTGGCTGCTCCAGATGTCCGAGGTGAAGTGCAAGGCTACCTGCAGACCTGCCTTGTATAGCTCCTCCCTCAAATACTCCCTGCATGCCTCATACATGGAGGGAACCACCATCTTGCTAAAGGTGGTGAGTGCAGGCACTTGGTAGGATGGGGCCACAAGCTCCATGAGCTGCCTGAACACTGGATACTCAACAAAGGAGAAGGGCTGGCCATCCAAAGCAAGCATCTCCCCAGTGCTCTAGGTGACCTTGCTAGCCTTGGGAACATGCCCCACTTTGTCTCTGCCATGCTCCCACTGGTCCAGGATGGCCTGCCCCTGATTTTTGGGGATGGGGGCTTTGAAGCGAGAGGGGGACTTCTTTTTGGGTATGCTCCCACTGGTGCCAGGCTGAGGAGGAAGAAGGGCAAGTGAGTGCTGCCTCTTGAGATGCAGCAGCATCGCTGTGGTGGTGAAGTGTTTCAGTAACTTGGCCAAGCTGATCTGCCTTCAGACCTAGGATCATCTTCCACCTCAAAATGATCCCACACTACACTAACCACTCGTTTCTGGATTGAGGGTGAGGATCCTGCCTTATCCCGCTCCTCACCAGGCAGAAGCACAACAACAGGAGGATCTGAGTCACCTGCCCCCCACAACTTCCTCCAAAGTGCCTTCCAGAGAAGGAAACCTGCCTGTAGCGGAACTTTGAAGGATGTGGGGCACAAACAGACCCCTCTCCTTCCCCAGAATTTCCTTTGCTATGGCCCTCAGCTCCTCTGCTTCCAGATCCAGCTCTTCCTCTGGCACTGGAAATTTCATGCTGGGAACTGAAATTGGGGTGTGTCATGCTGCTGCTGGTTAGTGGTGTTAATGGTGATGGTGTAGATGCAGGCACTGCTATCACCTCCTTGCTCTCACTAGCAGCAGATTCATCGATGCCAGGAAAGAGAGTGCGTCTATGTTTGGAGTGTGGGGAACTTGTAGCTCTCCCTCTGCCCCTTTCCCTCCCCTGCCAGAAGACCTAGCACCTGCCTTTCCAGCATGCTTCATAATCCTTGGTGCAAAGTGTGTGTGTGTGTGTGTGTGTGTGTGTGTGTGTGTGTGTGTGTGTGTGTGTGTGTGTGTGTGTAATATATGTTGTACTTTCCTCCACAGGGAAAACACAGATTTCTTTTTGTGCCAAGAAAGAATCAAGAAAGACTAACAAGAACAAATAAGAGGATTTTTGGGGAAAAATAATTTGAAAGGAATGGATAGGGGTAAGAATAGGGATTGTAGGCAAGGGTAAGTAGGAAAGGATGGGATACAACTAATAAGAAGACTAGCTAGCAAGATACTAGTAAGCCAAAGTCTTACAGACACTCCTGCTCCAAGAGAGACACAGCTCATAAAAGGCACAGATAACTTCCGACACAGCTTTATATGTTGTTTCTACGTCCCTCTCCCAGAGCACTGAGATTGGAAGGGACCTCAGAAAAAGATTGCAGCCATTGGCCAGCTACAGATATCAATTTCAGAGCACTCTTTCCCCCACATTTCAGCCTTTTCCATATATGGAAGATCACCCCCACCCTCCTTTTCAGTTTCTGTTTGCTGCAAGCCTTCCGAATCTCTGAATCTCTCTGAATCAGTTTGGAGGTTTCCAGTTCCATTTGGACCTTTTAATAGGTCTCCCAATTCAATTCAGATTCAGCCACGGCCATGATGGTGAAAACTCTTATTGAAATGATATATCCAATTAAAAGAGCAGCCAAATTTTAAAGATATAGGAGACCAATTATAATAATTAGGGGAAATGCTAGAACATCACTGGGGAAGACAGAATATTAAAGGTTCAGACCACACGGGCTCCTATCACTTCATTCACAAGGCTGGCAAATGTTTACTCTACCCTGGCTAGTTCCAGAGGCAGGCCCTGAATCTAGCAGCCTACTCTCTAGTCTCCTTACTGAGCTCCTCTGGGTCCCTATCAGGCAAGAATCATCATCATCTCTCCAGTGAAACTTTTCACCATCCCCAGGATTGCCTCTGCCCCACGATTCTAGCTGTTTAGCCAGTCCCCAAGTGGCAGGTTCCCTTTGTCTCCACTCTCTGGGGTTCAACCATGTGTGCTTCAATGAGTGCACAGGCTGGTAGGCAAACACACACACTCTCTCTGACCTCCCAGGCTCTCTTGCTTATATCTTCTCCCCCAGTTTCTAAAAAGATCCAGCATTCTTAGGAAATGGTCCTTTCCACAGATATCTGGGAAGTAGAGAGGGAAAGGAAGAGGAGGAAGGAATGGAATGGAACAATGTTCAATGTGGAACATCAAAACAAGCAACATAAGCACATGATTGTCACAAAATTTAAATGTATAATGGTTTCAGATACTAATTTGAAAAATACTAGGAAAATGGATTTAATAATAACCATTAAAAAGTAAAATGTTTGGCAGAATGTAATGATTCTTTGAAACAATAGGAAATGCTTCACAGTTGCTGTAGTCACAGGGGAACACATAGGCTTTCTAGGGTTAGCAGCCCCCTGGATACATAAATTCACCAGAAAAACAGCTGAGCTGCATTGTGAGATTTTCAACAGCAAACACACACCAAATGTGATTTTGGAGGCAAATGTTATATATACTTGATATGCAGTAGATTGTCATCAGTAGAGTCCATATGCCCCCCCCCCAAAACAATGGATTTTATACTATACATTTTTCCTCACTCATATATATAGTTTGGGTTCTTCTTGCAATTTTGCACCAAACATTATGTATTAGAAAAACCCTCCATGGGGAACTGTATTACAGTCAGGCAGAAGTTTTTGAGACATTTTAAACATTCCTGTTCTCCTGCCTCTAAGTTATGCCACCAGGAAAGTGAATTAAGGCTGGCAGAAATCCACTTTACTCAAGACATCATGGCCAGCTGGAACTCCAATTACAATTTGCTTAGATGCCTGCTGGAAAATAAGCAATATCTCATTTTCTTCTTCTCCAAAGATCTTTGTATTAATTCACCGACTACATCTAAGTATAGTATTATAATAGCAATAATTCAAAGAACTAATCCACAAGATAAACCATGATCAAGCTGTTATACTTGAAAGGATCTTTGTTGTTAGAGTACTACCAGCCAGTCCAAAAGGCAAAAGTTCCAGACAAAGGTATCAAAATCATGTGACCAAAACTCTCAAGGCATTTCAAATGGGTTAAGTCACACTAAATAAGAATGCAGTTCTCCTTTCCAGGATTGTCATTTTAATATATATCCACTGAGTTCCAATACTGACCGATGCTCCTCCATATCTTGCTGAAGAAACTTGGGGCAGCAGGCAGAGAACCAACCTGGAGACAGTCAAATAAAGCCACAGTAAAAGAGATAAATGAAATCTTTTGCCCATCTTTGCCAAATAAAGCTCTTCTCTGATGGTTAGACCTGGAGCAGCTGATAGAAAATATTTTGGAATTCTTAATTCATATTGCTTGTATTCTATCTAGTTTCTCTTATACATTTTGTTAGACCATCTTTGATCTTTCAATTTGTCTATTCTTCAGTAAATTAAATTAAAAGTGCTTTGATCAATGTTTTAACACCAGCAGATACTGCACATAATCCTTTACAGTACACCAACTGATATATTTTTTTCCCCAAGTCTTTGCAGATTTCATTGTGCTTTATTGCAGGTTATGAAACAGTGGCAGTGTCTCATGAGACACTACTATACAGTGGCTACTGAGCATTTATTTAGTACTTGTATAAATGAGTACTAAATAAATGTGCAGTAACCCGAGTTACTACACACAAGCACCAGTGAATGTCTCTTTTGTGACATTACTGCACAGTAGCATAATGCTACTGTGCAGTAGCATTGCATCACACTTTTTGCCACGTG
Source organism: Caiman crocodilus (assembly GCA_030014935.1). Taxonomy (NCBI): domain Eukaryota; kingdom Metazoa; phylum Chordata; order Crocodylia; family Alligatoridae; genus Caiman; species Caiman crocodilus. The sequence goes on from JAGPOW010003685.1 coordinate 69,991,928, forward strand.
ATGCTATTGCACAGTAGTATCAGGCTACTGCACAGTCAGCGTCTCATGTAGACATGTCCTGTGTAATGTGCATTGAGTTAATAAAATTTGGCTTTTAAAACAATAACAGACTACTGAGACAATTATTTAATTCCAGTAATATGCAGATCCAAATCCTTTCTCCCAGTACGAAGATACAGAGTAACTTTAGAACAGAATTACCCCTAGTTACTAGAATTAGATGACATATTCAACCTGATACGTGATCATGCACATTATATTTGTCTTGTAAATAAACTCTTTCATATCATGAGTGAGATTACCTGAATTTCCAATTAACAGTCCTAGATTTTTTATAAAAATTTATGTTAAATCAAGAAATTTTGCCAGACAATTTTAGTCCTTCATGTTGTACTGCAACTGACTGACCTTTGTGCCTAGGATCAATCCCCACCACTACCAGAGGTCCTACTTGAGTGTGGGAGATTGCCTATAGGGAACAAGAGGCAAAAGCAGGCCTTAACTACCCTGAGCAACTGTAAATAAAAGATAACAGAAAGGAAGTAGTTTTTTATGACCTGAATATGACTACACCTCTACTCAGGTGAAATGCCATTACTCTGATCTCTCATTAATTAGAATTTTTTATGTTCTGTATTATGGACTATTTTAAGAAAGAGGGTCAAGAAAAATTCATGTGCTTTCTGCAGTTCAGAGGCCAGAAATATATTTTGTTTGATTGGACCTTATAGGCCATATTCTAGTCTTGTTCACACACATAATACTTAGGGAATTCCATACAAACAGTGCCACATTTGCAAGAGCAGAATCATAATGAAAATGACTAACTTCAACTCTCATTAACACCACAGTTACAATCCATGCACTGAAGCTTGTCTACGCTAAAATATTTCTTATTTATAAATAATTTTGAATAGAAATCAGAATATTATGGTGGCATCAAAGAGGAGGGGTGTAGAATAATGTCATCAACCTTGCCTTTAGATATAAAAAGAGCAGAAAAAAGTCAAATTGATAAAATCATATGGCTTGGAGTGTTGTTTATCTATGTGAATGTAAGACTCAGTTTTCCTAACTTTCTGTATGCTGTTGCAAAGTATGGTTGGATGGGTTAAATTCTATCCTGGATAAGGTACTGAGGTAAATGTAGGAATTCACCTACAGCTCTATGGAAATGAATGTGGCCATTCACTCACTAATGGAAGGAACCACCTTGGAGAAAAAACAATGGATTCCCCAACAACTAGAGATCAAGTGTTAACAACACACACAGAATCAGGAGCAAACAAGAGTAGCTGGAATACAGGGTAAGAGAAAAATAAGAGTAGCAGGAGAAAAGAAAAGCAAGAGGGAGAAGAGAAACTCTACTGAGAGGTGGCTTTTTACACTGGTAAGGACCCCATGGGGGCCTTGAACAGGACCCCTTGAAAAATCCTTGGGGCCTTGATCCCTTCTCATGGAAGAAGGAAAAGAGACTATCCTGCAGTGTCTACCTGCCATGGTAAAGGCACCTGTTAGGTTCTTTATGCCACTGATGGTTGTCTCTCCAGGCAACTATACTATAAAAGCGGCTTTGAGATAGAGGCTGAGACCTAGTGAAGTGGTGGTGGAGAAAAAGGAGATAGGGATGGCTGGGTCTGTAGCCCCTGAGAACAGAGCAACAGCAAAACCAGAATCCAGGAGGGCTTCTCTACCCAGGGACAAAGCACTAATTGCACCATTTGAGTAGGAATCAGAATATCATGTTGACACTAAAGAAGTAGGGTATAGAAAAATATCATCAACTTTGTTTTTCTATGTCAAAATAGCTAAAAAATCAACTTGATGAGAGATTTTATTAAAACATATAGCTGCTGTTGTCCGCTTGATTTACCTGTGGCATTTTAGGTTGTTTATGTCTCATGGCCGTGTCAAACTTGACTGTGTAATTTTACTAATAGGTTAGGCAATGGATTTGTATAGAATGATTTGGATAGGGATGATTCTGTCTCTGGCGGGAGGCTGGGACTAGACCTCTGAAATCCCCTCCAGCCCTGCTGCTCTATTATTCTATGACTTAGTTTAGATACTAGAGCCCACAGGAGTGAGAAAACAACCTGCCTGCAACTTAGACTCCTCTAAGACAGAACAAACTATGGGTGGGATATAACAAAGAGAAGAGAATACTGCTTAGCTACTTCACCAGTTGTCATTGTTGTTGGAACAGATCTGTCTAGTGCCAAAAAACCCTGGGGGTATCTTTACCTCCTTTTAATTGTTCAGTTGGATTTTGGTTTGTTCCTTTTTTAATTGTGTTTTCCCTTTCTCTTTGAAGTCCTGTTTTGATTAACTCCTCATTTCTTGCAAACAAAAAAGTTCTCTCAAAATGACTCCCCAGATTTATTTCAATGTATTCATAAAAATCTCTAAAAATTAAACCCAGGCACTGTTACTGCTAAATGGTGCCTGGCAGAAGGCAGTATGACTTCACTCAATAAAAGATTTTGTCAATTTGGAGGGAGAAAATGAACTTAACAACTTGTCTTTATTATCTAAAGAAATATGGAAAGAAATTCAAATAAAAAATAGGGCATTAGGGAAATGAATTTAAGGCTGACAATGTCCCTGGAAAATGGCTTATCTTTCTCCATATTCTAGGGGGAAGTTGAAACAACTGCCATATTAAAGCTTTCAAAACAATTACAGAGCTTATGTACCTTTCATAACATTTATGTTGAAAACACTGTTTCCTTATTAGTTTTAATAGGCATCAACAACTTTATGAAATTCCCTGGATAATTTCACTGTGAGACAGGAACAGTTCCAGAAAGTCCTTATAATAAGCAAGCAATAAGAAGAAAATCCCGAACCAATTATTTTAAAACACAGTGCCTTTCAGCCACGGGATCTAAAGGCACTTTATGCACACACAAATACACATGTCAGAATAGATCATCGCAATGATAATTTTGACTTTATAATACATGAATTTATTGACTATATGCAACAGCCCTGGAATGCTACTACCAGGACACTGGACAAACGAAGGGGAGGGCACATTTTTTTCCAAGGGCACTGTAATAAATATTCCTATAAAGTATGTAATGAGATTTTTCATGTGCAGGCACAGTACACTTTGTTTCTCAGGGTCTTATCTGAACAATGTTAATGCAAATGTATTAGGATACCAAACTAAGAGAAAACAGTGACATTGTCTTTTTGTTAAGATACAACAAGGTCAAATGAAATCCAATTGTTGACGCAAGCTCAGGAGATGATGATATCAAGAAGAAATAAAACAATTGCATTGCAATTCCACAGCAGCAACATTACAATGTTAACAAGGTGATGGTGTGTTCCTGAACACTATTGAAAGACTTAAATTGGTGCCCTGGCTATTCAATTTCACACTGCTGTCCTCTGGAGATACTAGGTTCTGGCTCAAAGAGTGAAATTGGTAACATACGGATTAAGCACATGCGAACCTCAGGGACTATTCTTTATCAGGCTACCATATGTTGACTTACTATCCCTACTTATGTTTCTAGTGAACCCCATGGTCACTAAGCACAACTCCTTTAAATGCCAGTGTTTTCCAACATATTCCCCTATGATACCCCATCAAAATTTTCCGTTGCATTGCTCCCAATCCTACAGCTACTGTGCCAGTATTTCACTTTTACACATATCAAGACAACAGGTTAAGAATATCAATATAAATTTATGGAGATAGCACTGCACAAAGCTGTGATATCAAGATGAAATACATCCGTGTCAGGATAAATCTATGGAGTTGACAGTGTAAAAAGTCAGAATGGAGTGATGTCACTATAAGTCTATAGGAACAACATTAATCTGTCAAAATAAAAGTATGTCACTATAAATTGTAAAATTACTTAAACAAACTTTAAATGCAGAAATATTAAGTAAATTTAAGAAAAATCCACTTACTCGCTCAAGCCAGAAAGTAAATTCATAGTTGTTTTGTGTTCTGTTCTAGTAAACGGTGTGCCAGCATTAATACAGTTTAGTACAAGCCTCATTAAGAGGGACACCCTGTACCTACCTCTCTCCTAAATAAGCAGAATTGGAGTACAGAAGGTAAGCAGAAGAACTGGAAGGCTACATGCATTGGGCACATACCCCTCCCATGTCTTCCTGGGTAGCAGCACAAAGGTGGGGAAAGGACAGGATCACAGAGGAGCTAGGCTAAAGGATGCATTGCTACAAAGAACTATCTATGGAAGGCCCCATGAGAATGACTACAACTACAAAGTAATAACCTCTACTAAATAGCTGTCCAGCCACTTCAAGGTTGGAGAAAAAGATATTTCTTAGACATTCATCTGCTCAGCACCCAACCAGCAGTTCATGTTCTGCACCAGAGGTATCAACGTCTTCTGGCTCTGCTGGTCAGATGAGGGGTGCAGGGCAAGTCCATGGGCCAGATCAGGCCCAGGGACCCATCTCTCCCACTCACAAGCCTGATCCAGCACAGGTGGCACCCAAACAGGCCAGTCCAGAACACCAGCCCAAGCAGACACTACAGCCCAGAACTGGCCCCAGTGAGTCCCATGGCACAGCCTGGGACCAGCCTCACTGAGCACGGAAGTTTATGCACATCCCAGCCACTGTGTCATGGGGATGGTCTGATGCAGAAAAGGGACAGTACCAGGGGTCAGATTATGGTGTTCTGCAGGGTGGATGAGGCCCATGGGCTGGATGTTTGACACCCCTGGTCTACATTATAATTTTCATGGGTTTGAGATAATAATTCATGAGCTCTAGATTGTAACTTCCTCCTAAACATCACATTTTTTCTTTATGATGTGTGGTAAGATGTCACCAAAAAAGGGAGGAAAAAAGCCCAGACACACTGGCTAGAAACATCACACTTTTAGGAAGAGTATTGTCCATGTGAAGCAGCATGCTGTGCACATACTGAGAAGATCTATTTTGGAGAGCAAGAATGACATCTGCATCAGGCACATCACTATTGAGCCCTAGGAGGTAATGCTTACTAGGGATGTGCAAAACAGGCCATATTCGATTTGGATTTGGCCCAAATCGGAGGACAGTGATTTGATTAGCTGATTCAAGATCACTGTCCCATTTCGATTCAGCTGAATCCAAATCTGAAGATTAGATGCTGATTCAGAGAATCAGTGATTCAGTCACAGACTCAGCTTTAAATATTTTTTCTACATACCTTAAGGTACCGGGCATGGCTTGTAAATGCTGCAATGGTGGGGCAGACGGAGTTTCCCACAGGAGCATGAGGGTGGGGAGGGGCCCACATGCTCAGCAGCAGACCTGGAAGTGGACCAGAAGTACCCTCCCCCTGCACCCTCCCCTGGAATTCAGAGGATTCAGATTCGATTCAGAGAGATTAAAGGGTCTCCTTGTTCAATTGGGATATGGAGATGTGGCCATCGAATTGGGCTGAATCTCTGCTGAATCAAATGAGCAACCGAAGCTTCACACAGCCCTAATCCTTGCTGTACTGTGGTCAGAAAGACACGGCAATACAAAGATATACTATAGTAAGCATAGTTAGGTGTAGGCATAAGAGTAAATGGGAACATGCAGGAGCATATCCCAAAATAAATTTACGTTCTGTGGCATGTATGCAAATAAACTGGACAAAATGTAGGGTACTGTAGCATGCCCACACTGAAAAGAAAAATAGAAACCTTAGTATAAGGAGAAGGAAGGATGATTTGTCACGAAAACATTGAACAGGGACTTGAGACATCTGGTTTCAATTTATGACTTTATCACAGATTTTCAATGTAATCCTTGAAAAAGTCACTTTGGGTTGATTCTGGAAGGCTAAGTATCCAGAAAATCCTTTGCTGGCTCTAATCCCGCAAAGGATTTAAATAAAAGTTAAACTTTAAGCATACACATATTGCCCAACTGGAGTACCTCAGTTCCCAGTCTGTAATTTGGGGGTGATAGTGTATTTTTTCTCCCACCCTTGTCTATTTAGATGTCAAAACTACTTCTCTTTGTGTTTCCATAGTGTGTAGCTTAATGAAGCCCCCATTCTCAGCTGATGATAATAATTCTGATTTGGTGGATATGCATGTTCAAAAATACAAGCATGTGAATGCAATTTCCCAGCTTGTCTATACCTTTGATAGATGGGGAAAATGTATTTAATATGACCTATTACATTTAAATAAAAAGAAAGCATCTTTATGTTCCTAAAGAGGGGTGCTAGGTAGAGACACACAAAGGAAGGTTTTTGTTTCATGTAGGACACTCTAATAAAGATGCTTTTTTCAGTTCTTTTTGTGATACTAAGTTAAAATATCTGTGCTTTTGATGCTTCCAGCAAGAAAGCTCTCTTTTGTCATTTGGTTATGTTTTTCCTTTCATATATCACTTTTCTGAAATATCCTATGGCCAAATAGAGACCTCTGGCCTCTGTTTCATTCTGCAGACAAAGGCAAGAGAGTAAAAATCCGATCAACTGAGGAACAAGCATTAAGCACAATTTAATGAGCAAATACTTAACAGACTCACGGGAATAAAAACACAAGGTGATTCTACAAAATCAATTCACTGAGAAAGCCTCACACACATTAGCTGTTACTTACTGCCAGCTTCCACGAGGCATAGATCTGGTATGTTCTTTCAGTGATAAACAACCACATGTCCAAAACCTTAAGAATCAAACAAATGCTGTAGAATTAATAATCTTATTAAATTACATGTCTGCCTTACTCAAGTACATACTTACTATGATGTAAACAAAAAGATCATTTTACAATATTCCCCTTTAAACATTTATGCAGGAAGAAAACAATTTGTTAGGTATTTTCTGTGGGGGGATTTAAGACTTCACAGGATTCAAAGGAGTTGCAGACACTAGGCCTGTGCGAAGCAGCTAGTATTCTCTTTGGATACAGATTCGGCTGAATCATTGTCCCAAACTGATTTGGCCAAATCTGATTCGGAGATTCAGCTCCTGCCAAATCAGCCGAATCTCTGAATCACACAGGCCCATCCCCTGCCTTCTCTCCCAGTCCATCAATGCCTGCTCTACCTGCCTCAGCTCCCCACACTTTGAAACAAAAGCCTTTACTCACCAGGTGCTGCCAGGCAGGGTGACTACCCCCACTGCCCCATGCTACATGCGAGGTTCTGCATGAGCCCGCTGAACTTCCCCGCCACTGTCCCAGCGCTGCCTCCTCATGGCTACCCCAGCCACCCCAGCTCCAGACCTTTAAGGGAAAAAAAACCCAAAAAACCCTGGTGTCACTGTCTGCCGCCTGGCAGGGGGCAATCCCCACTGTGCCCTGTGCCATATGGGGGGCTCTTCCATGAGCCCCTCAAAGTCCCAAGGCTGCTGCAGGAGCTGGTGAGACTGCTTTTTTTTTTCTTTTTTTTTCTCTTAAAGGGCTGAAGCTGGAGCGGGCAGGGCAGCCATGATGGGGGGGTGTCAGGGGGCTTGTGGCAGAGCCTCCCATACAGCGTGGGGCAGTGGAGGGCAAAGGGGATTGCCCCCCTGCCTGGCAGCACCCAGTGAGTTGGGGCTTTTTTTAAAGCACTGGGAGCTGGGGCAGGTGGAACAGCCATGGAGGAGGGCTGGGGGAGCAGGCAAGGGCTGGGGCCTGGCAGGGGTCCCCCTCTGGTCCATCCTCCCCCTGATGTCTACTTACTATCTCTGAGTCCAGCTCCAGCTCCCTGCTGCAGCGGGTGGGGACTACCCAAATCATCAAAGCTTTCTGAATCTTTTCCAAAGATTTGGAGAGCTTCAAATTGATTTGAACCTTTTTATTGGTCCTCTGATTTGATTTGGACTTAGCGATTCAGCCACTGAATTGGGCTAAATCTCCTCTGAATCGAATCAGCACCCAAAACACTGCACAGCCCTAGCAGACATCCAGCATTTCACTTAGATGGACCCTGTGGTGCTTATGAATATGTGGAAAAGTGTGGAAGGCACAGTGCTTTAGTTGACCTATACTAACAGCAGGAACTAGATCTCTGCCCAAAGCTGCTGTCTTATTTTGGCAGGTGCAAATCATATTACCTGGACATGGAATACTAAGGGTGTATATAAAATGTCCTTAAAGTAGATGCACATTACATTTAAACCCACTCTGAGGCACTTTTACAGTAAGTGATTTCAACTGATCTTGTTTTAAACTGCATCAAGTCCATTGGGTTAAAAAGTTCCAATGAAGTAACCTTCCTAACACTTTGTTAGCATGGTAATTACATGGCCAGAACTGCTTTGTCTAAAAACTAATAAAGCTGTGCAAGGGTGAATCTCTTCCCTTTTGCCCTCAGATAAGAAAACAGTTTCCTTTTGAACACATGAGTCTTTGAGGACAGAAATTCTTTCCCATTTGCCTGGATTCCATAGTGGTGCAGAAGTGAAGAGGAAGGCTTACAAACCTATTTCTTAGGGTTCAGACATGAAAAACAATTGAAGCATTCTGACAAGTCACTGCTAGGGAACAAGGTTCACAATTCTGTGAAGTTCTGTGGCTCAGAAATCAGGGGTGAGACCCAGCTCAGCACATCTTGCAGCAGACAAGTTGAGGGGGGAGAGGGTACCTGCACCCAGAACATGATCCCAGAAAATGGGTGGCATTTGGCTAGGGGCATTTTCATTTTTCTGCTTTCCCTTCTGTTGATAAACTTCAGTAGCCTCCATTTGATCAGTCTGCAGTGTGCTTATCTGATGGTGGTGGTGGGGCAAGTGGGACCCACACTTTTTGGTCCCATTTGGGGGACAAGGGCATAATGAGGGGCTGTGGTCAAGAAGGAAATGAGGTCACAGCTGCCTGTTAGAAAGATAGCTTTTATTGAACAAATAGTGCAAAAGGGAGCTCATTGAAAAACATGCCAAAAAAAAGGAATAAAAAGAGAGGAGGAGGCTATAGACTTTTGACTGAGTACTAGAAACTAGAACAGCTAGTTGCAGCAAAGTAGAATCCCTGGAGGATGGAGCATATCTATGTCACAGATCACTTGAGGTGCAGACAGAAGTGCAGTTCCTGGGTCTGACTGATGGCACTTCACAGAAAGTATCATGAGTTAGATCACTTCTCCCACCCCAACAGACATTAGCTGTCGGGGTGGGAGGGTAGGAGATAGAGCTTCAATTTGGAGCTGATCTAGGGAGAGAGCCGCATACCTGCACCTTCTTCCCCTAGCTCCATCACCCCTTCCCCAGCTTCTATTCTGTCTCAGGATGGGGTGGGGAGTGGGGGAAAGGCACAGGAGGGAGGCCTGTTCTGGGATTTCCCTTGCTGTGCTGGAGTTTGGGGGTGGGATTGAAGCTCTCCCACTTGAGGGTGGGGCTCCAATCCACCCAATGCATCCTCCAGTACCAGCTAGACATCCCCAAGAATGAGCTCCCTCTGCTCCCTTCCCCTCCTACCCTTCTGAAAACAGTGCTGGGAGCAGTGCTGGGCTGCATCAGCCAAGCTCTGCTCCTGGTATACACAGATAGAAGTTCATGATGGTGCTCCACTTTGGAGAGCCTTCATGTGAACATTCAGGTAATGAGGGTTTAGTTTGTCACAGGCTTGGGCCTTCTTAAAGTGCTCTACAGCGGTGCACTTGTTTTTGGTCATGGCTGCAGAGTGCTTTCAAGGACCAGTTCAGGCAAATATTGTCACTTACATCTGTACCATTGGTGTCCACACATAACAGTCAGCCAGTTCAAAATAGATCTTGATTTCCCAGGTACACATTTGAATCATTCTAGGTGGATTGGACAGTTTTAACAGATTTAACTGGTTTAACAGGCATGTATGTGGCTAAAAATATATGTTACCTAATGAAGTAGATCAACATCGCTGTTGGGCCGAGGGTGAGGGTTGACCTAGTGGAAGGGCTTCTAGAAGGGCTGGATGTCTTCAAGTCGGCAGGCCCGGATGACCTACACCAGAGGGTGCTGAGCGAGCTGGCTCGGGTGATCACTGGGCCCTTGGCTCGGTTATATGAGCTCTCTTGGAGCTCTGGACAAGTGCCCGAGGACTGGAAGGTGGCCAATGTGGTGCCCATCTTTAAGAAGGGGAGGAAAGAGGACCCGGAGAACTACAGGCCTGTTAGTCTCACCTCGGTCCCAGGAAAGATATTTGAGAAAATTCTCAAGGCTCATATCTGTGAGGGACCAGCAGGAGACTTTATGCTGAAGGGAAACCAGCAT
>JAGPOW010003685.1:70002183-70020952 GCA_030014935.1 Caiman crocodilus
GTGACCCCAGCACTTGTTCCTGCCATTGGCAGGGGGTCAGACTAGATGGCCTGCTCTAGGCCCCTTCTGACCCTAGTTACTATGAAACTATGAAACTGTTATGCCTGTGCAAAGCGGCTACTATTCATTTTAGATTCAGATTTGGCCAGTTCGGGGGACAGTGATTCGATTTGGTGATTCAAATCACTGTCCTGAATCAATTCGGCGGAATCTGATCTGGAGATTTGACTTCTGCGAGATCTCCAAATCACGCAGCCCCCCCCACCTCCAACCAGGCAATGCGTGCCCCAGCTCCCTGCACTTGGGGAAAAAAAAGGCCTGACTCAGCAGGTGTTGCTGGGTGGACGGTGATCCCCGCTGCCCCACACTGTCCCATGTTGCATGGGGGGCTCTGCACGAGCCCCCTTCCCCCATTATCCCAGCCCCGCCATGGCTGCACCACCAGCCACAGTTCCAGCTCATTAAGAAAGAAAAAAACCCTGAGAAAACCCCCTTGACTCACCATTCCTGCTGGTTGGGGAACGATCCCTGCTGCCCCCAACTGTCCTGCACCACGTGGGGGACTCTACAGGGCTAAGCAGGGCACCCATGAGGTCCTGAGAGAGCAAGGGGGGATCAGAGGCTTATGGCAGAGTTCCCCATGCAGTGTAGGGCAGTGGGGGCCAGTGGGGATTGCCCCCCTGCCTGGCAGCACCTGGTGAGTGGGGCTTTTTTTTAAAGCACCAGGAGCTGGGATGGGTGAGTAAGCCATGCGGGGGGGGAGTTAGGGGAGCAGGCAGAAGCTAGGGGCTGGCAGGGTTCCCCCCGCCGTGGTCCCCTCCCCTCTCTCCCATTCCCCCCCCCCCCTTAGTATTTACCAGTTCTGAGTCTGGCTGCAGCTCTCTGCTGCAGCCACCGGGGACTATCCAAATCATCAAAGCTCTGATTCTTTTCTGAAGATTTGGAGAGCTTTGAATTGATTCGGACCTTTTAATTGGTCCCCTGATTCGATCTGGATTCAGAGATTCGGCCACTGAATTGAGCTGAATCTCCTCTGAATCGGATCACCACCCAAAGCTTCGCACAGCTCTATCAGCTGTGCAGTGTGAAACACTGGTCACCCTTTGCCCCATCCCTCACCCCCTTGATGCTGCAGGACAAAGGGCAATGTGATCTCCCAGCTTTCCCCACTCAGCCAGGCCCTGTCCCCGGTGAATGCTGAAGGCAGGTCTGGGTGAGCGAGGAACCCCAACTAATCTACTTATGGAGAGGTACCCCAGATTCTCTGATGTGCTCTTTGGTAAACAGGGAAAGTGAGCAGGTATTCCAGGGATTTGAGGGGCCCCAAGCCTGCAGACCAGCTGCCCAGGGTGGCTGGAAAAATCTCAGGCTGCTTTCTTCTCCTACAGCTAATAGATGCCTGCTGCAATAAAGTGGCAGTCTATACTTACCTTTTGTCACACCACTGATTTTTCTTTGATGTGGCACAATAAAGGGTAGTGCCTCCTCATTAGCTCATCATTTGTACCGCCATAAACATTTTTCTGGTGGCACAGATGAGATGTCAGGTGATACCCATTTCCATTCTATCTGTCCACTTCAGATTTAATCTGCATTTTTAATCTTTAAATGCTATGTATGCCCATGTCCTTAAATAACTTCTTCTGAAGTTCAACTAGAGTAGATTAGGATGACGCATTTCAGAGTTGGGGCACTGGATTCTGGGAGGCAAGCCAAAGAGTTTGTCTGAGAGGCAAACTCTTGGTTTCATTTTGGACTGGATAGATCTGGCAGATATTTTTCTTTTGCTCTCAATTCCAGCTTACAGGACCCCTGGTCTTAGTAAATGTAGGATATAGACAGCTTGGATAGAGAGCTACACTATGGAGTATAGAGAAAGCCAAGACGATTTGCTGGGCCAGTTCAGAGAATGAGAAACTGAGCACAGAAAGGAAAATTCCAAAAGTTTCTTACAAGATTAGGTGAAGTCAGACAAATTATTGTATTTGTCTTTGTATGATCCAAAGGAAACAGTTCACTTAAATTCCAAGAAAAGAAGAGGTATCTTTGAAGAGACTGAAAAAACAACTGCTCTTCAGGGGAGGTAAGGGGAAGTGAGGGATCACAGCACTTGGCACGTGTCAGATCAAGTCTGGTTCTACCCTCAAGCCTCTATGGAAACTGAAAAGTCATTGTGAAGCTCAGTGGAGTTGAAGATTATTCAGGGTTTTTTGGAAGGATTTGTTTACTTGATACAGAGATGCATCAAATTAAAGAACACAAGGAGGTAAACTATCTAAGATACTATGAAACAATATATCTGTGTGCTTTTTCCCATTACCTGAACTGGCAGAAAGATCAGCAGGGTGTTTTGAGAGTAAATAACTAAGCTTCTCATCAGTTGGCAGAAGGTGTCACAATGAAACATCTTACCAACATAAATCTATACTATTTCAGCAGATTTAATCATGACCATAGAAGCAGATAAAATACCATTCTGATACAAGGCATTATTTTATTACTCCTACACATTTAACTACTTTGAACCTAAAAAACATGGAAATAAGCCTTTCAGTTATCATTTTTCTTATTAAATATTGAACAACATGAATTATTTGAAACAGCGCAAGATTATCCTTTCCACATGACCAAAGGCAATGTAAAACTGGTTGAGAAATACAGGGAATTTTCCTTTTTCTGGATAACCTCATTATGTAAATGTTTTTCATACTATATAATTGATTTTCTAGTACACTGTGCTCATTTTTGGCACTGAGCTTGCTACATGACTATGATCAGCAAGCACCCACAAGACAGTTGGCTAAATCGAGACAAAATTTTCAGCATACAGCAATAGCTATAGAAAACATTATCACGTACGGTATGAAATGGACACTTCAGAAACTATTTCTTTGGAATACAATGTATATAGACTGCCTTTATGTTGAACTTCATTATTAAATGAACAGTAAGATGACAAAGCATGGTCCAAATATTTTCCCCAGGATAGTATCTTAGGATTCTTCTCAGTTCCAAGATCTGTCTCAGCTTCTACAGTTCTGTTTTTACTAAGATCCATAGTGAGGCAAGGATCTATAAACCAAAGAGGAAGTACATAAAAAACAGGTAGAGAAAGAGAAGGTGGGGAAAAAGCAATACCTTGAACTGAATTAGGCATCATTTTAATCACTCTTAATCAAGAACCAACATGATGTTTACTGCCAGTGCATTATTCACTCTATGCTTTATATCCCCTTTTTACCCCTCCCCCCCAACCTCTATGGTCTATCTTTGGGGCAGGTATCATAGTATTATTTTGTATGTATAACTTGATAAGACAGTGGGGCCTGTCCATGGGTGATCTTTGACACTACCATGACATGATTCATTCATTCAAGATGAACATTATTCCTCTCCCACAAAACCTATGGAAAATCTAATGTAGAATTAACACAGATAGTTGCTGCATATCCCCTCCTCTATATTCCCAGGCATGTAGAAAAATCTAATGCTATAAAACACTAAGGTGGGGGGAGGAGGAACAATGCTAGTAGTGTCCTTTAATACTTCAGAAACAAATATCACTTAAATGATTCATGCAGTCTTTTTTCAACAGCACATAAGCTGTTCCTTAGCACAATGAGAAAATCTCATGAGAGCAATAAACAATTTATAACATATTAAAATACTGACTGAGATTTTTAACCTATAAATAATATTTGAAGTGTCAGAAGTTTCCTAGACCACTGGTTTGCCAAGCTAAAACTATATGTGTTTTAGTACTGCCTCATATACAAACACATAAATTCACATTACTTAAACTATTATTTAGGGAGTTATCAGATCTGAAAGTTTCTCATAGTTTTATAGTTGTTACGGGCTAGAAGGGACCTTACAGATCATTGGGTCCAGCTCCCCTGCATGTGGGCAGAAAAGACTGCTGGGATCAAATGATCCCAGCTAGATGGGCATCAAGATGTTTTCTGAAGAGTGCCAGGGTGGATGACTGTATCACTTCTGGGGGTAGCCTGTTCAAAACCTTTGGCACTCGACTTGTAAAGTAGTTTTTCCTTATGTCTAGCCTGAAGTGATCTTCAATCAGCTTGTGCCCATTATTTCTTGTCCTGCCCTGGGAGGCCTGAGTGAATAGATGCTCTCCCTAACCCTGATGTATTCCCCTGGTGTACTTATAGGCTGCAACCACGTTCCCCCTGAGTCTTCTCTTCTCCAGGCTGAACAATCCCAAGTCCCTCAGCCTCTCCTCATATGTTTTGGTCTCCCTCTAATCATGAGTGTGGCCCTCCTCTGGACTCTTTTGTATATTTGTCAGTAAGGTAAATGATGAATTACAAATAGATATATTATATATTAACCAAGTAATGTAGACTAACAAAGCCTTTTTTTTTGCTTTGTCTTGATACTACGTAATAGTGGTAAGTTGCATATTACCTATGATTTCCTAACACAGAATCAAAACAAAGCAAAATGACCAAATTCTACTACTCACATACACAACAGACCTTCCATTGGAGCAATGCAGTACGTTATCAAGTAAGAAACTCCCCATTCCAGTGATTTTATGGGGCCACAGCTAAATAAACCTAGCTCTTCTTGCTGCTGGCAATGTATCGCAAAATGGTTACTTAGGTTAGAACTCGATTACATGTTTCACCTCCAATATTGTATTTAGAAGGTAGGCCTATACCTATTTGGAAGCTCATTCAGCCCCACTAATTCTGTCTTAGACAGCAAGGTATTTCTGGTGACCAATTACTACAGATGAAATATAATGACTGAGAAGCCCCTAAGCACTCTTCCTAGCTTAGAAACACATTAAAAAGGTCTTTACTGAGGTGTTTATCATGATAAACAACCATGTTATATACCTCATATTGCAAAATAATTGGCTATAATTTTGATAGAGGTTTATAAAAATTAAGATTTATACTGCTGCAACAGATTTTTTCCTTGTACTTGTGGCAAGAATGAAAATAATTTTACTATACTAACAAGCTCTTAACAAAAAGAACATCTGTACATTTTGTAGTCACTACAGATACAAGTCCTCCATCTAAAGTGTTACTGCTACTCCTGTCATTAATGACTAACATTGACCCTGCAGAGTTGCAGGCTTAGTGATATTCTTTACACAAGGGAGGCAACAAAACATGAAAGGCCAAATGTTCATAAAATTATTGTCTTCACATTGTGGTCTGGCTGTCTACAATAATTACATAAACTTTGATATGCATCTCATATTTAGAGGAACGTTGCTTCTACTTTGCCTGAACTGTGAACAAGTAAGCAAATCTGAAAAGTGAGACTTAGTCAAGAACAATTTAAAATGTGTTAACAGTTGTAAATAGAATAGCTTGTTTTTTATCTCTCAGAAGAAGTCTCAGGAGCATCAGGTGTGAAGACCAGGGTCCACCAATATTTGAACTCCATTTGAGAAGCTGTTCCTTTGTTATTGTTAGGCCCTTAGCTAATCAATATAAAGAGCTTTGGTAATGTTTTGATTTATAACATGAAAAAAATCTCCAAAACAGATATGTAAGAATTAGTCTTACACTGGCCACATCATATTACCATTTATAAAATGTTTGTTACTTATTGAAAATGGGAAGATACTGCAAACTTAACATAAAATTAAAACTAACTAAGGGATTGTAATCGGTAGGGGGTGTGCAAGAACAAAGGTACAAAGAGGTTCCCTCAATGTTTGTTCCACAGGTTTCATCAGAGTACAAGAACTACAAAAACTTTGATGGAAAGTATCACAAAGGGAACAGAGAAGGGCCAAGAAAGATCATTTTGCATTTCTGTACCACAGGTTGGGAGATAGGTAATATGATGGAGTAATCCCCCATCCATGCTCTGGATAGGAACACTCAATAGTCCTCTCTTTACCTTTGCCTCTTGTGACTAATGTTTCATGGTCCACAATCTAAGTCTTCACTGCATTAAAAGCATACACCTCTCCAGGTCAGTGATATCTACAGTGCTAAACCTACTATATTAGGCTGAGGTACGGAGACATACAGCAGCATAGGGAAGTGGTCTGGTGCCCCAGTGCACACAGCAATTTCTGGTTCATACCATGACTGTAATTTTTACTGCCCCCCAACCCTGCCACAAGTTGGTGTCTGATACGGCATGAGGGTACCCAGTGCTGGTGCAGTGCTTTCCTTACCATTGCTACAGTACTGAAGATATACATGAAATCCCTCTCTCCTCTATATAGGTATCATACCCATATAATCTTATTTTCTTCTTCAACAAACCTTTTAAAAATGTACCTTATACAAGGGGTTAGTGATGTTTTCCATTTGAACACTTGGCTACTATGGTAAAAAAAATAATATTCTTTTCATATATAGGGCTGGACCTCCTTTTAACCAACGATCATGAGAAAATCTCTGAAACCCATTACTACTCCCTCAAGCTATACAGCTTTTGCACAGATATTTTAAATAATTTATAAATAATGAACCACAGCCTGGTCTGTGCAACCACAATGAAATCAATTAGGTTGCACAGAGAGCAAGTCAAGGCACTATATTGTGAAGTAACATATTCCATCCACAAACTTGCTTCATAATCAATTGTCTGCAATTTAACCCAGATACTGTATTAAATTAATATGATATGCATCAGAAACAATATTCTGGAACTCTTCAAACGATGGACAATGTTATTTTTTTGTACTTATGCTGACAAAGTGATATGCTATAAAAATACACAGTAGGGAGCACAATTAAACTGAAATAACACAATGGCTTCCACATATTTAATCATTAATAATGAAAGGTGAGCAGCACTAGTAAAATTTATAGACCGATCTGCAAAAAATTAGTGTCCCAATCTCGACTAACCTAACTTTATCCTTTGACATTTTATAGATTGAGGGTCTCAAAGTGCTTTCAGACATAACCCAGTAACATTCACAGCATTCCTTTGAGGTTTATAACCATTATCTTAATGTTATTTATGTGAAACCAAAGTCACAGAGAGGTTAGGTGATTTGCCAAACACCACACAATAAAAGTCAGAGTCAGAAACAGAATTCAGATTCCTGAATCTCCATCCTGCACTTTAACAACTAAACAGCATGCATTTAAAAAACAAACAAACAAAAAACACTGCAAAAATGTGACATTTCTTTAAAGAAATGAAACAGTACATAACAAATGTGTATGGGAATTTGAAACAGAATCAATGAGGCTAATTACACTGAATTTTTGCCCCCATTCTGACCTTGTTACTGGAAGGGAGCCAATCCCAGCAACTGTTATTAAAAGCCAGTTTGTTTGTTTGTTTTTTAAACATCATAATTAAATTTAAATGTATTTGAACACTGATACTGATTATGGTCTTTGACTACTACCTCAGTACAAAGGGATAACACTTCTAACATTAATTAATGTATTGCATTATGAGATTATTTCTCTGAACGGGCAGCACAAAGTCAAACAAAATTGGCAGACAGAGGTTAAATACTAAGATATTAGCTTTATTGCTGTTTCACAGGAAAGAAAAGGAAAGAAGTAACAATAATTGCTATAAAATTGGTATTGTATCAAAGAAATGAATTCAGAATATAGCAAGTGACATGAAAGATGCCTTTGCTGGTCTTCCCAAAAAATCTAAGCAGTTAGTAAGGGAATGTTGGCTGTACACCATCTTTAAGCCCACCCGGAATCCTGTGGCCATCCAGAAGATGGTTTGGCCCCTCAAATAGTGTAAGATTAGCAGCTACAGAAGCAGTGTCTTAATAATGCTCTCTCCACTCAAGGTACCCATTCTACTAACTCTATTGTACTTGAGGACAAGTTTTTTTCCTCAGAGGCCATTAGCTGGCCACAATAACTAGCCTATTTTGTGCTAGTGCACTGGTGCAATGTAGACTATAGCCCTGTATTAAGTGCATCTACTGTGTTCCTATTTTATTGTAAACCAAACAGATGAAACAGAGTGACCTAACTGGCCAAAAATCTCAAGCATTAGTAGAATTACCACAATTGTCTATTCAAAATATAGACAGACTTGCACTTTAGAATTTATACGCTCTGACTGCCACACTTGCACTTTAGAATTTATACCGTCTAGTTTAAAACCTTGTATTAACACTGTATGAGTTCACCATGAGAACTGTCACACTAATTTGCAACTACTTGTGTTGGCAACGCATGGCAGCCTTGTGCCAGATAAGAAAATAGGCAAAGTTTAATATAAGGTGTTTTTTACCCTACCATGTTGTTGTTTTTTAAGAAAGAATATGAAAATGGGCACAATCTAAATTCTGAGATTCCCTAATCAGTTTTTATTCACACCGTACAGAAAAACAAATTCCCATTGACATGAATGGGAATTTGGCTTAAGGAGTGATTAAAAACAGATGAAGGCCCTCTATATTCTATCCATATTTAATTTAATATACAACATAGGTGCAATGAGCACTGAGACAAAAATAAAAAATGACATACATTTTAAATGTTCCACCTGAAACACTAGATTGTATGATATACCAACAAATCCTATTTAATAAAACAAATGCATTGACTTATGCTTACACATGTATAAAGGTACGGCCAGAACCCCTCATCTGTCTCATCACCAAGTCACCTTCCTAAGCATAGGTGACTGGTGTCTCCCAAGTCTAGAGGGGCACCAAATTACCGACGGGGGGGAGGGGTCCCCAACAGCCAATCACCGAGCCAGGAACCACCCGGGGTGAAACTGGCAAAACTGGAAGCGCACTTCCACCGGCACCTCCAGTTTCATAGCTGGTGCTTCCAGGGATGCACAGCCAAACTCAGGGGTTGCACATGCACCCATGTGCACCTCCCATGTGTCACCAATGTTTCTGAGTTCCCTGCAATCTGGATCCAGCCCAGGACACAGTGGGAGTTTGACACCTGTGCACTAGAAGCCAAAGCCCAGGCTCCAGTCAGTCCAAGCATCAGAAGAGTAAAAAGTAGCATGATGCCTCTATCTCCAATCCTAAATTTCAGTTACTATATGGGCAATATATGTCAAGAGCTATTAACTTAATTTCTTTAAACTCACAACTAAGTCACATATCTTTATCTCATTTTTTCCTTTCATCTACGGCAATAAGACATCTCACAGGAGGAGAGAGAGAGAGACAATGTTTTTATACAAAGAGAAATATTTCAGTATACTGAAAGGAAAGCTTCAGGAAAGCTCTCTATTTTAGTAGCATGGAATTGCATTATAGCTGAAGTAATTCGCTTCACAGAGCTTTTGCTTGTGAGGCCAACTATTGTTAAGACCATTCCGCTAAGTATTTGCTGATCTGTACAAGGAGAGTTGCTTGAAAGGGAAGGATCCTGTCCCATTAGCTCATGAAGTGCATGTCCATTCCTTGCTTTTCAGATGTATAGTACTTAAGGAGATCTTAAAGAGCCTCCCCAAAATCTTGCTGCTATACAGAACTATCACATTAGTTTCTTTACTTGGGGAGCAGGATTTGACTAAAGAGGGAAGTTTCCCTAACCACAACTAAAATTTACACCCCAGGCTACAATGAAATAATAATTCCACTCTACTTCAGCATGATCAAAATTTCACTATAAACCAAAACCGATTTCATCACAACTGTATAGCAAGTCCCTTTCAATCCAATAATTTATCAAAGTTGCATCACAATCTAAATGCATGGAGAGTGATATTAGCTATATTCACTTGCCAATATAGTTCCAGATATTTTCCTTAATTTTAGGGTGGCTATTTTTACATATTCTTACACTGTTTCATTGCCTGAGTTAAAAAAGTATGCATAGAGGTACTGATTTCTATAACGTTACTGATTTTGGAGGTTTCATCATATAGCAAACAAGATGCACTTATTCCACAGAATATAATAAGCATACTTCTTGCAAATATTTCTTGACACAAAAGACAGAACAGATACATGACACAATAAATTACCACAGTGAAAAAAAAATCAGACATGCTTCAATTTAATATAGAAACCACTTTATTAATATTTGTATTCTGATCCATCACAGGAGACCAAGTTAGGTACCTGCTGCATACTTGTTTTTTTTTAGTATTTTGCCTCCACCACTAGTATTTGTATCATCTCAAAAGGACATGAGCAACATAGATTGTAGAGGTCCAGGGCCTCAAACCAGGCTCTCAAAGTTTCTAATTCATCTCCCACATAGAGAATCAAACAAAAGCCTGGAAGGTAGTAAGATGAAAGTGGATGTACTAAGGATCTATTAGAGTCCAGTTACATGGAAGTAATCCAGTTTGGTTTTTTTTTTGCCATGACAGACTCCTACAAATAGAAACAAACAGCAATCCTCCAAGAGAAGGGTGAAGGTTCTTCTCAAAGAGGAGACTAAAGTGTTACCCTATCTACAAGTTATTAGAGCTAAACTCTCGCGTTGTCACAAATGAATACAAAGTAAAAAAAAAATGGCTGTCCAGTACCTAGCCACAAGAACAAGGCCATCTATTAAGAAAGTATATTGATATAAACAACGGTGAGCAATGAAACAAAACATTCTGTACAAGGAACCGTACCTTAGAAAAGCTCTATTTGGGAAAGAGCTTTCCTATAAATCCACCTATCAAAACTTGGCACTGAATTTTTATTTTATTTTTTTTCTCTCAGGGGTTAGGTCTATTCTAAGACATTGATATTTCTCTTCTAATATAAAGATATTTTCTATAATACTCCATGCATGGAAGATGCCCTTGAAGCAAGGAGGAAAAAGATCAAGTAAAATGTTTGCAATTCCCTTAACATGCTGGCTAAGGTGAATCACAGAGGTCTTCTTGAAAAGAAAAACACATCATCCATGGAAAAGGAAAGAACAATCTGCCATCCAGAGAATTATGGAGAACAGTAAAGCTGCCCAATAAACTCTAATGTGATGCAGACCTGAATAGATAAGGACAAAGTCA
This sequence comes from Caiman crocodilus, assembly GCA_030014935.1. Classification (NCBI taxonomy): domain Eukaryota; kingdom Metazoa; phylum Chordata; order Crocodylia; family Alligatoridae; genus Caiman; species Caiman crocodilus. The sequence continues at coordinate 70,013,104 of JAGPOW010003685.1, forward strand.
TTAGGAAAAAAAAAAGCAAAAGGAACTGGAGGCTTGCTCTCATCCTAAACAGATCCTTTCCTCTGACTCTATTTATACAAGGTAAAATTTTCATGCTCATAGTATAATCCGATTCAATTTTATGAAGACCATAAATGCAGACCTCAGGACTAGTATGCCAATTCAGTAGTGTAACCTGGGGGAGAAGAGGGTAAGCAGAACACCAGCCCCTGAGCTGACCTAGAGGTGATGCTAGCATGGTGTCCTTCCACTGTTCCCTAATCTTTGCTGGGGCAGAAACAGACCTGCACTGCCCAGAGGAGCTGAGTTAGAGCAAAAGTGCACCTGGCTGAAGGAGCTAGGCTGGAGCGGTCCTGCACCACCTTACAATCTTCATAACATTTCATCAGAATATGCTATAAGCATAAAAGTTTCACCTATATAAATGGACACCCAGGGCAGGCTAGACCACCCTTCTTCCCCGCTCTCCCCACCCCCTTCAGCATGAGTTTCTCCAGGACACAAAACTCATTAGGTCTGCCTCTGTGTTAACTAAATGAAACTACAGTAGTTTGCAGTGAATAATTCTGTTGGGCACTGAGAAGCAAAGACAAGATGTGAAGGTATGCTTTAATTAGACTGCAAATTTATTAACTCATCTGACAATGCTAGCATGCAATAAATTACAAGCAGAGGTTACTATTATTTCTCCAATTATCCCAGTGTACTTTGGAAGGGCTGTCCTCAGGCCCCCTGCTGCTTTAATCAAATCCCAGCACATTTTTGCTACCTTCCCACTACTACCTTCACATAAAATTCAAAGTTATACTGGAACAAGGGTTATCTCTTTTCTGAACCAGCTGTTAGAAGAACCCAGTCTTATCTTCCCAATTTCCTTACTGGCCTTTTGATAAGTTTCTTCCACATTTGGTTTATTAGGGAAGCTTGCTTCCTTATGAAATAAGTAACTGCCATGGACACCTGCCAAGCTATGACAGCATGTAAGCTGTGGGCAAAGGGAAGAAAAGCCACAATCACACTCTACCCCTGCTCTTGGGGGGAAAATTTCTCTGGACTTCAGTACAAATATGGTGACTAGAACAACCAACCAAACAACTCAGTGCAAGGAGTGGTAAGATTTGGAGATATGACAAGTAGTTCCTGACTGGCAAGATAAGGGTATAAATGCGTCCTCTCTGCATCCGTCTTCATGTAACCAGGGGAACCCTTTGGATATTTTTGGTCAGCCTCTACCTGCAGATTTTTTTTTTCTGACACATTCCTCATAACTTGCAGTTGAGCCTTAAGGCTAGAGCATTCTTATTCTTGTCAACAGACCCCCTCAACCTTCATATAACCTGAGATATTACACCAATTAAGAGCTGGAAAGGAAATCACATTTTATTAATTAAACTACACCTCCATAAAACAACTTGGACCCACAACAAAAATATCCTCTAAAAACATGAGACCAGAATGAGAATGAGAATTGAATTTCTTTCCTAGGAAGTGGGGAGTAGAGGACCCTCATGTTATTCATCCAGGTAAAGAACAAGTACTATCAAACATCCTCACTGCCTGTTGTTTCAAAGATATAAAAGATAACATGTCAGGTATCAGACACAGGCCACGTCTACATGAGATGCGGACTAAGCAGTTGTTACTACACAGTCATACACAAGTACTAAATGACCATGCAGTAGTTGGAGTTATTGCACAGTAGTGTTGCCAAATGGCTTTTAGGTGATGCTGGCTGTGCAATAACTCACTACCACCACAGCAGCCTCACGTCATACTTAGTGCCATGCAACACTACATCGCAGTAGTAACAAGCAACTGCACAGTCAATGTCTTGTGTAGACGCAGTCACTAAGACTCTGCCATCAGCATCTTGTAGCAAAAGCTGTTGATAAATACCTCCCCTCTCTCTGAGCCTTTAAGTAATAATAATACTTGGCACATACATGGTGATACATATCTTGAAATAATTGTAGAAATGTTAACTAATTAATCTTCTCAACACCTCAGAGAATAAAAACAAGCATATGTTCATTTGAGAGATAAGAAACTAAGACAAAAGATTATTAATTATTGTAATTTTATTTGTCAAATTCTGACAGTCTACTTGGCCCTAAGCAAAAACAAAGATAAACGTGGTCCCTGCTTCCAGGACTTTATCTATATCGGAAGACTTGCCAAAGATAAGCAGCAAGTTAGCAGCAGCGCTGGAAATCAAAACTCAGCTGTTCTTAGTTTACAGGCATCATCTCAGATCAAAAATCAATGATCAAATTTATGGTGAAAATATTTTCAGCTATACAACAAAACTTCAGGCTGGAAAATTCCAATTGATGATTTTAATGCAGAAAGATTTTCACAATACTTCATAACATTTATGTTTTGGGTGCCTCATCTCCCACTCCATTTTGGGAGAGAAGGGCAGGTAGGCTTCCAAGTCAGTCTATGACTCATGATTGATTTTTCAGGAATCATTGGGCTGAATAAATTTAATTTAATAAGCAGATGGATTGAAAGAAAATAAAGACCTAAATCTGAAGTATTATAGACATATGGGTACACAGGTGATAGTTTACCTATACAGCTGAATAATATGTCAATCATTAAAACAGTCATAAATTTCTGAAGCTCAGTTCCCTGAACCCCCCTCCCAGATTGTGGCACAGAACATATGTAATATTATTGACATGACCTTATACTGGATTTGGACAGGAGACTAACTTACGTTGATATTACCGGGTCTTTTTGTGGACTCTAGTATAGTGCTGATGACACTCCAGGCTTAGATACCTTCATTTACAGATACTGGTAAGGAAAACAAAACACTGGATAAATGTACAATTGCTGTTCTTCCTATATCTCCCCAAAGCTATGAGAACAAAAAAGAGATAATGAAATTAATTCCTGATAAATGCAGATTTAAAGAAAAAGTTCTTCCACACGAACATGCCATCCAATCACTGTCTTATGAAGGTATCAACTCTATAAATGTATCTGATTTCTAAAAGAGTTGAATAAGTCTATAACTATTAATAATATATTATATAAAATATGAATCAGGGCTAACCTAATGTCATACTTAATGTCTAAAAAAAAAATCTCATTTTGACATGGTCAATTGTGCAATACACTCGCAGAAGGTAAGATACTGAATGACAGCCAGCATGGCTTTGTCATGGGTAGGTCTTGTCTTACCAATCCCATCTCCTTCTACAACCAGATCTCTTGCCACCTGGACATAGGAGATGTGGTAGACGTTATATACCTAGACTTCCAAAAGCTTTTGATCTAGTATGCCATGATATCCTTGTGGGAAAACTGTTAGATTGTGGGCTCAGCTGCTCAACAGTTCAGCGGTTGGAAAAATGGCTACAATGTAGGAATCAGAGAGTTCCCATGAACAGATCTGTGTCATCCTGGTGTGAAGTGGCCAGTGGTGTCCCTCGAAGGTACGTGCTTGGACTGGTGCTTTTCAACATCTTTATCAATGATTTGGATGGGGGAGTGAAAAGCTTGCTGGCCAATTTCACAGATGGCACCAAATTATGGGGCAGTGTGGTCACACCAGAAGATAGGTTGCAGATATAGGTGGAGGTGGACAGGCTCAAGAGTTGGGCAGACTGGAACCAGATGAAGTTTAACACTTCCAAGCGTAAGGTGCTCCATATGGGGGCAAGCAACCCTCAACATAAATACAGGTTCAGTGGTGACAGCTTGACTAGCACCACAGCCGAAAGGGACCGAGGAGTAATGACTGATCATTGTATGAATATGAACCATCAGTGCCAGGTGGTGGCCAGCAAGGCAAATGACACACTGGCATGCATCAGCCAATGCATCCCGTGTAAAACTAAGTAAGCGATATTCCCACTGTACTTTGCACTGGTGAGACTGAAATTGGAGCACTGCATCTAGTTCTGGACACTGCACTTCAATAAGGACATGGAAAAACTTGAGAGGGTCCAAAAAAGAGCCACCTGTAAGATCAGGGACTTGCAAGACAAGCCATAAGGGTAGGCTGAAGGACCTGGGCCTCTTTAACCTAAAGAAGAGAAAGTTGAGAGGGGACTTGCTAGCAGCTTACCACTATATCAGAGGAATGCATGAAGCACTCAGTGAACAACTGTTCACTAGGGCATTCCCGGGGAAGACCAGGACCAATGGGTAGAAACTCCTGGAAGGCCACTTCAAGCTTACTACCAGGAAAAACTCTTTTACAGTCAGGGTGTCCAGACTGTGGAATAAACTCCATCCAGAGGTGGTGCAGTCACCTACCATGGAGGTTTTTAAGAAGAGACTGGACAGTCACCTTGCTGGAACCTCCTTAAACCCAGTTGTCTTCCTGTCTAGAGCAGGGGGGCTGGACCTGATGATCTGCAAGGTCCCTTCAAGCCCTAAAAATCTACGAATCTATGAATTAAGTATATATGGTGAGTCACCAATTAATACTGGACTTAAGTATTGAGGTCAATGAACCACTAGTTTTATGTGGTACATCACATCCTAGAGTCCTGCCTTGCAAATACAAAATTATCCTGCTTACTCTGGGACAAAAATTGTCTTATGTCTATTTTGAGGATTTTCATATTGCCAAAGGAAGTTACAACCCAGTCATATGGCCAACCTAAATAGGAGAAATTTGTGTTTGGAGAAGTTTGAAAACTCCTAATGTATGGTTTAATAGTAATTTCTTCACCCCTGCAGTTTACATCAAGCAAATGTCTTTCAAAAAAGAAAAGGTAACAGTTGTTCAAATGGAGAAATTTTGCTCTTAACACAGCCAGGTTCTGAACTGTTTATACCCTAAATCCAGTCATAGTGCACTCCACCCTGAAAATGATTAATTGTTGTAACATCTTCTGCAGAGGTGGAGCCATGGGGAATATGGAGAGAGAGATCCATATTTATAGGGGCGCACACACACACACACACACACGCACGCGCACACACACACATATTTATATGAGCATAGATAGATAGATAGATATAAATAGCTATAAAAATATATATATGCTCATGGAAGATTACAAAGCAAAGAATAGTAATCAAGAACTTCAAATGGACACTCCATGGAGAATTTATCACCCATCACCCCATGGATTCAGGTTGGCAGTTTGTCAGAGTCCATATCCCAGGCATCTCATGAAACTACAGGAAAATAAGTATTTGTGCTCCTCACATCAGCACACTGAAATGTCAAGAAATTTACTTCTTAGCATGAAGACACTTGGCAACACCAATGAAAAATATATGACATCCTCCCAGGGAAAGCCACACCTTGCTAAAGAGTCAGTTGGGAAAGCAATCAGATAGGAATTGTAAGTTATATGTGGATAAGACTGTGCTTTGTGCATAACTCTATAATCTTCTCATGGCCTTATGTTATATGCACAGCAGGAAGTTTTCTTTTAAATTCAGATAGAGATCTTTGAGTCCCATGACTGAACTTTTTGAAATATCCAACAGAACATTCACTGGTATATTTTTTAAAACACAGCAGCCAGCACCTCCCATTAACAGTAGTAGCTGAACACTTATGAAAGTATGTGCCACTCACCCCTTCTCCACATACAGGTAAAGGTGCACTGGGATCTAATGTGCCATTCACACAATTGCATCTCCTGACATGTCACATGTGCACGGCAGGAGGTGCAATTGTAGGATTGTGCATTAGATCCCATCATGCCTTACTGCTGGTGCAGGGGCTCCCCCTGCACTGGTAATAAGCAAGCTTCTTCTACAGCTGGGAGCCCATCTCAGTTGAGAGGCTCCCAACAGCAGGGATGCCCTTGGGCTGGAGGACCCAGCTACTCATATGGTGGGGTACTGCCCCTCTGGGTATCCTTCAGCCCAGGGGGGTTCATGTATTCTGAAGCCCTAGGGATTGTGTCACTTGTGATACCCAAGATCCAGGGCTTCCATGCACCCCTGGATCCTGGGGATCGTGGCTACCATGGTCCTTATGACTCCAGGGTGCAGGAAACTCTCAGATACTTGGGATCATGGCTGCCACAATCCTTAGGGCTTCAGGGTGCAGGAAACTGCTGAACCCTGGGAATCATGGCTGGCATGATCCCTAGGGCTTGGGGGTGGTTGTACATGTAATGGGTGTTTAGTCCCCTAAATTGAAATGGTGGGTTTTTAGTTGTGATGATTAAAAACCCACCATTTCAATTGAGGAGCTTCCATCACTGTTAAGGCAAGGGGCCGATTCTTTTTTTTTTTTTTTTTTTTTGCAGCACCTGCCTGTATCTCCCATGCCTGGGGGGTGAGCTGCCAGTGGGCCAAGTGACCCCTGAGCTGTGGGAGACCCCAGTCTGTCCGTGCACAACAGTGGTGCCCCCCTACATGGGAGCAGCACTTAGCAGGCTTTTAGCGTGTGATCTCTGGGAAGAGTTGGATCCAGTGGATGCTGCCTGTGAGCTGGAGCAGCACTCAAGACAGCTAGCAACCTACTCAGGGGGTGCCACCACCATAGAGAGAAGGACTGCCCCCACCCCATCTCGCAGGTCAGGGGCTGCATGGTCTAGCAGCAGCTCATGTGGGCAGACTCTGCTGAAAAAAAAAACAAATGGAAAAGGGCCTAATCCTATTTTTTTTTCCTGCAGAGCCTGTCCGCCTCTCCCTCAGCTGCGGGGCAAGCTTCAGGTGTGCCTTGAGTTGCAGGGGGCCCCAGACCTTCCCTCCATGATGGTGGAGCCCCCTGGGTCTGCTCAGGCAGGCTGATAGTGGGTAGGTTTTGTCCCAGCTCACAGGCAGCTCCCAGCCTGATCCAACTGTTCCCAGAGCCTAACCTGAGACAGCATCCACTTGCTAGCAGCCCACCAGGGTGGTCCCAGGGGACACCACCATGGTAGAAGGAAGGACCGAGACCCACCACAGCTCAGGAGCTGCTTGGCACATCACCAACTCACACCTTATCTGTTGTGGGCAGGCTCTGAAAAAAAAAAAAAAGGATTGGGCACCTTGCCGCTTCTGCCTTCAGCCTGTCTCTCCCACAGCAGGGGTGAGCTGTCAAAAGGCTGCAACATTACAAATAGCTATTTTGCAAACTAAACTATATACAGATGTGGTTTAGTTTGCAATGTAGAAACTCATTTAAATCCCCAAAAACCCACATGTGTACACCATGATGCAATTAAACCACAAACCAGCCAATTTTCATAACGAGTACAAGTGCCCTAGGAATTTTTCACTGGTGACTGGGAGCCCCTGCAGGGGAGACCCCACCACATGTGCAAATTAAAGCATGAAAGCAACCAGCTACAAAGTTAGTATGCATTTTCAAGGTCTAACTTTGTAGCTGGTTGGAGCTTTTTATTGTGTGACAGCTACTTCGCATGAGTAGCTGGTCTCCAGGTAGTTGCACAATTATTAAGTTAATTGCATATTACCTGTAACATGTAGAGGGGGCCTCTACATTTTGGTACATTCTGAGTGGAATTTCTACTTGATTCTTGTGCTGTTTTCCTGCTTAGCTGGTAGTGATGAAAAAAAGAACCGATGGAAGTTTCAATATACATGGGATCCAATGACATCTAATAATTTAGCATTTAGAAATATATGCTTAGGAAACAGTTTTTTGGGAAGTTATATAATCTGTACCCTATATTTTACAATAAAATAAAGGTTGTTATAATCAGAATTAATTATTCTATATGTGTTTGTAACACCTATTATTGTATTATCTATTTGTCATTTGTACTTGATGAGCTCATAAGAATCTGAAGAAGAGACAGAGGATGCCCTGAGAGCAAAGCGGGAGGCTTACTATCTATGGAAGAAGGGAGCAGCCTCCAAAGAGGAGTACTCTTCTTGTGCTCGGGAGTGTAGGAGGGCTGTTAGGAAGGCC
>JAGPOW010003685.1:70021052-70054228 GCA_030014935.1 Caiman crocodilus
TTGGGCATCTTTAAGAGTAGATTGGATAGGTACTTGGCTGGGGTCCTGTGACCCCAGCACTTGTTCCTGCCATTGGCGGGGGGTCAGACTAGATGGCCTTCTCTAGGCCCCTTCTGACCCTAGTTACTATGATACTGTGATACTATGATGCTTTTTGGAAGTGAGGCAAAACTGAGACATAGCAGGTGAAAAGGATAGATTTCTTGAAGGAAAATTGTGAAAGGGAAAAAAAAAAACAGAGAAAATAAATAAAACCTTCAAGGGGGAGGCAGTGGACAATTCCAAGTGGGATCCAGAAAAAGCCCCTGATGCAGAGAGATTTAGATGAGGATATTGGATGATCCTTAGCATGGTCGGAAAGCATTATATATAATCTGAAGAGAATTACAGCAACCCTTAAAAAAACAAAACCAAACCAAAAAAAAAAGAAGCCCTTTTGCTTTCTGTTGAAAACAAGCAATAACAACGGGTAACATACATATTACCAGGGCAGAGATAAACTAATGTGTCCTTTGAAAGAAAAATAAATAGATGTAATGTTATTGAGCATCTCTTAATGAAGTTACTGAGATTTGAAAATAATTTAGACTTGCTGCCTTCTTTTCAAAATAGCATAATGGAAACAAGATAGGGTATCTTCTTAAATGAGATTTTTACCTTAAAAAAGCAATTCTTGCCCTCCTTCATATCACTTACTTATATAAAAAAAACCAAAGGATAGCCTCTCAAGGTAAAATAGCATTTAAGGAAACAGTGTGACAGCTTTCTTATAGAGAAAGCAATTTGAGCCAAGCACGGGCACCTTGTAGCTATTCAGGAGAAAATGGGAACTGTGTGATAAATCAGGTTCTTTTTTTCTTTTTTTTGAGTGAGATGGATGGTTTTCCTCCTCTCCTCCTTTTATTTCATTTTGCAGTTTGAACATGTTTCACTCTTGAAAAAGTAAATTAACAAATTAGCATTCAATCTGCTTAACAGAAGAATGTCAGGGATTGTTTAGGAAAGCAATTAAAAAAGAAAACTTGAAGGGATACCACAGTACGTTCAACATACTCATATGAGCTTGTGAAAACAGTAGCATGTCAGTAACAAACTACTCCCTTTAATACATTTTTTTCATTCTCACAGTGTCAAGTAAAACTCCAATTGCTATTCCTTGATCCTTTGTCTTGTCATCTCAGAATTCAAGTCATGAAACACTTGTGCAGAGAGCATATTCTCATGGCCTACTCTATTGGTAGTACAGGTTCTGCGGTGCAGCTTCTATCCTCCTAGTACTTGAAATTTAAGTCGGTTTGTAATCCCTTTCAGATTGCTGATTAGGTTGATAACAGAACTGAAATATTATTTGCTTATTAAATGGTATGTCTCTGTAAAATGCCTAAGGCCAGGTTTGGTTTTTAAGTGCATTGGAATTTTGTAGTTCATTTAAATTAAACTGGATTTGGTCCCTGACTTGAAACAAATCTTTTCAACCTGCATCAATGCAAATCCTGTTCTCCTATTCTCCTCTGAACCTCTAGGGCATGTCCAGATGAGCCTGTATGTGCCTCTTGCTGTGTCTTAAAGCAGTTTGAGACGTGGCAAGAGGCACTCTGGGAACAAAAAATTGTTCCCCGCACAACCTATTTGCAGCGCAGGCTCAAAATTTGATTCCTGGAAATCCAGGAATCAACCTCCACCCCCTGAAAAAAGTGGGGAAGGGCACAGTCTAGTACCGTGCCCTGAGGCAACCAGAGGCTCAAGACCTCCAGAGAGATGCTCTGGCAGCCAGCCAGAGTGTCTCCATGGCTGCCCCTTGTCCTGGTGCTGAAGCACGCTACCTCCACATGCAGGGTAGCCTGGAGCGGTGCAGGCTGAAGCCTGATGGGACTCCATCCCAGGTAAGTAAGGGACTGGGGATGGGGGACTGGAGCAGGGGGGCAGTAGGAATGTGGGGAATTGTGGGTATGGGGAAGGGACTGATCAGGAGGGGTGGGTTGCCTGCCTGCTCCCCGCATGGCCCACAGCCTCTCCCCCTCCCCACAGCAGGAGCAGCCATTGGGGCGCTCAGGGCCCTCCTGACACAGTCCCACCCCAATGACATGGGACAGTGTGCCTTGGCCCTAGCTGCCTGGAATCTGGTGCAGCCTGTGCCATGTCATGTGGGCTCAGCCCAGCTTGGCATGGGGCCATGAGCTTTCAGGCAGCTCTGGGCTGCTTGGATTGTCACCTGGGGCCCTGCACTGCTCACAGGGACTATGCATCACACTGGCCCAGGTCCTGCCACCACAGCAGCGGCTCAGCTCAGCAATACACAGAACCCAGCCAAGCCCAGAGCCATGCATGCAGGACCCAGGCTGGTGTGACACATGATCCCTGTGAGCAGTGAGGGGCCCTGAGTGACAGCCTAGATGGCCGAGAGCTGCCCAAAGGTGCACCGCCCAGAGCTGGGCCTGTGCGATGTGGCACAGGCAGTGCCGGGTGCCAGAAGGCTGGAGCCAAGCTGCAGTGGCCTCGACCACAGGGGGGCTGTGCCAAGAGGGACCTGAGCACCCTGATGGCCACTACTGCTGTGGTAGGGGAACTGGGGGCCATACGGGGTGGGTATCTGCCTTCTGGGGAAGAGGGGTTGTGAGCCATCCGGTGGGCACATGAGGACCCCATGGGGAGCACGTGGGCCCTGCAGGGAGGGCATTTGGGCTGTGCAGGGGATGCATGTGGGCCCTGTGGGGGGTGCTGTGGGCCATGTGGGGGCTCCATGTGTCCTGTGGTAGATCATATGGGCCCTGTGGGGGGCATATAGGCCATGTGGGGGGAATATGTGGACTCTGTGAGGGGATGTGGGCCATGCAGGGCGGGTATGTGGGCCCTATGTGGAGGCTGTGGTCCTGTGGGGAGTGTGGCTCTGTGGGAGGGTCATCTGTGTGCTGTGTTGGGGTGCTATATGCTGGGGGGAGCAGGTGACCCAACCCTCCTGAGCAGCCCCCCAACATAGCACCCCCCACAGTCCCCCCACAATCCACCCAAAACACCTATATCCCCAAGCCACCCCCACAAACCGCTCATCCACATACACAGCCACAAACCTAAAATCCCTGCACAAGCTCCATACCCCCTAAATCTCACCCCATAAACCCTATATCCACCCATAAACTCCCACAAGCCCCCCATTCAAATTGCTTTAAACTTGTAAATATATATCAATCAAATGTTGCCCAACTGATCTCTCAGTATATAGTGGTATTCCATTTTAATAGTGGAAGAACACTATTTTGGGTATTTTAATGAGACAATTGGGTTTTTTATCAGAGTATTTGCCATTTTTAAACAGGAAACACCAGGATCTCTGCTGGTGAGACAAGTGGTGAGACCTACGCAGAGGAGCCTGTCCAGGGTCAGCACTGCAGACCCAGAAGGAAGGCAGATGAGGTGGCTGACCTCTAGGCCATTTGGGGGCAAGAGGAGACACTTTGATAGTTCAAGGTGGGCCACCATAAGGACAACATCTGGGCAATAGCAGCCCAGATGGTGGAGAGGGTGTACCTCATCCAAACCTGGCAGGGGCACAGCCTTGGGGCTGCATGTCCAAGGGGGCAAATGCTGTTGCAGATGGAGGCACAGGTCGCAAGCAGGAAGCAGCCCCCACTGCCAGACTGCTGCAGTGGGTAGAGGGGAGGGTGCAGGGGCCACTCCAGGTTAGGGCTGCTTCAGCAGTTGAGGTGGCACAAGGGGGAGTGTCTCCAGATACCAACTGGCTGGGCCTCAGAAGCTTCTGAGGGCAAGTAGCCCTGAGCTGCTCACCAGGCAGGTTTTTGTATTGCTGGGGACAGCACTGGGCAGGTTTTTATACTGCTGGGGACAGGACAGGTGCTGGCCCCAGCCTTTAGCTCCCCCTGGCTGCAGATCTGGGGGGAGATGGGCAGGGTTTTTTGCCCCAAATGGCACAACTTGCCCCACACCAAAATGCATGGCCAGGCATGTGTATTGAGGCAATAATCTCCGGCACAAATTTGTGCTGCCCCTTTCTGAGCTGTTTTGAGTGCATGTGCCTGCATGTATGGATGTGCCCTAGGATCCAGGAGAAAAGTTGGGCCTGGGGATCTGATCCAACAGCATAATTGTCAGATCCCATCTTCTGGCTGGAACTGCTGGATCAAAGTCTGTACTTCAGCAAAAGACACTGCTCTTGTTCTATAGGTTACCAAATGGAATACAGAACAAATCATGCTTTCCTCTTCTTTGTAACCAGGCTAAGCAAGTAATGTTTGTAAGGTTAAAACCATAGAGCCAGTTTCTAAGTTTATTTAACTTGACTGATGGTAAGTGCAGTGTCTGAGTCATCCTGCCATAGGTGGGCTGCGGCAGCCAGGTTCTCAGCTGTATGAATCTATATAATTCTATTGACTTCAACAAATGTATGTGGACTTGTATCAGCTAGCAGTCAGCCACCTCAGGATAAGCCTTGGTTTTATTCACTTATTATTAAGGCACAGAGAAGATTTCTTTTATCTCACAAAAGAAAAGGACAAAACTTTGGATTACTACAGAAAATTGGAGTTCTACTCCTTAAAGCTTTATTTACTCTGTCATACATCTATTCCAGTGAATAGTCAGGCATCCTTTTCCCTTTCATTGAAAATATATTTTACCACAATTGACAAAACTTACACCGAACAATTAAGTAATAACATTTTGTTGTTTTAAATCTCATCCCTCCTCTTACCTATTTCTTCACACTGCTTGCTACTTTAACTTACTGAACCATGCCAAAACTTATAATGTAAGCTCTTTAGCACGTGCTGTTTTTGATCTGTAATAGAACCAACCACATTTTGAATGCTGTATTAAAAATACATGTTTCCTAGGCATGAACTACTAGTAAGGAGAGGGATGTATTGATTGATCTTGGAAGCAGATTAGTAAGCAAAGTAGAATCAGATTTAATTAACAGCTACTCAAACGTACATATTGATAGAAAAACTTTAGTTACCCTAAGCCTGTGTCTTGTGGTTTAGCAGCTGACATTTTGACAGACAACACTGACAGAACTCTATTTTCAGCTGCCAGTCAAAGATTATCAGTCTGCCACCAAGGGAATTCCTTGCTAGTCATTAGACTACAGACTCAAACCTCCACTGAGATAGGTTTTAGTTAGACATTCACATTTCCTATACCTATGTCTAAAGATTCTATTCTCCTGACACTTTCAGAATACATAAATGTCAGGAATACGCATTTATAAATAAGAACAAGTGAAATGAGTATGCACCTGGCTATTTGTTCAGATTGTAAGATGAAATCTGATTGAAACAAATACTCATTTACTATAATCATGTTAACAGTTGCCAGTCACTAGAAGTTGAAGTTAACACTGCCAATGTTTCTTACAGCTCTGCATTTTGCTACACTAAGCTCATATTTGGCACAGCCAAATGGTCAGACAGAGTAGATATCTACACTGATGTTTAGGGTCAACTTGGAGGTCATTCTCAGTCAGCCTGAGTCCAGGCCTTTTCCCTTGTACAGTTACCTATATCAATGCCACACAACATTATCCTACTTATTTTGCAGACATGGTGTTCAAATGTATCCCAGGTTCCTTTGTGTCCTGCACAGTGGAACCCTTTTAAGGAACCAGTTTGTGGACTCCTGTGTTTCTCCTCATGGGCAACATGCTGGTGGGGGCAGGGAGAGCAAGGGCCAGAAGATAGGAGTTGTGGGACTGCTTAGGTCAAAATTGTTGTAGTCAAGAGCTAGGGACAGACATTACACATAAACTGGTTTAAGTGATCAGAAGCTGGTTTAAACCTGTAACAGAACAGATGTTCAGTGCACATAAACCAGTTTGAAAATGGCTGAAATGGGTTTGAGATAAACCTGGTCGAATGCAGCATTAGATTTAACTGACTTGGGTTAGACCAAGTTATGCAATTCCTGTTCCAGATCCCTTGCTGTTTTAAGTTAAAACAGATTTCCCCAGCATCCTGGGCATGCTTTCTGGGCTGGGTGGGGCTCTCTGCTCCACAGCAGAGTTGGCCCCTCCCCTCCGTTCCGTGGCTGCAGCTCCAACAGAGACTGCAGGCACCGGCCTGGCTTCCCTCTGTTCCCCCTATGCCCTCCCCACTCCTTACTAAGCAGGGAGTCTTGGGTCCTCTCTGCTTTACTCAGGCACCTCCCATCATTAGCTGGCAGACCACGTCATTGCTATGGTCCATGGTGTGGCAGACAGGACAAAGGCAGAATCAACAGGTATCTGGTAATGTCCCTCTGTTGTTTTCTTAATGGGGTGATGAACACTGAGTTAGGGGTGATAAACACTGTGTTATCAACACCCTGCTGTCCTGGTCAGAAAGTGGGGGTACTCTTCCCTAATCAGAGCATCCTGCTGGGGCCCAGCCATGCCCCCTCAGCTCAACACCTCAGAAGGGAAGGGAGGGCTGCTCTAGAACCCCCCGGCTTCCAGCCTGAGCCATTGCAGGCATGTGCCTGCATTTCTGGGATGTCTGTACCGTTACAAACTGATTCAGCCTAGCCAGGTTAGACTAATCTGCAAAGATTGAGTCAGTTCAGGCTCAGGCTTATTGAATGTCTGTCCCTAGCCCAGGTCTGCAGCATGGAGTTGAGTTCCAAATACATTGTAGCAATGGGATTGATCTCATACCCAAAAAATTAACAGAGCTTTTAGGCTCAGGGAAGACTGATGAGAAGAAGGGGCAGGGTTAAATTTTGGAGTTTATAGTTCAGATGATCAGCAGATAGATATGGACTTGAAGATGGCATTAACACAATTAGCTGTGTAGCCAGATCACTATGTAATGCCGGGAAAGATGTGGAGACAAAGACTGCTTCTGTTATGGTTGGGCCAAAGATCATATTTACAATGGCAAGAGTTCTCCATTATAAACCTATTGCCTACACCTAGGAATTCCTTCTTTAAGGTACACTGGATCTTTAGCACTTGGCTGATAAACAGGTGTTGACAAAAAGACCATGTATTTACATAATAAAGTAAACAATAAAATAGAATGAAATAAACAAAATAATAGAAATTAAATAAAATAAGCCAAAGGTTCAACACTTAAAAGTAGGCCACAAAGTAAACTTTTCTCAGGCTTATAGAGTGGCCAGCACCCTTAGGTTGCCACCTGCAGGCTGCCATCTAAGACTTAAGCAGTTTACATAGGGGAAGGATCTAGCATGCCCGGAGGGAAGCAATTAGATGGAGCCCCAGCCAAACTCCTTTCTCTAGCACCTCCATTAACATCATGCTTAAATATCAGCAAAGATGAAACCAGAGATAAAAGGCCCCATACTGCTTGCCCTCAATCCTGAGACCACATTGGCCACTGAAACAGTCAAAATAACCATAATTTTTTGAGTTCAATGTATTCCAACTACGTTCCCTTCTACTCCTAGCTCATGCCACAGTGCTTCTCTCCTTGTGTGGGGGTAGGGCTAATGGGTGAAATGGAGTTAGCTTTTTATACTTTGAGATTCATTCAGCTATGGCCATGGAACCGCTAGCTACTCATTTTGGAATGATGCTTGGGAGATTTGTTTTCAGTCAATAAATTTTTTTTAGTAAATTATAATTTATGTACTATCCACTCTGCAGCTCTTGAGATCCTGGGACCAAGCATCCGCAGACACTAAGACTGATTTGATGAAAATGACAAGGAGATACAATGGCTGCTGGAAGAGAAAGAACATCACCACAGAGCCTACCTCTATGATAAGTCTGCATCAGTACAACATGCCTACAGCTCGATATGGAAGACTATCCAACACATGTTGCGAGGTATGTAGGACACATGGTTAAAGAACAATGAGAAAAAGTTCTTTGACCTCCTAAAGGCTATCTAAGGTCTGCAGTCCTCAGATCCTCCTTTCTGCTGTCTGTGGATGGGACCACACTGCTAATTGACAAGGCCCAGGTCCTCCAGAGATGTGCTGAACCCTTCAGCATTGTTCTCAATTGGACCTTCTCCATCAACATGGACACCGTACACAAACTGCCTCAAATTGCCATGAACACTTCGCTTGAATCGAGGAAGTCTACAATCGAGGAAGTTCAAAAGGCCATACAACAAATGTCTAGCGGCAAACTCCTGGAGCCGACATGATTCTAGTGGAGGTCTAAAATCAGGTGGTCACAACCTCATGGAGATATCTTCCGCAGCATGTGGAAGCAGGAGATAGTCCCTTAAGAATTCAAGGATGCCTCCATCGTGCACCTGTACAAGAGGAAGGGAAATTGCCAACTCTGTGACAACCACAGGGCCATCTCCCTCCTTTCAACTGCTAGCAAGATACTCACAAGAGTTCTCTTAAACCAGCTAACCAATCAGCTAAAGAACCAACTTCTTGAGAACCTTCAGCTTCAGAAAATGACACGGAGCCAGTGACATGGTGTTTGCAGCCTGGCAGTTTCAAGAAAAGTGCCAGAAACAGAAGATTAACCTTCTTCTCATGTTCATCGACCTAAGCAAGGCCTTCAACACAGTGAACCACAAAGGCCTCTGGGAAATCATGAAGAAGTATGAATGCTCAAGAAAATTCATCAATATGGCTCAGCAGTTCCACGACAGCATGATGGTCCTTGCGAAGGGCGAATGCTCTGACCCCTTTCTGGTCACAAATGGCATCAAGCAGGGCTATGTGCTCACATCTGCCCTCTTCAGCTTGGTATTCTCTGTCACAATGTCGGATGCCTTCCAAGACAATGATCTTGGTATGGGGAGCAGGTACCATTTTGATGGAGACATTTTCAACCTGTGCAGGCTCCAAGCAAGCTCCGAAGACAGCCATGCTTCACGATTTCCTCTTCATTGATGACCATGTGTTATATGCAGGCTCACAGGCTGACATGCAATGGTCCAGGGACCTATTATCATCAGCCTGAGACAACTTTGGACTTATTATTACCACAAAGAAGACTGAAGCGATGTTTCATCCTGCATCTGGCACAACACCCCAGGAACCACACGTCTCAGTTAAAGGCCAACAACTGTTGATGGTCACAAGTTTGTCTATCTAGGTAGCATGCTCTCCCATGCTGTCCATATTGATGATGATGTCAACACAAGATTAGCGAAAGCTAGCGTGGCCTTCAGCAGACTCCATAAGTCAGTCTGGGACCACAGAGGCATTGGAATGTTGATGAAATTGAACGTATACAAAGTCATTGTTCTCCCAACCCTCCTTTACACTTGTGAAAACTGTACTGTTTACCAGCATCATGGCAAGAAACTAAACTAATTCCACCTGTGCTACCTGTGAAAGATACTAAAGATCAAGTGGCAGGACAAGATTCCAGACACCAAGGTACATGGAATATCAGCTCTCCCCAGTATTCACACTCTAATGAAAATGGTGCAGCGAAGATGGGCTGGCTACCTTTCAAGAATGCCTGACACTCACCTGCCAAAGAAAATCTTCTACAGCGTACCGTTAAATGGAATTTGCTTTTGAAGCACACCAAAGCAGTGGTACAAGGATACCCTAAAGGTGTTCCTAAAGAGTTTATGCATCCACCCAGAGTCATGGGAGAAAATTGCTTGTGATCATTCATCCTGGAGGTCATCAATCCAGAATAGAGCACTGGCCTTCCAACAGCAATGCACAGCAGAAGCAATGAAGAAACATGTAGCCAGGAAAATGAAAACCTCTCATATCTAGTCCTCATCACTTTCCTGTCCCTGCTGCAGAAGACTGTTTAGTGCAAAGAGCTTCTAAGTGACCTGCATTCCCACGTGACCTAGCTTCCACCCCTTCCTTTCTCTTTCCTCTCTCTCTTCTCCTTTTTCCTTTCCCCCCCTCCTTTTCTCTTTTCTCTCTCACTGTTTCTTCCCATTTCTTTTCTCCCTTCTCCCCCCTCCCACCCCGCTGGATGTGGTCATCTTTGCCTGTGAAGGACAAACAACAATTCATGTACATACAGGGTGGTTTTAGTATTTTGTATTTTATTCCTTGTTTTAGGTGATGGTTTGAAGTGGGGATTTTGGAAATTCCTTTGGATAAATGACTACCCTGAGACATCTTCCAATCCTATATAATTCTGAGTATGTAGTTATGTAGCAAAATAAGAACTACTCATGGACTACCATGGCTTGTCAATGCATTTTAAAGGCAAGGGACAGAAGTTACACACAAACCAGTTTAAGTGATCAGAAACTGGTTTAAACCTGTAACAAAACAGAAGTAAAGAGCACATAAACCAATTTCAAAATGGCCCAAATTGGTTTATGTTAATCCTGGTTGAATGTAGTATTAGACTTAATTGATTTGGGTCAAACTGGTTTATGCAACTTCTGTCCCAGACCCCTTCCTAGTTTAAGTTAAACCAGAGTTCCCCAACATCCCAACATGCTCTGCAGCACTGGATTGGGCTGGGCTGGGCTGGGCTGGGCTGGGCTGGGCTGTCTGCTCCAGAGAGTAGAGCTGGCCCCACCCTTCTGCTCTCTAGCTGGAGCAGGGGTGAGGGAATGGCCGGATGCAGGTGAGGTATGGCCCTCTGAGGCAAAGGAAGCAGGTAGAGGGTTTGTTTTGTCATTCCCCCCCCACCACCACCACTGGAGGACTGCTGCCAGGGTGTGCCTGGCCAGGGTGTAGCAGACACTGTCAGGCATTACCCTCTTGCTGCTTGAGCAATGCGGGGTGGGGGGGGGGGGAGCAGCCCTATCCACAGCCTGAAGCAAATGGCAAGAGGGAGAGGGATTTAATCTTCCTCTTTGTCCCCTGTCCCACTGGCAGCTTGGGTCTGCCTGGCCAGGTATTCCACGCCCACCCCACACCAGTGGCAGGGGCGGGGCCATGGCCAGAGCTGGCCGGCACAGCTGCTCCATCTTGCTGCCTCTTCCATGGCTGGAGCTGTGGGGCTAAGTTGATGGCAGACACAGAGGGGCCCTGTTGCAGGCAGACACAGAGGGGCCAGCCTCGGTTGGCCCACAGAAGCCAGGCGCTTCCCAGCAGGCTGCAGCTTGGTCTGGGGCCACAGGAGCTGCATGGCCAGATTGTTTCCAGCTCCCTGCATCCAGGGTGGGTGTCATGGAGTAGCAACCAACTGGGAAGGGCCTGGTGGGGCCATCCCAGGCTGGGAGGCAGTGGTGGGCTGGGAGCCCAGCAGCTGCTGCCTTGCCCCTTGTCCTGTGCAGCACCCAGAAACTAAAGCTGTGCCACAACCTGTATGCTGGCTGGGGCCAGCAGGGCTATTATGTCTCTCTTGCCTCCAGCTGCCACTGCCACCGCCACCCCTACCCCAGCCGTGCACTCTGGGTGGGCAAGTGGGAAGCTTGAGCCTGGTGGATTCTGCCCTGGTCACAGAGCTCTGGCTCCATCTCCTGGACACCTTCCATCAACTCTGCCCAGCCAGTGCGATAAGCCCCACTGGGCTGTTCCCAGCCAGCTGCTGCTCCATGACAGCCCTACCCAGCCTGGGCATGAGAAGCCAGGAGCAATCTGGCCATGCAGTTCCTGTGGCCCCAGCTTGAGTCACAGCCTGCTGGGAAGGGCCTAGCCCCTGCAGCCCAGCCTGGGCTGCCCCCTCTGTGTCTGTCCTCAGCAGCACCTACAGGCCGGCCCAGCTCAGCCCCACAGCCCTAGCCCCACAACTCCAGGTGGATGGCAGGACCATGCCAGGTGGCTCTGGCCCAGCTCCTTGCCATGTAAGCAGCAAGCAGTGGGGAAAACCAAGTAGTCCCTGGCTGGGGTCCTCATGCCCATGCGTGAGAGGGGAGATGGTAGTTTAATCCTCTACCCACCCCACTTCACCTGAGATGCTACTCAGGCTGGGGCATGGCCTCGGGCATGAGCCTAGCAAGGGCTACTTTCCCCTCACCCTCTAAGCACACCTTGGCTGTGATCTCTATGGGCCACAGTGGGGGTTTAAACCTCTTCCCAGTCATACTTCGCTGCCTGTCAGGGATCTGGCCACACCTCTCAGGTCAGCTTCCCTCCAGTCCTGCAGCTGCTGAGGAAGGGAAGAGAGTGCTGCTCTAATACACCCTGGCTGCTAGCCTGAGCCACTTAAGGCACGTGCCTGCATATGGCTGAATTTCTGCAATCCAAACTGAATGTCTATACACTTGCAAATCAATTCAATCTACACATATTAGACTAACCTAGAAAGATTTAATCAATTCAGGCTCCAGCTTTTTGAATGTCTGTCCCTAGCCAAAAAGTGTATTTACTGGGAAAGCACTGAAAACTTTAAATCTAAAACAGGTGTAGGCATGACATGCAAAGACATTTTGCTTGGCACACGGGCCTTGGTATAGACAGTGGCAACCCTGTCCTGCCATAACAAAGATCAGGCCCCTCACGGCTCTCCATCTGCCCAATTTGGCACACCAACATCTTACAAGTAGATGTTGCAGGCGTTTTTTGAACTCTGCCCAAACAAATTTCTGATCTCTGATCCAAAATGATACAATGAAAATAAAAGGGGAAAAATCATTGTTTGCATTGGATAAATTAAAACTAACATTTTCCCCCAAATATGTTATTGTGTCTCCAAAGCCTTTTGGCACATCTTCTTTTCAGAAAGTTTTCTAGAGAATTAAAAAGTAGTCTATTTTACACTGAACTAAGCAAACAAAATAAAAACTAAATAAATGTGTAAGCAGTATTCATTCTTAGGGATTTTAGGTACATACAGTACATTATCAATATTAGAATCTGAGCCTACATTAAAGAGTGGAAATTGTATGCAAATATGTGAAAGCAAACAGAATCAGTCCAAAACCTCATCACAGAAGAGCAAGCATGTACACATGTTCAAGAAGTGGTTCTAAAGGTTGCTGGGAGAGTACCCATTATTGAAATTCCTAGTGCTGACCTGATGCAAGCTAGTACTGTTGTATCTGAAATAAGTGGTGATGCTAGAAATGAACTACTCTCAATGCAGCTACCCACCTTATCTCGATGCGCAGTGTAAATCTATGTGCTTGATATCCTGGAAAATTAAAAATAACTTTCCCACAATGCAAAAGATCTACTTAAACAACCAGTCTAACAATCTCTGTATAAGTTGTAACTAAAAACAATGAATCATTAGTTATGTAAATTCAGAAATGGACCCAAAGAGCTTTTTATATTAGTGTTCCAAGAATTTAAAATAAAGGAATACCTTTAAGCAGGCTACATCTGTCTAAGTATTGTTTACAGCATATATATTTGATAATGTTGCTGCAGTTTTTCAAAATTATTTTTATACAGCAATCAGATTGTGAATACTTTCATTTTTTTTAATGCGTAGGGAAAAAAATGAGCAAAAATAATGAGGACACTACACTTTTACTTTTCAAGGTCACCATAACCAATTCCTCACACATGCTGAAATGGCAAGTCCATAAATCACCAAAACAATCAAGTATTATAAAATATATCTAGAGTTTAGAGATGAAATTTAAGTTCAGCACCATAACCTGCAGTCTATCATCTATGATCAATTAAATGTGAACTTAATTCAGCAAAATCTAATACAGACGCATTGATTTTTCAGATTAACAGTTTTTGTAAACTTAGAGCTCTTCTAACCATTACACGGCCACATTAAATGAAATGAGGGAATGGATTAATCACTTATGGATAAAAGACGAATATGTCTGCATGACTGAAGAAACTGAATTCATACACCTAGATACTGTGACTATTATCTATAGACCCTATCCAATCCTATACACTGCCTCAAAATTAAGGCCCTTATTCAACAAACCACAAGACAGCATACTTTAAGTAGGGGTCTACATGTGTACTCTTAAATTCAGTATATAGGAAAGTGGTCTAGAGTAAAAAAAATGTATTTACATTTTAGCAACATTTTCTGTCATGTTAGTTGGTTCTCTGTAGTCTATGGATGCAAAAAACATCTTTACAGGCATGGTCAAGATAGTACTATATGGACATGAATCCAAGACAACTTTGAATTCAAGAAGATCTCCAAATAACTAGATTCTATCTATTGAAAATGTATATATTTCTTAAAATTTTCCATCAATAGAAGCTAATGATTAGAGTGTCATCTTAAATTTTGTACCCCCACTACAGTGGGGAAAACACTAGTGGGGGGCAGGGGGAAAAAGCAATGGGTGGGAAGTAATGGCCTGACCTCCTCCTCTTGTCCCCTGACCTCTCACCATTTGGTCTTCCTGCTTCCTGCACCAGTTCCCTCCTTGGTGCCTGTGCACTCTGGTGTCTGGCCTCCCCCATAGTGCATACACCCCCTGCTTTCTCTCCCTGCTATCTGCCACCCTTCACCTGCTGCCCCCTGTGGTTCCTGCACTGCCTGCTGCCTGCCCCCCCACCCCCCACCCCTCCATGGCTGCCCTATTAGACCATGCCTCCCCATGGTGATTACACCCCCTGACACCTTCCCTCATTCTTGTGCACAAGAATCTGCCAATTAAAGCTTGGTAAGAAAACCTAAGTGTGCTCTAAGGTCATGTCTACACAAGTGTACTTCTGTTTCCCCAGGGACATGAAGCTGCAGCACACCTTGTGCTGTGGCTACTTGTCCCTTGGGAATGCCTGTGCCATACCTTCTGGAGTACAGCAGGTTACCTTGAGTGGGACAGGAGAGGCTGGGATCCTCGGGGTCTCCTGGGGCTGCAGCAATGGTGATCCTGCTGCTCGTAGTCTGGCTGGCAACTGGAACATGGCTCCAGGTGGCAAAGCTCTGGTTTTGGGTGGTTCATGCTGACCCTATGTGCTGCTCCCATGTACTCCCTCACTCTGCTTTTTTTCCTGCACTGGTTTTTTGACCCCGCGAACTCCTAGGGTTAACCCCCCCTCACATGTGCTACCTAGCAGCATGAAGAACAACTGAGTGTGCGGTACGTGGTACCACAGATGTGTCTGCACTGCCACATACTGTGTGGTCCCACTCTCCTAAGTGTCTTAAAGTTACACCACTTCTGGCAAGGATTATCTTTGAGCCATGATGCCCAGTGCACATTAGCTTAACATAACTCTGCTCTGCTGGGCCAAAAAGGCCAATTTGCAGTCTTCCAGCATCCCACTCTTCCCAGCCCTTCCCACTCCTGCTCCATGTACAAGCTTTTTGCCCTCCTGAACTCTACTGCCTGGGGTGGTACTGGCTTTAAGCCAACACCCCCATCCATCCGCAGTGCATGTGACCCCATACAACATAGCACCATGATAACAAGCCAGGTCCAAGGACTCAAGAAGACCTGACCCCAGGCTTCCCTTTCCAGACATCCACATTCCTATCTGGGAGCCAGGAACAAGGCAAGAGCATAGTGCCTGAGGAATCATGCTTCCTTGGGCACCATGGTCCTGCCACACAGTGGCTCCATTACCAGTGCAGAGCTGCCAGGTTAAATGCAGTGAGAGTATGCAGCTGGGGAAACCACGCTTCCCCTGGGCTGTGAGCTGTGAGTCACTTGCCCAATAAGGTCAGTCAGGAGCTGGGCATGTGCAGGTGGGTTCACACCAATCCAGGAGGACTTTTGATTCAATTTTCTCCAGGGAGCCCAGCCAACAAGCTGTTCCATGTTCCCAACTGTGCTGGGCTGCGAGTGGATTCACTTGTGCAATAGAGTCAATCAGCAGCCGAGCACATGCAGGTGGGTTCCTGCCAATCCAGGATTTTTGCTTCCATTTTCTCCAATAGTTGGGCTGCTGAGATAGCCTATGAAATTCGGGACTGTCGCAGCCAATCTGGGATGTATGCTCACCTTATTTGTACTCCATGGGTTGCCAAAAGTGTAGCTGACAATCACAGCATTCCTGCCCCTTCCTGAAGTCATTTATATGCCAGCCCAGTTTCTACCTCATCAGTGTCAAACTTGGTGATGGGCAGTTGATGACAAGAAATATCAGCAGAAGCAGTGAAACGAAACTCTTGAGATCTCCCCAGGTGCATCCAGTCCACCAATAAGCCCCAGTGAGCTACTGGTTCAAGGTGGGTTTTGGATCAGATATCACCACTGTACCCATCACCAGGAAGGCACCTAGGAAGTCCTTGAAGCTAGAATTACTTTGGGTGGGGGAATTACTGAAAATCCAGCCTACTTTGTAGACCTCCCTTCTAAGGTACTGCAGAGAAGTATTGTTTACAGCACTCTAAGACATCAGAAGAGAATCTGGTCTATACACAACTGTTTTCCTTTTTCAACAGTAGAGTGGACTTATTTGCTTGCTCATTCAGAACACCGTTGAAACTCTGCTACCTTGTGTGCACTGGAATATCATAGGATGTCTGGGCCTGGTACAGGCTGAAAACTTCAGGGACATATTTCTTTGTTTATGCCCATGTGAGAAGAGCACTTCAGATCAGGCTGCATGCTGAGAGGCAGAGGGCCACGCTAAAGAACTGGTAGTGCCACTGTCTAGGCACACAGGTCAGACCTAGTTATAGTACTCCAACTTTTGATTGTTGGCCATTTGAACATGAAGCAAACCACAGCGTCACAACTTGCTTCTGTAGTCCTCACTGCAAAATCCCTGCTGAAGAAAAAAATGCTTCTTTTATCTATCAAAGGATCACTGAAATTCTGAGCTCTGACAAAGAAAAATCCCCTGACTGACTGATAGCTTTTATTCCTAAAAAAAAACCCTGAGCCAGACAAGAATCGAAGCAAATACAGACAGTATTATGGCCAGACACCTGCAACCTAGAGCTCTGACAAACAATTTTTCAAATTAAGTAAGAGATGAATCTGAAAGAGCAAATAAAAAATAGCCCATAAAAATGTAGTAAGGAAAACCACAAAAAGATGGTGTCATAGAGAAATGTTCAATTAATATTTCTCCCTTTTCAAATGAAGTTATGACAGATCATTTTATATAAGACACTGAATAGAAAGAAAATATGCAGAGGGAAACAAGTATCTTTAATGGATGAGCCATCAGAAAGTTACCTAACCACATTCTAGATCTTTAGAAGAAGAAAATAATCTGATCATAGCTGATGCATAGAGGAGGCCGGGGGTGGGGGGGCACATGCCCCGCCTGACAGGGCTGCCATTTCTGCTGCAGGTGGTTCCTGTGGGTGCTTGCCAGCTCCGCACCCATTGCCAATACCACTGGCAACACCTACAGGAGCTTGCCAGCTTCCATGTCACCATCAGAGGTGCTTGTGGATGCCTCCCAGACTTGGGAGGCACCAGTTGCCCATGAATCTGAATGTGAAAAGTTAGAAGAGCTACACCTGCCTTAGACATAGAACTGTAACTCTGAAGAGAGTTTTCAATTCCTCATGTAACCAGGAGCCTCCTGTTACTTTAAAGGGAGAAACTGCAGCAGCTAGAGCCCAAGCAGCTAAGCATGGGCCAGTTCTGAAAGGGAAGATAGCAAGGAGGCACTGCTGCCTAGGCAATAAGTGGCCAATCAAGGAAAAGGGCACACCTGCAGGAAGTCACCTAAGTGAAAAGGGGCTAGGCTTAGAGAACATATAAGCCCAGGGCCTGAAAGGTGGCAAGTCTGGACCTGCAAGGGAAGAGTCCTGCAGGGAAAGGACTATTGCTGAACAACTGTCTGGGATCCTGTTGTACATGGGAGTTACAAGCAAGAAGCTAAAGGCTTATAGGGAGCTGAGACCCAGAATGAGGAAGGATTGGTCACAGGACTGGTAGGCTTACAGCCAATAAGCAACTGGCTGGTTGTTGCCAGTTTGCTTATGTTTCTGCTTAAGTTTAAACTGGTGGATCTGATATGGCTAGCAAAGGGATGAGGAGGAGGTTTGGCTAGGGTACCTCAGTTGATCACACGCCCAAGAGAAGCAGAAACCAGTGCCGGAGTCAGTTTCTATGACAGGGTTGAAACCAGGGCCAGAGAACCCAGAGCAGAGTAGAGACAGGACCAAAGGGCCCAGCACAGAGCAGAGAGAGAAAAGAGCTGGAGTCCAGAAGCCAGGTCAAGCCAGATCCACCTTGGTAGATGCCCTAGTGAGAGAAAAGAGGAGGAGGCTTTCACCCCAACAAGGGAAATTGATTGGACAGCAGCATCTGCGAGACATCAGTGTAGCTACAGGGGAGGTCAGATGCCATGAAATTAGCCTTTAAGGTGACCACCTGTTAGAGTCCAGCTTGTTACATTGAGGGCTCACTTTGGGGTCCCTGGGACACCCTCCCTTTCAAAAATACATATTTATATCAAGGCCTGGCGGGTGGAAAGAAGAGGAGGATATCCAGAGAGCCAGGGTAGAACAGGAACCATGTGGCCACCATGGAGAATCGTGGCCACCCCTGGAGCCCAGTTCTTGTTATATGTTGTAGTCTGCCAGTCTGGTTTTTTTTCAAAATGATTTACCATGTTTATGATGCAATTAAACCCAAAGAAAAAAAGTATTCCATTCTTGAGTAAGACCTTCAATATCTGATGTATGAATACAATCAGTTAAGTGGGGTATGAGGTAGTTAATAAACTGGAGCTGTTCTGTCACAAATCTTGGATACCATTACACAATCACAATACATCAAAACAGATGGCACAAATAACTTCTCATGGAACAAATTAGATGAGCACAACTGCACCACAAAAACTATGAGGCCTGTTCCCAGGCATGAATGCTCATGAATGCTCTAGATCTGGAAAAACACCAGTGAAAATGCTGCCTTCCCAGATGCAGTTCTCAAGAATGCCCAAGGTAGGTGTATTCTTCAAGTGTCATCATGAGCATACCCATGGAGCATGCATACAGGAGTTGGAGCATGCATGCAGGAGCACGTGGGCCAGGAATGACCCCTGGTGTTTGCTTCAGATATGCTACTTGGGCAGATGCAGTAATCAACCCCAGTTCAGCACCAATATTTATAGCATTTGGTAAAAATCTATACTGAATATTATGGGCACCCACTCAAATTAAAAACAGCTCAGATATTGTGGCCATAGGAGTCCTATAAATATAGGATGGTATAAAGAAGAAAATAAGATGGTATATAGAAGAAATCTCATCTATATCCAGGGACTGGTCATCTTTTCACTTGTTTTTCATGACTTGCCTTAAGGAGCCGATTGATCTCTAAATTTTGAAATTCATAAGAATATCAACAGCATTTTAAGAGAAACATCCAGAGAATGTTTTTGCTGATATTGCATCAATTCTAAACATTTTCAGCTCTGGAATCCAGGTTTCTTTCTTTCTTTAAGCAAAAAAACCCAAAACTTAAACACTTCATATGAAACTGGCTCTGTGGATGTGGAGAAGCAGGTGGATGTGGTGTACCTTGATTTTAGTAAAGCTTTTGATATGGTCTCCCACAGCATTCTCATAGGGAAGCTAAGGAAGTATGGGCTAGATGAATGGACTGTACGGTGGATAGAAAACTGGCTGAAGCACTGGGCTCAGACAGTAGCAATCAATGGCTTCATATCTAGTTGGCAGCTGGTAACAAATGGAATACCCTAAGGACTGGTCCTGGGACTGGCTTTGTTCAGTGTCTTCATCAATGACTTGGAAGATGGCACAGAGTGCACGCTCAGCAAGTTTGCAGATGACACTAGGCAGTGGGGAGTAGTAGATATGCTGGAGGGTAGGACTGGGAATCAGAGTGACCTAGACAAATTGGAGGACTGGGCCAAAAGAAATCTCATGAGGTTCAACAAGGACATGTGCGAAGTCCTGCACTTAGGATGGAAAAACCCTGTGCACTGCTACAGCCTGGGGAGTGACTGGCTAAACAGCAACTCTGCAGAAAAGGGTCTGGGAATTACAGTGGACAATAAAATAGATATGGGTGAGCAGTGTGCCCTTGTTTCCAAGCAAGCTAGCAGCATACTGGGCTGCATTAGTAAGAGCATTGGCAGCAGATTGAGGGAAAAAATTATTCCGCTCTTTTTTGCGCTGGTGAGGCCACATCTGGAGTTTCTTTGTGGATAAAGGATGTGGACAAATTGGATTGAGCCAAAAGAAATCTCATGAGGTTCAACAAGCACAAGTACAAAGTCCTGCACTTAGGACAGAAAAATCCCATGCCCCTGTAGATGCTGGCTGGGCAGCTGCTCTGCAGAAAAAGAACTGTGGGTTACAGTGGGCAATGAACTGAATATGAGGCAGCAGTGTGCCCTTGGTGCCAAGAAGGCTAATGGCGTACTGAGCGGCAGTGGTAAGTGTGTTACCAGTAGGTCAAGGGAAGTGGTTATTCCATTCTATCACTGGTAAGGCCACATCTGGAGTCCTGTGTTCAGTTTTGGGCCCTCCACTATGGAAAGAATGTGGACAAATTGGAGAGAGTCCAGCAGAGGGCAACAAAAATGGTGAGAGTTCTGGGGCACCTAATTTATGAGGAAAGACTGAGGGAACTGGACTTATTTAGACTAGAAAAGAGAAGACCGAGGCGGGATTTAATAGCAGCCTACAACTGCCTGAAGAGGGGTTTGAAAGAGAATGGAGCTAGACTATTCTCAGTGGCGGCAGATGGCAGAACAAGGAGCAATGGTCTCAAGTTGCAGCAAGGGAAGTTTAGATTAGATATTAGGAAGAATTTTCTCACTAGGAGGGTAGCAAAGCACTGGAACACGTTACCCAGACAGGTGGCAGAAGCTCCATCCTTGGCGGTTTTCAAAACCTGGCTAGACAAAGCTTTGGCTGGAATGATCTAGTTGGGGATGGTCCTGCCTTGGGCAGGGGGTTGGACTAGATGACTTCTAGAGGTCCCTTCCAACCCTAAATTTCTATGAGTCTATGTTATGTTATTTCTACAATGCAGGCATGGTGTGTAGCACAGTGGAGGCATACCTGAGCAAAATTTAAACTACTTTGCACAGGTACTGGTAGCAATATAGCCATGGCTGCACAAAATTCAGGACAGGTTGCAAAACCCACTGAAATCACTGCTGCAATAGGTGTGTGAGTTACAACTTGCTATAGAAAAAACAACCTAAACATTCAAAAAAGCCATTAGAGCTATAGTGTATCAAGCTCAGAAGTTAATGAGAAAGATGTGACCCAGGCTATACAGTGTACTATAGAACCAATTTCCTTCAGTGTCACTGATGCAAGTGCATTTTCTTGAACAAGTAATTAAGAAAGTAACTTTTAAGTATGTATAGACTATCAAATTAAACAGGATTTTTCTCAACCTACACTGCCATAACAGATTAGATTTTCAGATGTTTTGTGATTTTTACTATTCTTTCTGGCAAAAATACTCATTAATAATGCAATATAGTATCACAACAGCTATACTAATATTAATTACATGAAAGCAAAAGGAAAACTTACTGTTCTAAAGGCATGCTATAATCCAATCTGTAACTAAAGCTGTATTACCCTGCTTTAATTAAGACATTATACACTAATTTTCCTTGGATGCTCACAATCATAATTACTGCATGCGTGGGTGAGCCCTTGAATTACTTTTAATAGAATTTAGCATGTGTGTTTGTGTCCCCAAAGGCAACAGCATATGAATAAAAGGCCTCCATCAGTTGAATAAAGGGGAAACATTAACCACTTCTGCATAAAATCAAAACAGGGAAGATTAGCATAACTAAGTTCGAGTCTTCCTTTCCCCAAAATATAGTCTAAGATACTTCTACCACAGATATTCTGTAGTCGTTTTATGTAAGACTTGAAGTTTTTCATATATCTAGATATACCAAGCTTGCCTTAGAAAGGACAAAAGAATATCAAATACATTCAGTTATACTTGGTGGGGACTTTGTTTCTCTCATAGTCTGTAAAACAACAGTATGCTCAAACAACATCTCCCAGAAAGTGGGAAGCAAAAGAACTGCCAAGCACATGAGATGAGTCATGGTGCAGAATTCTGTTATTCTAAATGTTATGTCTACCACAGAACAAAAAGGTGGTGTTTTCCTAGAGAGCTTGTCTAAACATAAGATGGCACATGGTTATACATGAGCAGGAGAACAAGGATACAACAACGGCTGGTATAACCAAGTCATAGCATATCAGTAGCCTAGTCATTTTGAAGACAAGAAATGAGGGAGCCTTCTGAATGTTTGCAATAAACGTCTCCCAAGAGAGAATGCAAACAAGCAGAGGAGAAAGTGCAAGGGTGCCTATTTGCAAGTCTATCAAATAGGTGATGGAAACTGGCATCATGGGCCAGCAGCTGGAACTGATTTTCAGATATTAAATGAGCATAAACTGAACAGCTCTGAAAATAAAAATGAGCAGCTTACAATTGATACAAAGAAAGATGATCCAGGGGAGGCACGCACAGAGAAAATTAACCTGGCTAAAGCAACTTCAAGGTAAACAATTTTTATAGCAGCATTCTCAACATGTATCAGTGGGTCCTGGCTACACTTGTACATGGACAAGACCAGAGACTGTTGAAGTAGATGAGAACAGGAAGACATGAAATGAGAGTCTGGATTTTGGCTCCGTAAGGATGTGCCGCTTTCAGAGGTCTGAAACCCCTGCTCCATGTAGACAGCAGTTCACAGGCTGGTTGGCCAGAAGGCTAGTAAATGACTAGTAAATAAGGGTGGAGTCAAAAAAGGGTAAAAAGCTTCAGGAGCAGAGTACAGAGAGGGAGTCCAAAGGCTGTGGACCTAAGAGAGAAACACTAAGACTCTGTTGCTCTCTGAGGACGTGTCCAGAGGAACACATAGGTACAGTTTGTGATGCCACAAACCACATGCGCCACACATGCAGGCATTCATCATGCTGCTAATTTGCAGCATGATGGGGTTTTTTGACACTGGGAGATCCTGGTATCAAAAAAACTTGCAGTAGAAAAAAGTGAGACAGCTCATGTGACAACAACATGCACTGCTTGAAACCACAGTCTGGCAAGCCAGATCCACACTACGGCTACCATCCAGGCTCCAGGCATCTGGGTTACTGCTGCTGGAATCCCAGGAGATGTCAACAACCCCAGCAACACAAATTATAGTTTCATAATTTCATAGTTGCTAGGGAATGAAAAAGAACCTTACAGATCATCGGGTCTATTGGCAGGAAACACTGCTGGGGCAGATGATCCCAGCAAGATGGGTGTCAAGACACTTTTTGAAGATCACCAGGGTGGGTGATTGTACTGCCTCTGCGGGGAGCCTGTTCCAAACGTTTGGCACTCAACTTATAAAGTTTTTCCTTATGTCTAGCATAAAGCAACTTTCCATCAGTTTATGCCCATTATTTCTTGTCCTCCTCTGTGGGGGGCTTTAGTGAATAGATGCTCCCCCACGCCCTAATATGCACCTCTGATATACTTATAGGCTGCCACCAAGTCACTTCTGAGTCTTCTCTTCTTCAGGCTGAATGGTCCCATGTCTTTCAGTCTCTGCTCATATGAATCAGAAGAATGTCTTGCATTTGAAAGCTTGTTTAACTATCCCAGCTACATAGTTGGTCCAATAAAAGATATTACCTGAAGAAATCCTTGCCTCTCAAAAATCAGAGCAGTCACAGAAGCCAAGGGGAGAAAAGATTTTAACTGACAAGTCAAGGAGAAAAAAGATGGACTACAGATTCTGAGTTTAAACAAGACATCATTAGAGTGTAAATGTGTATATGTCAGTAGTAGAGCCCTTACGGTTTGTTTGTTTTTGTAGTTAATCTGCTCTAGTTTAACAGCCATTTTTCTTATTTCCCCACAAAGAGATTGCTTTTCCAGTATATTGATTATACCAAATAGGTGAAAGGATTTTTTTTTCTGTAATGGGAAAAGATACTGCTCATTTTACAATTAGATTATTGGGTTGTATTTAGTAATGTCAAATCATATTTTTTGAGGGTTTTTTTACTATGACCAAAGCATGCTCAAGAGCGTTTGTTCTCCAGTGTTATTGCCAACAAGTACTGGTTTATTAAAAATGGAAAGGTAAGCATGTACAATTGAATTTTATTAGGTTCAATAACTCTCCTTATATTATTATGACCATACTAAATGTTTACGTATTCCAACAATAAAAGTGCTGCTATATTTGTTTAATCATATTCTCCTTTATATATCTCTAAATGTGTTTTATATATATGCCTGATGCAGAAAACAGGCTGGGAATTAAAGTTAAAAAAAGACAGAAATGTTACTCACATGAAATACTCTACTGCCTGTCACCAGAGGTAAAACCAGAGGCTACTCTGGACACAGTGAAGGTAGCTACTTGTGAAAATACTATGTAGAAAATGATTGTCTATATGTATGGATATATGAGCAACATTCTCAAAAGTGGGTGCCTGCCAGTTATGGCATATCACCCTTCCCTGGAACTTACATGGAAAATCCTCAAACAACTGCAATTCATACTAGCAGAAGACCCAATTCTTAAAGAGGTCTTTCCAGAACCACCAATCCTAGCCTTTAAACATGCACCAAATCTCACTAACCTCATCACCAGAAGCAAACTCCCTATGACCCAAACCACACCTAATGGATCCTAACCATGTCAGGACAAGAAATGCAAAACCTGCCAACACATCTCTACCACCCCCACAATTACCACACCCCACAACAGAGCCATCAGCATTCCTGGATCTTACATATGCACCTCTAGAAATGTTATATATGTCATACAGGACACCAAATACCTTGATGGAAAACATGTAGGAGAAACCAAATAACAACTGTACACCACAATGAATGTGCACCAAAAATCTATCAAAGACAAGAATACGCAACCACCTGTGGGTGCACACTTCTCACAAGACAATCACTTCCTCTTTGATCTCTCAGTTCTAATCCTCAGAGGGAACTTACAAAACACCTTTCATAAACCAGTCGACAAACTTCATAAATTTACTAGATACAAAAAATCATGGACTCACTGTAGACACTGGATTTATGACACATTACAACCCCTGCCTGACATCTAATTCACCAGGTGCCTGCTAGACCTGACCTCTTACAGTCCCCTCCCTCCCCTGCTTTAGCTTTTGTTTTCTTGATTTCCACTACTGACATTCTCATTGACATCCTGTCACATTTTTAGATTCTCTCATTCCTTGGAGTCTCAGAACAGGAGAGACTCCCTATGCCTGAAGAAGGGTGATTGTGCCCAAAAGTTTGCTAAGAACTTTTTTCCAACTACTCAGTTGGTCTAATAAAAAAGATCATTTCTATTCAAAGAACCTTGCCTGCCTGCCAGTAGGCACTCAAATCCATATGTGGACACCTATGAATTAATATAAAAGGATAATGGGACACATGGCAGAACATTAAAAACATTATTCTCATATCATAATGCATCTTTAATTAATTCCCAAAGACGAAGATACTGGAAACTATTACATATTCTAAGTAGACTAGTATTACTAGTTAATTACTAATATTATTGTTATTGTTAAATTTTGTGGTTCTAAATGGCAAAATTCAAATAGGAGATAGTCAATTATGAAAATAGTATATTCCCAATAATTCTGAAGTAGCAACTGCCATTAGAAATAAGTTCATAGACAACTCCAGCAACTATAACAGGACATCATACATGTCAGTAGTAGTAGCAGCAACACATGAAATGTCAAGGTATTTTATGTAACTTGACTTTATATAACATGTCATATTAGGCACTACTCCTATCATGCAATGAGAT
Source organism: Caiman crocodilus (assembly GCA_030014935.1). Classification (NCBI taxonomy): domain Eukaryota; kingdom Metazoa; phylum Chordata; order Crocodylia; family Alligatoridae; genus Caiman; species Caiman crocodilus. The sequence goes on from JAGPOW010003685.1 coordinate 70,046,502, forward strand.
AATGGAAAAGAAATAGACTAATATGAATGTTGATTTGAAATTAAGTTTCCCAAAATTATTTCTGGAATTTCTATTTTGCATCAAATGTCAAAATATTTATTTTTGTTCTAATCAAAATGACATATAGTTGTCAAATGGTAATTATTCCTACAAAAAAATCTGTTTTAAGCAATTCTACAGTTTTCATTCCCAAACTGAGGTATTGATATTTTTCCCTGTCTTTTATATTAAAACTGAAATATTTGAGGCAGTGAATGTCTTACTATATGAACACACATCTCCTAGCACAATGGCATCTAGGTACTATAATAAATAACCTAAATTTCGGTTATTCAATACACACAATTATTGGGACTTATCTGTTACTGAACTCTCAGAAAAATCAGTGCACGATTGAATCTTCTAAAAAAAAATCAATCTCTTTATTTGACTGATTTGGGTGGTTTATGTAAGGCATTTAAATTTCAAAATTTTGGACATGCCATACACTAGTTGTAGCACACTGCCTGCACGATGCTGCAAACAACTGTATTCAATATCTGATTAACTATTTAAAGTATAAAAGAGCACTGCACTATAAATAGTTATGGTAAAATACCTTGCTTTTCCCTGGCTTCCTTGTTGAAAACAGTTCTCTCGTTCTAAAGAATCTATATATCACAGTTTCAGAAATGTAGCATTTGGACATTTGGACTTTAAAATGTATTTTTAAAAGTATCATAGTGACCTGAATAGCAGAGTGGAAGTAGCTCAACAAGATGATAAACAAAGTTCAATTTTCAACCCACATCTGTCTTATAACTCTTATTTAATGGGCAGGCTGAAATAAGTATGGGAAACTGCAAAAAGCTTTAGGTCCCAACAGGGAGGGACCCTATTTTCTGCTCCTTATCAAGCTACAACAAGCTCCTACAAGATTAATGACAGTTTTATATTAGCAGTGAAAGGAAGACTGAAGCTAAAAAGCAACTCACTTGAGATGTAATGACTGCTTCTGATTCATTTGTGTGGGAGTTATAAAAAAAACTGAGACAAATGCCCACAGATCTTCATTCAATTTCAAAGGAAAAGAAATCTTAGTAATAGGGTCCAACAGCACATTATGGATGCACCCCAATGTTTCCACAGGTAAGGCTGCAGAGCTGAGGTGTGAATTGTTCCCCAGTGGTAACAAAACTGCCAGTGATGAGAGTGCAATGTTAATTTAAACTAATCCTCAAAGAATGTAAAAAGGAAAAATATATCGTGAAGATGTTCCCAGAAGAATCAACATACAGAACAAACCAGAGACAGTTGCCTGGAGCCTGTCCTTGGTGAACACGGAGCAAGTTCTTGCTCCTTAGGGGTAAATTAATTTTGTCTCCTGAGTGCTGGTTTGCTTTTAGGTTATATTTTTTTGTGGAGGCTGTTTGGGGGTGGTAAATTGTGCATGGGGAGATTTCCTGTCTTTGATCAGTACTGATGGGCAGATAACAGCTGAGCCTAAATGAAGAGGAAGTGCTTATAAACTTACAATCCAAACTGCCAGAAATGAAGGGTCAGTAGAAAATGTAGTTCATAGGAAAGTGCATGAAGAAAGCCAGGGGCAGATGGAAAGACTGCTATTTCTCTTTAAGCTCAGGAATCAAGAAAAGATGATGATGGTGTCAATTGAAGCGACAAATGACCCAAAGAATAGAGGAGACAGTGAAGGTGATGAGATGCTGAAGCAGCAGAATGTATATTATCTTCAATGTATGTTGCTACCTGATAAAAGTAACTCATGTACAAAGTATCATCCAAGACAGTTCATGGAAGAGATCTTGAAAGAAAACATATATCAATTCTAACTTTGTTCAGTAACATTCTGAATGACCACAATATTGACATTTAATACAGGGCTTTATATTATAGAAAATAGAAAAGCCTGACAGAATTCTTTTAAAACTAAATTATTATTGTTTTATTTTTCCCTGTGCAAAAAACATACAAGAGCTTAACTCCCACTTTACATGTTTTCACAAGGAAGCATTATGAATACTAGTATTATGGACATGCACAAGGATGTTATTGCTTCTCCTGGCTATCTATGTTCATGGGTTTGGCTTTGATTATGAAAACGGAATGCATTCAGCCTGATTCTGTTAAAAATGAAAACAAGTTTGTTGTTAGCAACACTCTGGGTGTTGGGGGTATTTATATTTTACAGCATGGGATGTTAAAGCATGTGTACACTGCATGTGTACTGCATATAACTGCAGTGTACTGCAGGTATATCTGACCAGTGAATGAGCTGGCTCAGGTACTAGTAGCAGTATAGCCATAGTAGCATAGAATTCAGACTGAACCTCAAAATAAGCCAAAGGAGCAGAATAAATTAAGCCACAGTGTACTTTGTGTTATCATAGCCAGACTGCTACATTTACTGGGCTGGTAGTTGGAACTAGCTCAAGTACCTTACACTTTACTAAATTGCAGTCTGTGTAGTAATAGTCTATATTGAATTTATGGTTGTTAATATTGATTTAACCAGAGATTTCCTTGAATTTTACCAAAGCCCATCTTAAATCTTAATTTCATTTTTTTTCCTTGAGATGGAGTTTTAATAAACACAAAAGGTAATATAGTCAATACTGTTTCACATCTTTTGTTCTTTTAAAAGCATTCTGTTTAGAGGTAATGGAATCTGCAGGGCCAACAGAAATTTGAAGAACATGTTCATCAACATCTGCGTATACTCTTGTCTAAATTCTGTGGGAGTCTCCAGAACATCTTTGGAAATTCTGCAGAGACTCTCCTACTTTTATTGCTGTAATTAACCTACCTTTATGAGTGCTAGAAATATAATTAAAAGAAAAATAAAGTGTATGAAATACAAGAGCCATAGTAAAATATAGCAAGGGGACCAACAGGAGCAGAAAAAACAGTGAAAAGCAATTTTGCTTGCATAAACAGACATGTAATTAAACAGAACCCACAACATCAGTACTAAAATATGCAGCGAAGGAAAAAACACAGCTCTGCTGGGCTTGTGCGATGGGGATGTGGTGGTGGCACACAGTAGACTTGGGTTGCTTTTAAATGCCAAAGGGGATCTCCTACTTAAAAAGTTTGGTGACCACTGGCATACATGCAGGGTTGTGCCCAGGGACAAGCAGCAGCAGCAGCAGCAGCACAAATGTGTGTTTATGCTGTTTGTCACTGGGGAAAAGTACACGTGTGCTCATAGGAACACATCCAAAGAGTGAAGGGAAGGAACTCATTTCTTTTTCAACAAGGGAGAGAAACTGGAGCAGCTTTAATCTGCAGTTTCTATAGATTTTCTCTATTTGCCAAGCCAATCTGATAGTGAGAATAAATAAGTACCACTAAGCTACTTATAAATGAAAAATGTAACAGCAGTGATATTGATAATGATCATTTACACAAACTCTTAAGAGCTTTACCTTGATTGGCAAGTGTTTGACACCCTACTTTTGGCATAGATATTACTCTACTGTTGCTTCAGTTTTGGCTGTTTCTTGTAAACAAAATTACATCTATAGTTCTCAAAAATCTTTATGTTCCCCCATTTCCCAAACTGAGAATGGAAATAATGAGATGCTACTGCTATATTAACCTTTTAGATAGTGGCCAGTCAAGTCAAAAGTGAAAGAGCATTTCACTCTGCCTAATCTATTAAAGTAGACATGTTTCCCTCTGTAAGGCTCTGGGTGCAACCCTACACGCTTATGTCATAATTCAACCCTGATCCTGATGTACCAAATAAAGGCAAGTGTCTAATAAATAGATCACTCAATATTATGGATTCTGCTATGAGACTAATTTGACAAAAATATCTATTTAATGAACCCAAGAAAAATTACGTTTCCAATAAAACCAGATTAATATAGGAAATGCAGCAATGATTGCATTTGGCAGAGTTTTGGAATCACTGTATGTGGTAACTAAAACAAATCCTTACAGAACTTCACACCAGATTGTCATTTTATAGACTGATACTATTTCCCAAGGGGTTCAAAATCCAGTGCCAATAAAACATCCATGCCCATTAGCAGAAATCAGTAGTGACAATATGAAAAGAAAAATGCCACTCAAAGTTAATAATGTAAAAAATATTTCCCTATGTCTACATTAAATATGTAAAAAATATTTCCCTATACTATTCCTATATAACATGAATACAACAAAATTAACAAATTACAAATGTATTTTTCTAATAATGAAGATACATTTAATTCCCATTAATTTCCTATTTAGTTCATCATCTAAAAATGAAGACAAATCTTTGATAAATATTTAATCTATGAATACTTAAACACTGAAAGATAAATTAATATTTGTTCATAGAAATAATCAACCGGTAAACAATCCAAATGTGTGGTGCAGTGAAGTTTGAGACAATATTTACATTAAAAGTGATACATTCCTTTTGTACTGGCCCTGTTGTAAGAGGATTCTTGTTTCCTAGTAAAATCTTATTTAAGGCATATAACTGCAGCATGAGGGCCAGTGTGAAATAAATGATCACTTAATAAGCAATGTTTCATCCTTAATCAAAGATATCAGCTACTGAGAAGTAATGTTTTTTCATATTTAAGAATGCAGATTTAGTCATCTCTTACAACACTCAAAGGAATCACTAACACTTAAGAAAATAAAGAATTCTTTAAAACCAGTGCTATTCTTGGGTACAGTACCTCCTTGATGCTTTGATTAGTATAAAACTTGCATCATATAAAAGAATTCCAATTTACTATTTGAAAAGATTTATTAATGCTTATGAAGTAATTCTTGCCTAGGATGCCTCCAATAACCAATATGATGCTGCTCTAACTAAGTGATTTTTAAATTAATGAGTTTCTTCACTGGACTTTTGCAGGTAGACATCAATTCATTAAAAACATGCAGGTATCCTGCTTGGCTGCGATGCTGGCATTGAAAGTAAGAAACAAGAATCTAAAAACTACTTCCAAAGGGTATCATTTGCTTTAAAAAAGGAAACTACTCCAAATCTGATGAGGAACATGGAATTTCTATTCTACAGGAAAGGCTGATACACTGAAACGTATTCATTTTCATCCTAGGGCTATGAAATGACTATTTCTAAATGATTCAAGACATGAGTTTGAGAAAGTCACAACTCATGAAAGTTCAACTCATGAAGGAAGTTCAAATGGCATGCCCCATGTCAGCTGTTCAGTTTTTGTTGTCATAACAAAATCAGTTGAGTGTCCCTGTCACAATAGAACTGCCCTAAGCAACTACAGTTACTTTTGAATTTGGTACGTTCTACCACATTAGCTATTCCTACCTGGCGGTTTATCATTGCCTACTCTAAAAGTATAAAGGTCCGTGCAGTTTCCGCCCAAGTTGGAGAGCTCTGAGCACGTGGTAGAGTATAGAGAACTTTGCCACATGGAAGAGAAAAGCTGGCAGACTGATCACCCACCAACATCTCCCCATCACCGTTTGCTCCCGATGTATCCTTCATCCTGTATGCTCGTTTTGGTCTACAAACTCGCCAGCTCGTTCTGTTGCCAGTTATCTGTAACTACTCAAGCAACTCGTTACCTGTAACTACGTAAGCAACCTTACCACCTGCGTCGCAACCACCAGTGACATAAGTAAAGTAAAAGTTATTTTTGCAACCAATACGCTGTGCACACCTCTCCATCACCGGCCCGCCTGATGTCCAATTAAATTTGGGATCTTCTGGACGGTTCTGGCCGCCCGAGACATTTATCACTAAAAATTTCATCAGAAGGATACATTCCTATGGAACACTTAGATTCTAATGAAACACTATTTTCAAACAATAAAATGTATCACTGACTCCCCTCCCACTCACATGTAACTAATTCTACATGCAAACTAGCTACAGTTACAATTTTAAGTAGTCTAGGTGAATATATCTAGATTACAATTCCTCCAGCAAACTAGTTTTCCTTTTCCATGCACATGAAGTCATAGTTTCATAGTAGCTAAGGTCAGGAGGGACTTGAACATATCATCTAGCCTGACTCCCTGCCACAGGCAGGAATGAATGCTGGGTTCACAAGACCCCAGGCAGGTGATCATGCAACCTCCTCTTAAATTTGCCCAAGGTAGGGGCAAGGACCACTTCCCTGGGAAGTTGGTTCCAGATTTTGGCAACTCTCAATGTAAAATATTGCCTCCTGATCTCTAACCTAAACTTATTCTCCATCAGCTTATTACCATTGTTCCTCGTCACCCCAGGTGGTTCTGGGGAGAAAAGGGCTCTGCCTATTTGCTGTTGATCTCCCCTGATGAGCTTGTAGGCAGCCACTAGGTCTCCCCTCAGCCTCCTTTTACTGAGGCTGAACAGGTTCAGGTCCTCCAGTTTCTCCTCATAGGGCCTGTCCTGCTGCCCTCTCACCAAGCAGGTGGCCCTCCTCTGAACCCTCTCCAGACTGGCCACAACCCTTTTGAAGTGCGGCACTCAGTACTGCACACACTACTCCAACTTCGGCCTGACCAAAGTTGCATAGAGGGGGAGTATCACCTCTCTGGACTGGCTTGAGATGCACCTTTGGATGCATGACAAGGTATGACTGGCCTTGCTGGCTGTGGTCTGGCATTGGCAACTTATGTTCATGACTCCAAGATCCCTTTCCACCTCTGTGCTTTCAAGAAGGGAACTCCCCACCCTGCATGTATGCTGTGGACTCCTTCTCCCAAGGTGCAGCACCCTGCATTTGTCTATGTTGAACCCCATCCTATTCTCATCTGCCAAAAAAATATTTTGACATGCCATTTTCAAATATTGATATAGGTAGAAGGCTTGGTGTTCAAAATACACAGACATATTTTGCAAGTATAAAACCAAATCGATATCTGGGTGGGTTTTAGATAAGTAATGTACAGCAGTCTCTCTCACTTGCTATCATCTTTGATTCGACTTGTTCTACAGCGACTCTTTACTCCTCATTCAGTATCTCCTCTTAAGACATGCTGTAAAGGCAGTCCTTTTGTAACTGAGGCTATACCTACACTGAAATTTAGGGTCACTAGAGCCCACAGAATCCATTTACCAGATATACCCATAAACTGAATGGCTGCCAATGGAAGTCCAGGCTTATGCTGGAAGTTCTGCTGAACTTCTAGGTATGAGGTCAGCCCTGCTCACATTCTCCTTCTAGTTCTAATCCTTCTGCAACATGTTTGAAACTTACCTGGAGATGTAAGTACAAGAAGTCATCAGCAGCAAACCCACAATTCCATTTTCTGTACATCTGTATTCTGCAGACAGATTCCTACGAGGGCTCTGCTGCACAAATAATCAGCATAACCTTGAATAGCTTTGGTTTAGGCTGCAGCATACACTATACTGTTATGCGTTCGTAACAGGTTGAGTTGAGACTTGGATTTGGCAACAGAACACGGTTTATTAACTCTGGGTACTTACAGAGCACCTGACCCAGAGGGCCAGGCGGATTGGTGTGTCGAACGTAACAAACAGCGAAGCAAGCGGAAAGGGTTGGGTTAGGCTGTCTAGACAAACTGGTCGATGGGTAGCCGATGGACGAGAGGATGAATATTGGTTGGTGCGATGGCGTAGAACACGTGAGGTGATCAGGCTCACGTCCGTTCACGGCGAGGTCCTAGGGAGACTCCGCCCATCCTCCCTCGCTGGCTCCCTTTATCAGTTTCTAGCCTCGTGAGATTTCGGCTACCCGTGACTACTACTGATTGGCTAGAAGGGAGGGGGGAGGGTACATGGCTAC
>JAGPOW010003685.1:70054328-70099366 GCA_030014935.1 Caiman crocodilus
GGCTACCCGTGACTACTACTGATTGGCTAGAAGGGAGGGGGGAGGGTACATGGCTACATGGCATTGCAAGCGGAAAAGAAGGGTTGTCCTTGTTGCGTTATTTTTAGCACGGCCATTTTGTTTTGTGAATAGTTATACTCCATTTTGATAACGAAATATTACACATATACATGATAAAGGGCAACTCAACGGGCTTGGGCTGGTTGAGGACAACCTGAGAGCTGACCCCTAGTATCACTGTAGGCATACCACAAAGACCTCCTTTGCACTATAATTATTTGGCCTGATAGCAGAATTATCCCCAAAGGAACCTGAAAAAAACTCATTAGCTTCTGCATGTTGCCCTGACCATTTAAAAACGTCAGAGAATCTCAATGTTGAAGGTACAATTATGTCAATTTTCTATAAGCTGGGGTGCAAAGTCAGTCCCAGAACACCCAGAGGAATGAAATGTTACGGGAGTCCTTCTCACACCTTTTATTTTGCCTATGTATATACAATGATGATCAGAAACAGCAAGCTATGGGAGAAATCTAATGAAACAGGGAATTTTAAATTATGTTTTTAATTTGGTTGTTCAATCAGGACCTGACAACATTTTTCACACAGGAGGCAATAACCACATGTAGCAAAAAAGTGACTCATTAGTTATGACATTTAAAAGATGATTTATTGAAACTATAGACTGCAGTGTGATTTCCACTGGGAGATTGTAGATATGAATAAATTTTCAAGCATGACTCTGCAGATAACCTTCAACTAGCTCTTCTGATCACATGAAATGTACTGTAACAGGTTGAGTTTGAGCACTTCTCACCCATCTAATGAAAACAACATGTCTTGTATAAAGAAAAGGAGTTTTACATTTTCCAGGACTTTTTCCTGGCTTGTGATGCACGCAACAGTACATGGTTGGTCATATTCTATATGCTTTGTTACATATCACTGCTACAGAGAGTGTAGAATAACTTTTTGGATATGAGGACACAAAAGCTCATCTAATTTTTCCCTAAACTATCCAGAATTCAAATTGTGCAAAAAAAATCGATGTGTCTTTCTGAAGGGGATTCAAGTGTTGGATTGCAAGAAAAAGCCCACTAAGTTAGTCTCTAATATAACTACTTTTTTAAACAAGAAAATAATGCTCTTTTAAGTTGATTGGAATTGTTTGCAAAGTTGTGCCAAATTCAGCAAATAGGTTTGGCTGGCAAAAAGATTAACATAAAATGTGAAAAAGAAATACTTTATAGCTGGCATTTTCCAAATGAAATGAATTGTGTGGTGTTTTGTGTGTTAAGAGGGGGTTAAAAAAACAAAAACAAAACAAACTGAACTGTTCTATTTGGATTTGAATAGACTATTTAGGTTGAGTTGAACTTTGTTTCCTCTGAGAAAACCTTTTCCTTTAAAGAAAAATGAATGTCTAGCATAAAATAAATAGGGTCTGCTAAGCAGGGCCCAAATCCAACTTAAAAATTGTCAGTTTTTAGAAACTTTGGCTATTATTTGAACTCAAGCTGCCAAACATGCTATACATAAACTAACTTCAAATTTACCGACTGGTCAAAACATATTTCAGATCAGAAGTTTCCTAATAAAGATTTCTTATTTACTGAGTTATAACCAAAACTAAATGCGAAAACCTCAAACAACAGTACTACAGAAAAATAGCTCCATTTTTAAGAGAAGAACATAAGCCTTGATCTTACAGGTACACTGATGATTTTACTTTAGTAGCACTAGTCAAAACCAATGAAATATCAGAAAGTATCACTATACAAATGTTTCACTGGTCTTTGGTTTATGCCCATATATTGTAAAGAAAGAAGAGGTTTTTTAATGTTATATGTTACATTTCAAACTCAAAGAAAAAGGTAAAAGATCCATTAGGCAATTCTTTCTAGCCCTCTCCTAAAAAAAGACTGTTCCCTATAGTTTTAACCCTATAATAAGACAGAGTTTACAGAGTTTACTTCTAAGTACATCAGGCAAGAGGAGCTCATCACCAAGACCCCATTTCATAGTCTAATAAACCTCATTATTCAGGAACTGCTATCTGCTATCATTGTTTTTCTTATTTGAATCCACTACATCCTTTAGATTTACCTGTGGTACATTTAAGGAATTCATTACTAGAAGCTAGATAACAAATACCAAATACCTGTGCAGCCTTCCCGCCACCTGCGCTCTCCATCCCCAGCTCCCCACAGACTCTGCCCCCTCCTACTACTTCCAGTTTTGGCCCACTTTCTGCCTCTTCCTGTCCCAACCTCACTACTCTCAGATGCTGCTCAGGCTGCTCAGACTGGGAACCCAAAGGACAGCATATGGAAGCTATAGATATTGTTTTAAAAATGATCCATTTAACTTCTAATTATATTGGTTAAATGGGTAACCAATTACACAGCAACTCGGACACAGCTTCTACTAGGATCTATTCCCTGGGCCCTTTGACAGGTGGAGGTGGAGGTGGTGGCAAGCCCTGTCAGATAACACAGGTCAAGTGAATCCCTGCACTGGGAGGGAGGTAGCACCTGTGGATGACCAGCTGATTGGCTAATTGACAAGTCATTAGGCTGCCCACTGTTTTGTTCTTTAATCACATACTGTTCCCCACTCCTCCCTTCCTCTCACCTTCTCCTACTACCCCGCCTCCATCCTGGCTGCCCTGCTGCCTTCTGGCTCCTGCTAGGCACCCCATGGCTTCCCTTTCCCACTTCCCTGCCAGACTGTACTCAACCTTGCACTTAAAAAAAAAAAAAAAAAAAAAAAGTAAGTTAACTGCTTATCAGGTCAGATCAGGCTACAGTCAGGTCAGACCAGGCCAGGTCTGTTACCATTATGACAGTAGATGGTAGTACTTGCAGCTCTCACTGCCAAAAGCTGGATAAAGGGAAGTAGCCTAGCAACCTCTATAGTATCTTCGGGCAGAGGAGCAACTTAGAGGGGGGTACTAGTCCTTACCCCTGGTGAAGGAAATGCCACAAAAAAGCAGACACCATGGCAAGGTAGACTGGGCTCTTCAGCCTTGGTTGGTAACCAGTCGAGGAATGGAGCCTCAGAAAGCAGATGAGTTGAAGATCTTTTTTTGTACTGGCAGCTCTTGCAGCCAAGCTGGCTCCAAACATACTGGCTTCTGCTTTTTCTTTGGGCTTAGTCAGCTAGGCTGAGAGGAAGACACTGATACATGCATCTCCATAGCAACTGCCTAGGACATTGTGGCCAAAACTGAATGGAGAGGATACTCTATCTTTGCTACCTGCATAGGCACAGCACAGAAGGAGGCAGTCACAAGTTATAAGCTCAACTCAGCTGGCATAGAGTATAGCTCCATGGTCACCTTTGTGGGTAGGAGGAACCAGTTGTATTCCACTGGTCAGCTACTACCTGCCTTAAGCCGTAAGGTGCTGACCTGCCATGGTCTGCCCACATGGTGCAGAGGGAGAGGCTGCAGCAGGACCTGGGCCGACTGCAAGAGTGGGTGGTGTCATCTGCAAATTTGCTAATGCATTTTTCAGATTTAATTTCAGTATAACATATGCAAAAATCTGTTTAATTTTAATTAGTGGAAAAGGGAGAAAAATATAAAATCATTGAAACACATAAATAAAAAAAAATGTATTGAATACAAATAGTTTTACTTTTGTTATGCTCCTTTCATGGAGTAAGAAGGGGGATTCTGAGCTAAAATATACCCCTAGATCAGTTTTCCCCATTTTTATACTAATATGAACTTAATACCTCATTCCACAATCAGTTTTTTCCATAAGGATTTTGAACACTCTTTTTGAGAGCCAGAGTTGATGGGAGAAGTTGAAGGATTTAGTCTTCAATAAATGTGCCATTATTACTGGGAATTACAGTATACTGATGTGGACAGAAAAAGATAGACTTTTAAACCCAGTGTTATACGCATTCAATTCACAGGAGTGAATTTGTTTTAACTTTGTGTTTGTTGCCATCTGCAGTTTCAGGAAAAACTCTTTAGATACCTCTCAAAAAGCCTGGTGTCTGCCCTGAGTCATAAAACTAGGGACGAGTATGCAACTTGTGTTCACTCTAATTCTGAGCTATTGCTAAAATAGCTATTTTGAAATGTTTATATTGCAAATAACAATGGGGTGCAGGAGAACACTTTATTCCTTAACTTGTGTGATCAGACTTAAAACAAGCACTCTAAAGGAAAAGATTAATAAACTAGCTTATGGTAGCATCTGTCTGCCCCTTTTCTAGTTTACTTTAACATAATTGTTTGTTTTGAATGTCAGATATGTGCACTAGACATGGTAAATATGCAGAATAAGTTGTGCGTGTGGCCCAGGCACAGCACTGAAGATTAATTGCTCTTCCTAAGAGGGTATATCGCTCTTTTCTCTCTCAAAAAGATGATAAATAGCTCAAATTAGACTCCAAACATGGATCTCCTATCTTTAAAGAGAAGACTGAGTACAATGCAATTTGTTCAAGCAAAGGCGCTAATATTTTGGAATAGCAATATAAGCACAAACATCTTTATGTTTCAGATAATAAAATGAGCACTCAAGTAAAACAGACAAATCCTCTCAGTGATTTAAAAACAATTAAGAAAACACTATAAATTGTGATCAAGTCATCATAAACAAACACCCATCACTGGGTCAAAAAAAAATCCATCCTTCATCATTCAAGTTACTTCTTAACAAGTAATATAGTATGTCACATGACAGTATAGTTCTAAAGGAAAAGAAATGTGAGCTATATTAATGTAGACTGCACAATTAAAAGGATGTGGCTAACCCCCTAGTTATTAAGATTACATCAGCATAACACAATAAAGAAGACTTATTGCCTAATAACTGTTGTTAGTCATGCAGGTTGTCAGTGCAGCTCCTTATTCATGAAAGTGAATCTGAGTGCCAATCTCCTCCTTACAGGGACATAGTGACAACTGGGGTCATTCTTATGTTCTGGTGAAGCCAAATATTCAGCAAAAGGTCACAGTATAAAGCCCCATGCAATTTCTACCTCATTTGAACCAAATGTGAGATGATGGGTATGATTCAGATTCATTTTCATTGAACACTATAATAGGGCTTATAGACTGCTCTCCACGGGGTTCTAACAGATTCTTGAATTTATCTAAACTGGCAGTCTACTTATTTAGATCAACTGTAGCTCCTTTCCTTACACTAAACAATTTATTTCCATTTTTTTTCTTCTCTATGCCCCTCCCTGGAAATATCTGTTCAATAACTCCCTACAGTGTGTTTCCTGTTCCATTTCTTACAACTTTTTTTTTTCATTCTCCCTATATTCTCTGGTTCTTTCATCCTCATCCTCATTTACAAGAAGCTGAGGAAGTGTATATTCTCAAATTTATTACCATCCCACAGAGTAGGAGCTTCTGGTCTAACTTCGAAGAGGTGAAGGGCTTGCTCAATCAGCTAAACTCCTTCCTCTACTTCGCTTTATTATTGGGGGTGATCTTATTTATTGCTCTCTGGAGAGATGGGATCAGAAACTGCTTCCCCTAAAGCTAGTCTCTGAACTGAGGGCCTTCCTCAGCTCTTCACCTACTTCTTACAAAATAGTGGTAGCAATAGCAACTGGAAAGAACGTGGTAAGGACCAAGAAGTATTGTTCTCCCAAAATTTGAAGAGCATGGACTTTCATTATGTAAGCTGAGTGACTCAGTTTACCCTTCTATAAAGATGATGTACCTGACGAGCATTGTAGCTCTGGTCAGGAACAAAACTTTGGAGTACTAGAGCTATCGTCTATCAGTATATCAGGTCTGAATCCCTCCCTAACTGACAGCATTAAACTCCAGAACATAGATGTATAATAAGATGACTGCTTCATAAGCTATTGAATTTTTCTTTTGGTATGCATGAACAGTTCAGGCAGGCACGAAGTTTCAGATGTTAATTTACTGACTATATGGAACAGGCTAGCAGGGGATACAGAACACTTCTCCATGGGCACCTAGGACTTCAAAGGTAGTTGTCTGACAAGATAATGTGGTTGTGCCAGTGTTCTGGCTGTGATCAAACTTTTTTTCAGTAATTTAAAATGAAAGGCTGTCTGCTTGTGATTATCTAAAAGCACTTCTGTGTATTCCAATTGCTCAGATTAAGACTTGCAAATTTTCTGATTTTCCACCCTTAGTTTAGTCTCTTTTTTTTTGTTTCTTTTTGTTTGTTTTGGGTTTTTCTAGGCATGTTGAAACACATAATTAATACATGATTAATAGATTTATGGAACTCCATAACAAGAAGCTCTAGATCATGCTTCTTGTGAAACTGACCTACAGGCCATTCAGAGAGCTTTAACCCACTGCTGTAATGTCCATATTCCAGCAAAAGAGTTGAAATGGCTTCTTAAGATCTTAATCCCAAACAAATACCAGCATATACTATAACTCTGTCAAACTATCTCACATTTAGACTTTTGCATGTGCTTTTAAACAATCTTTATCTCACTTTCCCCTCCAGGAATGAGGATACAGTCTTTCTCCAACAATAAGACTCAAAGACGCTGCATTTCTGTCATTGATTGCCAGCTTTGCCTGCAGTAGCAAGTTAAGAGCAACAATTTATTATAAAATGAACTGGCAATGTATTTGACTGCTTGGCCAAATTATGTATCAACACAAACACTGAGATACAGATGAAAGTACAAACCACACAAAATTCAACTCCTTCCATTAGTATCCTTGTTCAAAATGTATACTCTATTTGGGATTAAAGACGTGGGAAAAAGTTAAAGTTTAAATTCTATTTCACTTCAGGTGCCTAAATGGTAGGGTTGGGCAAAGCTTCAGTCCTTGATTCCATTCGGCAGAGATCTTGCCTGATTTGGTGGCCAAATCCCCGAATCCAAATTGGATCAGGAGACCCTTTAATCTTTTCAAATCGAATCAGAACCCTCTGAATTGATTCAGAGAGATTTGGAAAGATTTGGTGATTTGGACACAGACACAGCTTTAAATGTTTTTTCTACATACCTCAAGGTACCAGGCAGCTTGTGAATGCTGAGATGCTGGGGCAGATGGAACACCCCCCAGGAGCATGCAGTGCACTCAGCTCAGACCTGTAAGTGGACCAGAAGCATTTCCAGTCCACTGAGGAGTGTGCAGGGGCCCGCCCTGCACCACCCTGGCTTGGCAATTGGTGACTCTTGGGTCTGCAGGGGCTACTGGGGTCCCCCCTCAGCCAATCACTGAGCCAGGGAGCATCGGGGGGCCCCCCTGCATGCTCCCCGGCAGATCCAGAAGCGGATCAGAAGTACTTCTGGTCCACTTTCAGGTTCACTGGTGATCACGCGGGGATCCCCCCATGCTCCTGTGGGACGTTCCACCTACCCCAGCATTGTAGCATTCACAAGCCATGCCTGGTACCTTGAGGTATGTAGAAAAAAACATTTAAAGCTGTGTCTATGGCTGAATCAGTATCAAATCTTCAGATTTGGATTCAACTGAATTGAATTGGGGCAGTGATTTGAATCAACGGATCAAATCACTGTCCCTGATTCAGCCTGAATCCAAATCTGAATTGAATATCTTAATTGCACACCCCTACCAAATGGTACTTCACCAATTCTGGATTTTATTTTGCTCTGTGGAAAAATAAATAAAATAAAAAATTATTCAATTATTAAATGAAAAATTATTAAATTCTTTTGCCCCAACTATGCACTAGCATGTGTCATTAAACAGCGGCTTTTGGAGTTATTTCTAAAACAAGCAGCATCCAGACTAGCATTCCCCCTTATATGCTAGTTCTGAAAGCGTTAATCTGATAGATGCAGCTACACATGGATTGCTAGCTGCTTTAATTTTGTAGCAATAAGAACAAAAGTTTAAAGGGCCATCAGTTAGAAGGGTAAATTGACTATTAAATTGACAATCTCAAAACTATTCCACAGAGTCCATTGAAGAGTCAAGAATTCCAATGTAATGGAAAGGGCAATTTCTTTCAGCTTTTGACAATTCCTTGCCTGCCCGCTTTTTGATGTTGCCCATCTTGGTTGATAGTGTTTATGTTGGGATAAAAAGGGAATTTTGTATTAGCAGTTAAAAAGATAGAGAAGACAAACACATTATTTATAAAAATGTCTTTGAATAACTTACAAACTAAAACAAAACTGAGGCACAGTACACTAACTGTACTAGTAGCTAATGTTCCCTCTGCCTTCATTTTTAAAACACTGATATTTTTTATGACGTTCTGTATCTAATCACTCTGGATCCCATTTAAACTCTCAGTACGTTGCAAATTTTTAGAAATGATGGCTAGAAAATAGTATTTAGAGGTTTTCCTTTGGGAATTGGCTTGTAGGTAAAGTAAACATGCATAAAATAGTGGCCCAGGGCAACAGCAAGAGTTAATTGGTTTCTAAAAGCCTGTTTCTGATTAAGTTTACTTCAAGGCCCCCTGTGTCTGAAGCCAGCGGACACAGAGACTGGGAAATTGAAGACATGTGCCACAGTGTTCTATAACATGAGATAAAGGACTCTACTGCATTAGCCAGGTCACAGTGCCCAAGTTTAGAGTATGGCAGGGCACTGCAAGTGCTTGCCACTTTAAGGGCGAGAAGCTAGCAGCCGACAGGTGCCTGATGAGGGCAGCCATTTTGGATCTGGAGCTGCCCATATAAACAGGGCATTTGCTTTGTTGCTGAAGCTGAACATCGCTTGGCTGCAGGTATCAGATGGAGGTAAGGGAGGAGCTGCAGGAGATGGTTAGGAAGCTCCTGGTCCTGCATACGACCTAAAACTGCACCCTGCTGGGAGCGGGTGCCTGGTGAGGCTCTAAGTGGCATGGGAGCCCCCAGAAAATGCAGGCCAGTTACCACCCCAGTGAAAGGTGGGTAGGGGTGCCTTAGCCCTAGCCCTCACCTTCGGATGCGTTTGCATTCCATTGGAGGTAGTTGCAGGGCTCCAAGCCCCAAAGAGGAGAGTGGGGGAGCCAAGTACATCTGAGGCCACCTGAGCCCTGTGGGGTGCAAGCCCTGAGGAGGAGAGTGGGGGGCCAGGTACGGCCGAGGACGCCTGAGCTTTGTGGGTGTGAGAGACCCCATGAGGGAGAGTTGGGGCCAGGTACAGCTGAGGCTGCCTGAGCCCTGAGGGGATTTGAGACCCTGAGAGGGAAAGTTGGCCGCCAGGCATGGCTGTGGCCACCTGAGCCCACTGGGGAGTAAATCCTCATGGTCCCCACAGTGAGGGGGCAGTCTGAAGCCCCAAGTAAGACGGGGCAGAAATTAGGACACCAATGAGGGGATAGCCCTAGTGAAGGCGGCCACAATCTGTAGCCCCAAGTGAAGGGTGGTGCGGTAGCCCCAAGTGAGGGGGCAGTGTTGTAGAGCCCCAGAGAGGGGGTAGCTGCAAGTAAGGGGTGGTGATCTGGTAACCCCAAGTGAAGGGGTGGAGTTGTGGAGCTCAAAAAAGGGGGTGACGTGGAGCCCCAAGCAAGGGGACTAGGCCCAAGTAACTCTCCAGACACCTGATGCCAAGATTTGGGCCAGGGTCCGAGTGAACGGGAACTCAGCCCCAGAGCAAGAGAGGCGAGTCCTGACCCCAGTAAGTCCTCCACTTCTGGGAGGCAGAGTGTGGATCAAAGGTAACATCCATAGTATGACCTGCTGCCCCTTGTGGGGAGTGAGAGTCTCCTGTGAGACCCTGGGGCACCAGTAGTGGTGTGAAGTATCCCAGCTCCCCACATCCAGGGACTTGGAGAGAGCATGGGGCCAGTGAGGCCGGAGGTAGAGTGCCCCTTGACAGGCCCATGCTGTGGCCAGGACTGAGAAGGTCAAAAGGGCTAGGCGCCCACCGTTAGGGGCACCCAGAGTTGTTGGCATGGGTCCCCACCTGGCCTTTGAGGTAAGGCCAGGAGCCCAAATGAACACGGCGTAGGCCACCTGAGTGGAGGGATCAAAAGTAGGTCCTGCCAGGAGGATTCTGGAGCCTAATGTGGGGCTGGTGTGACTGTTAGCATCTAGATGACATCTGCGAGGCTTGGGGTCGTGGTGTAAGGGTGGTATGGAGCAACGAACACCCCCCTTATATCGGGGTGTAAAGAAAAATAGACAACCTCCCACCTTATTTAACAGCTTATTAATTTTCCAGTGAGTCATGGCAGGAGAGGCAGAAGGGCAGCATGCCCAGAGGCAGGTGGGAGGTCGGTGATGGCTAGCCTGAGAGAAGCCCACTTTGACACATAGAGCCCTTGGGATTCCTGGTTTTGGTGGACAGAGCAAATTAGGAGATTGGTAAATGCCCAAAATAAGATGTGTACATGTGATGGGATTGTTGGAACAAAGGAATATGGTGACAGGACACAGCATGGACAATATGATGACCACAAGGAAACTAACTGATGTCCAGAGATGAAGAGTCATCAAAGAGGAGAAAGAATACCAGAAGTGGGATTTCAGAGCAGTAAAGGGTCCCTGAGAGGGGAACCCGAGGCTACCATGGACAGAGGGCCGACTACCAGCTCGTCTCACCTTGCCCCCCCACTCGCTGGGGTAAGTTTGGGGAGCCCTGGCCCTCAACCTCCAAGCTCCTGATTACTGACATTCAACAGAGAACCACAGGGTGAAGCTCACGTACTGGCCAGACATACCTTCCCTCTGTGACACCCTTACACTGGTAGATCTGGAATTGTTTGTTTTGCCTGCATTATTCTTTTCTGCTATCACTGTGTATCAATACAATTTGCCTATAATCTAATGGAGAAGCCATGGTTGGTCTGAGGGTTTGGGTCCACCCAGGATAAGGTATCTGGGTTATAAATCCAGTGCCAACAGGAAACAGCACATTTTCACAGGAATATTTCAAGCTATTTTATTTAAAACATCAAGTAGGTTACTTCTAAGCACAAGAAAGTAGTCTAAAAATATAGATCCTTCATGCAGATAAATGTTTTCCAAACACTTCTTCTTCTCTTATGTATTACATTACTACATAATGCAATACATGACACTCTGATCAACTCCCCAAAAACCTTAAGGCAGAGGAAAGCAGTTAATTTTTGGAATCCTACTCTTTCCTGTATTTATAATGGTACATAGGTCCACAAATAAAAGGTAGGGCTGTCAGTTCATTGCAGCTAGCTTATGCAATTAATGCAAAAACAAATTAACATGTTTATTTTTTTCACATTAATTGCACACATTTAATTGACCAGTGGATCAAACCAGCCAGAACCCATACACACAAACCTGACCTGTGCCACACCTGCTCCAGACTCAGCTGCTCATGCTGATCAGTAGCAATACTGGCAGCATCCAGGCAGAAGCTACTACTAGGCATAGAGGAAAAGTGGCCCCTCTCCATTACTGCTGCCAGGCCCTTCTTGCTGCAGTGGAGCCCACACCCAGGCTGTCCTGTTTCTCCTCTCTGCTACCAGTACTGCTGTCTCCAGGCCACCCAGTGGAGCAGCGGTTGCAGTGCAGAAAAGCTGTATGGCAGCCTGGGTATATTCCAGGCAGCTGCAGCAAGAAGGGCCTGGTGATGGTGACGGGGAAGTGGCTACTTTTCCCCCATGCTGAATAGCAGCTTCTGCCTGGCTGCTGCTCAGCATAGGCAGGTGCGTTTGGAGCAGGAATAGGGCAGGCTGGGGTCATGGCTGGAGCCTGGATTCTGGCTGGTCCACTCTGGTGGGGTGAGTCTAAGGTGGGTGTGAGGTGGCCAGGGTCAGTGCTGGGGCTGTACTGTTGGTGGTAGCAGGCAGGAGTCACAGGCTGCATGGGCTCCAGGCTATTGGGTGGTGGGGGTGCTGACTTTTGTTTAACTATGTAATTAAAATTGTGGTTAATTGCAACTATTTTTTTTAATTTCACAATTAACTGAAATTCATTTTTTCTAATTGTTTGTCAGCCCTACTAAAAAGACATAATATTTTGTATACCTTGATGAAAATGGGGTATAGGAAGCCATTTGGGATGGGCTGGAGGATTTGCTGTCTTGGCTAACAGGGTAAGAAGTGAGACAGGGTGGGGTTGAGTTTTAAAGTTTTAGGGTATTGGTTGGAGAGTCTGTTACTTCTGTCTTGATGGTTGTTTGTCTGTTCTTATAAGCTGTGATGAACCTTTCTGGACAGAATAGGATACAAATCTAAATCTAAATGCTAATAATAATTTACATTGAATCTAATATCATCATTTTTTTTTTTAAATTCACTACTGCTATAAATATACCAAGAATCTCAGAACGCCTCTGTAAAACCAACTTCCAGGTACTATTTGACATATTTCTGGACAGCTTGCCTGTCATAAGACCATATAGCTTTTAAAAAAATGTTTATCATTATATGATGAATAGTTAGATGAGAGCTCATCTAAGGTAAACTGTCCCAAAATTTCATTTACCTTAAAACTTAGTTTATTTTCAAATCAACAAAGAAAAAGCAAGTCTTTTGCCACTTCTCTCATCGTAGAAAGACAGTAATGGTTTAGCTTTCTAAAGAACAGATTCTGACAATATTATATCTTGGTTAGAGAACAATGCTAACAATGTAGTCTTCAAAATCCATGTAATTTTTTTTACTGACACATTAGGAATTTTCACAAGGCCGTTCTAAACAATCACACTGACAGGCAGCAGAGATGGCAGAGCCGAACACTATGCATAGCACAAATCTTACTTAATCCTCACTGGGCATGCCTACACATGCACACTTACTATGAAGTAATTTAGGTTACTGTGCTTGAACCAAAAATTGCTGTGCAATATGGGCTCATGTCTACATGTGCATGCCTGTACTGCACAGTAACAATGATAACTTATGCTGACTTGGGCATAAATTTGATACCTGCATTATGCACATATCAAATTTATGTCTGATTAGTTACTGCACAGTAGCGCACATGTAGACACCTTACTGTGCAGTAACACTGTGTGCGTGGACTGACTTGGGACTATCTTTAGTCCAAAATCAGTCCCCACTCAGAGTTACTGAGCTTTAATGGCTACATGTGTAGACGTCAGCCTAAAAATCGCTTACTGCACAGTAAGTTACTGAACAGTAAATACACATCTAGATGCACCCACTGCATATGGGATTTCAGAATTTTATTAGCAGAAATAATAATTACCTATTTTCAGTTTTGCTTGGTTGACCTCTCTTAGTCTCATTGTTCCTACTGTATGAAACAGTTAATGCCTTTCAGACACATTTTCCTTAAACAAAAAAGATTTTAAAACATATCACACAACATTCTTTTCTTTCCAATATCATTCCAATAGATGGTCTTTACATCCATCAATACAATGGAGCAGGATTTGTTTATTAAGACCAAAGCAACTTACTGTGAGAGCAAAAAAAGTGTTCTATCAATGACAGAACTTATGAATCAGGTGGTGACTTGAATTTTAAATAGAGAGCATTCTGATCCCCAGCATTATCTTTTGCCAACCATTGTGTCAATAGCTTGAATAAGAAAAGATATCTGAATAATTTGTTATGTACTTTAAATTGTCACCAGTGCCAGTCCCTCCACAGGAGGTGGATAGTCTTCCAATGTACAGGAAAATCGTTGTTCAGTCTAATGACTAAAGAGGCCAATCGCAGGGCTCCTCTACAGGTATAGGTAAAGGCACAATGGGATCTAATATGTGATCCACATAATTGTGTCTCCTGCCATGCCACATGTCCATAGTAGGAGGTGTGATTGTGAAATTGTTCATTAGAGCCCATCCCGCCTTATCTCTGGTGCAGGGGGAGCCTGGGATCATGATTATTCAGATATCATGATCCCAGGCTCCCCTTGCACTGGTGCCTTTGGCTGCAAGCCATGCAGTTGATGGGACTTGGTGTTTTCTGCACTGCCCCTGTGGTGAGCCCTGAAGCTGTGGGCTGCAAGACTTGCAGCATGGGCAGCACTAGGAATGTGGCCCCCAATGTAAGCATTGTTGGCTGTGGGCTTGCACTGAAGACAGTGGGAGGAATACTGCCCCCACTGCAAGCCCCACACCTCAGGAGGGTCTCTGCAGCAGCAGCATTCTACCTGCTACTGCTGCTGGAAACCCTACTTAAAATGTCAGCTGTGGGCCTTGCAGCATGGGCAGCATGGAGGAATGAGCCTCATGAGCATGGGAGAACGAGTTGCCCCTACTGCAAGCCTCACAGCCAAAGACACTGCTCCACTACAAGCTCCACAACTGACAATACTGCCACCACTGTGAGCCTTGTGAGTTGCAGGGCTGGCAGTGGGTGGTACTTTCCTGTAGTTGAGAACCACTCAGTTGATGGGGCTCCTAACCACAGGGCCTGGCTACACATTCAATTAAAGGAACAATTAGAAGAAGCAATACAATTATTATACATTTTTTGTGGAATAATTTACACCATTAACTGGTTGCATGTGTAGCTGGGTTACAACTTAAGGGGTGGTTACCTGGGCAATCACGCTATAAATGTAATGTGTGGAGAGGGTTTGAGTTCTGCATGTTCAACTGTAGACATGGCAAATTGTTCTAGGCAGGGCCAACACTAATGGGGTACAGGGCCCTAGGGCAAATCAGCCTGTGCAGAGCCCCTTTAACACTGCAGGGGGCTCATGGGACCCCTGCAAAAGCAGGGCCCAGGCTGAGGTTCCCGCCCCCCGGGGGGTGGGGTCTCTGCACTTCTTCTGCAGCACAGGGTAGAGCTGCCAGGACCAGGCAGATACTGTGGGAGGGGCCACAGCCATTCCACATGGCTCCCTGGATACCTCGCAAAGCATGGGGCCCAGGGAGGTCATCTCAATTTGCTGTGCCCTAGGGATGGCCCTAGTTCCAGGAGCAAGGACTGAATCCTGGTGATTTTGGGTAACAGCTCTTTCCATTTGCCACTCTCATGTATCCACCTCCATAGTAGAGAGACTTTATTTTAAAATAACGTTGTGTTTTACATGATGGTTCCAGGGGGGATGATTCTGTGCTTCAGTCACCCAGGTATTAATATCAACACTGCAGCTCTTCAGATTTGCCTTCAAGGTGTCCTTGAATCTTTTATTTTGCTCACCTTTAGAGTGGTGACTATTGGTGAGTTGGGAGTATATGACCTGTTTCAGAAGCTTGTTGCCAGGCATTCTTAGGACATGTCTTGTCCAACTGAGATGGTGCTGCACAAACATGGCTTCAATCCTAGTGTTCATTCTTCTGTCCTTCCAATTAATACTGAGGATTTTTCAAAGACAATCACTGAAAGCAATATTCCAAGGCTTGTAGGTGTTTCCAATACGTTGTCCAAAGTTTCACACCCATACAGAAGGGTAGGGATGAAAACACCTAAGTAGATGAGAATTTTAGTTTGGGTACTGATATCACAAACATCAAAGGCAGAATTCTGGAGACATCCAAAGGCAGCATTGACAGATTTTATCCAGTGCTGAATATTGTCTACTTTTGCTTTTTAGGAAAGATGACTAACCCGCTCCAAATTCTCCAAGCATTCTCTCTAACTGTAATGTGTATAGGAGCAGGTGATTGGCTTGGGATGGGTTGGTAAAGTATCTCAGTTTTTGTGAAGTTGACAATGAGTCACACATTTTATGTGCTTCACCTCAGCAGCCAAGAGTGACCCAGGATTCTTCAATTGATTGGGCACACACAAAACAACCATCGGCATAGTTAAGATCTGTAATGGTGTTGGTTCTATTGGATTTAGAACATAATTGGTTGATGTTAAAGAGATTCCCATGCAGGCAATATGGATTCTGATTGCAAAATGGAATTCTATCAGCAAAAAGATATGGAATAGCTACAATAAAGATGGAAAACAGTGTTGGTGAAATCACACATCTTTGCTTGGCTTCAGTAATAATAAGTGAAGGGGGCTGTTTTCAAACCACTGCTTAGCAGGGTTATGTGAAGCTTCAGTCCCTGATTTGATCTGATGAAAATTTGGCCCAATTCAGTGGCTGAATCTCCAAATTAGAATTGGATTAGGAGACCCTTTAATCTCTCCAAATCAAATTGGAACTCTCTGAATCAATTCAGAGAGATTAGGAAAGATTTCAAGATTTGGACACAGACACAGCTTTAAATATTTTTTCTATATACTTCAAAGTACCAGGTAGCTTGTGAATGCTGTGATGCTGGGGCAGATGGAGCATCTCACAGAAGTGCGGGGGACTTTCCAGCACATTCGGCAGCAGACCCGAAAGTGGACCAGAAGCACTTCCAGTCAACTTCTGGGTCTGCCGGGGAGCATGCAGGGCCCCCTGCTGCGCTCCCCTGGCTCAGTGACTGGTACCTCCTGGGCCAGGGGGGGTACCCAGGGGTTCCCCCCCTTGGTCAATTGGTGAGTTGGAAGACATGGGGGGGGAGCCAGGGAGACCTGGAAGTGGACAGGAAATACTTCCAGTCCACTTCTGGGTTTGCCACTGAACACGTGCCCCCTACCCCGCACTCCTGTGGGATGCTCCATCTGCTCCAGCATCACAGCATTCATGAGTCATGCCTGGTACCTTGAGGTATGTAGAAAAAAACATATAAGTCTGTGTCTATGGCTGAATTGCTGATTTTTCCGAATCAACATCAAATTTTCAGATTCACCTGAATTGAATCGGGGACAGTGATGCAAATCAACAAATCGAATCACTGTCCCCAATTCAGGCTGAATCTGAATCTAAATTGAAAATGGCACTTTTTCCATACACCTGCTGCTTAGGATGGCTTTTGTCATGTTGCGGTTTAGAAATCTGAAATGTTAACACATTTTGGCAAGCATTCAAATATCATCAGAATTGTCTATATAACATCTCTATTGATTGAATCAAAGTTTTTAGTCAGATCAATGTAGACTGTGAAAAGATCTTGTTGCTCGTGGTACTTCTTCTGAACCTGTCTACAAATAAATATCATATCTATTGTACCTGAGTGGTCAGAAACCTCTTTGGGATTTGGGTAGAATCAACTGGGTGAGGAGAGTAAGTCTACTGAGAAGAATGCAGGCAAGGATCTTCCCAGCTACAGGCAGGAGTGAAATGCCACAATAAGTGTTGCAATCTGATGTTTCTCTTTCTTGAATATGGTTAGGATTCTGGCAACTCTCAGGTCACTGAGAATCTGTTCATGTTTCCAGATTTTCAAAATAAGGACATGTAGTTAGCAAGAGACTTTTTTCCACCATGCTTATAGACTTCAGCTGGTATTCCATCAGGACCTTATGTTTTGTTTTTGTTTTCCATCTTCTTAATGGTTTTCTTAATGGTTTTCAAGACTTCTTGATAAGTTGCTAGGTCTGTAAGGTACTCATTGGTGGGGTAATGTGGAATGGCTCTAATGGTACTGTCTTCAAAATTTAAAATTTGAGTTCATAAACTCCTAAACGTGCTCCTTCTAACATGCGTTAATGGTGGAGCTGTCTTTGAGGAGTGTTGTCCCATCCTTGGACCTCATAGGAATGGCTCCTTGTGTCCATGACCCATATATAACTTTGACTGCACTTAAGGAACTACATGTCTTGGCTGTCAACAGACAGACAAGGTTCCTTGGGTGAATTTGTTATCTTTTATTAGACCAACCCAAATGGCTGTCAACAGGCTTTTGAATCTCTTTTGCTTTATCATCCCATTACTTGATTCTTTAACTAATTAATTTTCCTCTGGGTCTTGGCTTAAATGTGGTGATAAATGTCTCATTTCTGTTTGGAGTTGGCATCTTTTTGCCAAGTTTTGAAGGCTCTTCTTTCTGTTGAGGAGAATGGAATTTCCCTATCATATGCATCAAACCAGCCCTGATGCTTCTCCATGGAGAAAACGAGAGATTTTTCATATGGCAGATGCCTTTCTTGAGGTTCTCCCAGTGATCAATGATGTCAAGATCATTAGGGAAGTTGGAGAGTTTCTCACTTAGGCACAACTGGAGATGATAAAGCAGTGTCTTTCAAGCACTCAATAATGATCTCATACTTGGGTGCCTGTGTTGTTTATGTCATTTTGGGGCAATGCAAATAGAAATGATGAAATGCATTAAGCAGTAATATGGATGTTGTGATGGCCCCAGGCATGCACTATGATGTAGTCAATTAGGCACCAGTGTTCTAAGTGGAGCTGCATCCCTGATGTTTTCCATTTGTTGCTTTGATAGAAAAGGGAGTTTGTGGTGATGAGATCATTACCCCAAAACTTGCTTAGAAGAAGAATTTGATTTGAATTGACTTTCCTCACCCTTCCCTTTCCAAGTGTACCTTTCCATAACTCAAAGTCCCTGCCCACTCTAGCACTGAAATCACCAAGAATTATCTTCTTTGAAGACAGATGACAGGACATGATTGAGCTTAAAACAGAATCCTTCCTTTGTTTAATCATTTGGATTGTGTTGGCGAATATGCATTGGTTACTAATGCATGTTGTCTATCGGTCAGTGGAAGATGAAGAGTAACGAAATGCCCATTGATGACAACTGGATATTCTGACACCTGAATAACAAACAGTCTTAATAGCAAAACCAACTTTGTGGCTGTGTCTCTTTCATCTTTTCCTTTTCAAAAAAAGGTGTAGCCACCACCAGGAGCTGTGAGTTGCTCTTCTCTTACACATCTGGTCTCAATAAATGCAGCAATGTCAATATCAAATCGTGCAAGTTCTTTGGCCATGAATGCTGTGCTTCATTCTGGTCAGTCACCTTAGGATTGTCCATCAGGGTATGGATATTCCAAGTGGCACACTTCATTGCTTGATTTAGACTGCAGATAGAGTGATCTCATTGGATGTTGTTTTCCAGGCAGTGAAATGAGACAGACTGGTTAGGACATTTTTCCTAGCTTCCTCTCGATAGAGGGTGAACAGAGTAAATGCTAAATAGACCTAAATAGAAGAAGATGTTAGGGTGTAGTGGAACCTAAGAAGAGGCTGATCCCAGCACCCCAAGAATTATATGACTTTTTATCAACTGTCTCTGTAGGAAGCTAATCTCTAATGCATAAATTGAAGTAAAGTTATTATCAACACTGAAACTAGCTTAACGTTTTCTCATCCGCATTATAGATAGTAATAGGGAAATGAATGATTTACAAATTTTGATCTTCCATTACTCTCAAAGACAATTACAGCTACCCTAGGTAAATGTTAGGGTGGGCATCTTTGCTTAAAGATTTGTCTGTGTCTGAAGATGAACTCTCCAGTATATTTATTTTCTGACCAGTAGGAATACAGGAATCATTAAACACTAGCTCAGCTTGCATACATCACATATCATAATCAGCATTTAGTTTACAGGTTTTGAAAAATGGCTCTATCCTCCACAGTAATAATAGAGCAGTGCTGAATTAATATTCTTAAAACAGCCAGCCACTACCTATTATGTATTAGGAAGGTTAACAACATCTTCAGTAATGCATTCTGATGATAAATTACCTAATTATACATGGTTCTGGGGTGTGATTGGCATCAGGCCAGGGTTCCAAAGCTAAAGTAAGAATCTGGCTGAAATCTTCTGTGTTGTTGTACGAGATAATGGTTCCTTTTTTTTTCTTTAACCAAATATTTAAGGTTCCCTTGCAAAACTTCTCTATGACTTATAGCATCAAACGATGCTGACTTTCAATGGAGAGTGAATTCTTAGTCAATTCCTCATTGTCTATCTCTGAAAGATAAGATCAATACCTATAGGTACTCTACTGTAGATACCACTCCATTAACAAAAAGCTTTGCACTTGTAGGCCACATTTACACAATGCTTTCATAATAATAGTTTCATAGCTAATATACACAGATAAGAAGATAACACCATAGCATCAGACACCGCTCTTGCATAATTTGTCATATATGTGTAGAATCAAGACATAGTCTAACTGTTGGACAGGAATAAAATTTCACCCTGAACCAGTCGCATTCTTATAAATGAGTAAATTACAGGCAGATATCTGCTCTAGCTCCAGCTCCAAGGAAACAAGAGACAGATGCATTTGATATTCCACCATATTAAATATATCACCAGTCAATCCCTATTAGAACATTCTTTTGTTTCCCCTGATGTATGATTACAGGTCCAGTAAACACTAAGAAACAAAAGGGGATGGGATTTTTTTCCTTGGTTTTCCATTACACCTCTGGTTGGGCAAGCTGAGACTAGGGCCATACACAAACATTCATTTCTAGCAGTGGAAAATTCCCATCACTATAAGTGATTCTGAGAGAGGGAGAAGTATTGACATTTAATACTTATCCCTTGCACCTTCCTGAGACCAAGCTGAACCTGATCTGAGGGGAAAAAAAACATGTGCTGCTCCAGTCCTCCCACTTGTAGGAAGACAGGAGCAGTGGGGCAAAGTGGGGATTCCAGAGTGAGAAGTATGCAGGGGGAGGTGCTACTTCCTCAGCTCAGCTGCTAGGCACTGGGAGCTGAGCAGACTGTGGTCACCTGCTCCACACATAGTGGCATTTAAAGCCTGCAGCGCTGAGAACTAGGGCAGGGAAAGCCTCCCCAAGCCAGCTTCGAGGTGATCCTAGCTTCACGTTGCTGCTCTTAACATCCACCTGAGTAGTAGGGCAGAGATTTAAAAGCCAGAAGAGGTGGAAATAGATTTGGGAAGGCTCTCCTAGAGTCAATATCCTATACCCACTGACTTACATCAGCAGTGCAGGTGGCAAGGGGAAGCAAGCAAGCAGGGCCAGGAACCAAGCTCCATGAGGCTCTTCTTGGCTAGGCACAACCTTTACACATAAACTGGTTTAAGTGATCAGAGACTGGCTTAAACCTGTTACAGAACAGATGTTCAGTGCACAAAACCTAGTTTGAAAATGGCTGAAACCAGTTTGAGATAAGCCAGGTTGAATGTAATATCAGACTTAACTGATTTGGGTCAAGCTGGTTTATACAATGTCTGTCTCAAACCCCTTTCTGGTTTACATTAAATGAGAGTCCCTGTGCAGCATCTCTGGGCTGGGTGGGGCTCTCTGCTCCAAAGAGCTGAGCTTGCCCCTCCCCTCTGCTCCCTGGCTGCAGTTCCAGCAGAGATTGCATATACAGTGGGGTCTGCCTGGCTTCCTCCTGCTGCTCCCTCCCCCTCACTGCTACTTCCTGAAGCAGGGATTCCTCCCTCCCCTCTGCCTTACACAGACACCTCTCAGCATTAGCTAGCATACCACATGCTGGCTATGGTCCATGCTGAGGGAGAGAACAAAGGCAGACAAAACAGTGTCCATTTAGGGCTTTTGGGAGTTAATTAACAGTTAGCTGGTAACAGCTCTGTGTTCCTTCCTTGGCAAAAGTTGTTTAAGAGCTTGAACTAATGAGAGAAGCTTTTCTTTTCTTAATGGGCTGATAAACACTGAGTTAGGGGTGATAAACACTGTGTTATCAACTCCCTACTGGACTGCTGGGGGGGGGGGGGCCAGAATTTGTATCAAATCAGAGCATTTTGCTGTGGCTTGGCCATACCCTACTTCAGCTCAGCACTAAAGAAGGGAAGAGAGGGTTGCTCTAGTGTCCCCTGGATTCTAGCTTGAGCCACTGCAGGCATGTGCCTTCATTTGTGAAATGAAAAGGAAAAGTCTATCCACTCCAAATCGAAATTATAAGCTTTGCAAGTTAAACTAACCTGCAAAAATTGAATCAATTCAGGCTTAGGCTTGTTGAACATCTGTCCCTAGCCCTTGAGCCTGATTCCTGGTCTCTTGGCTTTGCAATCAAGTCCCTGCTGCCCAGCTGTGCAGCAGCAGTAAGATTTAAATAGTGATTTTCCCAATAGAAACTGAACATCTGTGCATGCCCTACAACACATTAACTTACAATAGAAGTCCTGTAATTTTAAATTCAAGTACTGCAGGGTACAGAGATGCAAATTTTTTAACAAAATACAGCCTGTTCCATGAGATGGTTTGATCAAAAGGTATTATTTTATTTTGCTCTTAAGGAACAAATAAAATGACAAAAACTAAAGATTAAATTCTCTTCCCCTAACAAGGCTTCCGCCAACACTGTCAGACTTGGGGCAACTTTTGGCTTAAGTGAGAAGCTAATTTACCTTCCTGGAATGTTTGATATCTCTATCTGTTAGTCTCCAATAGTGTAAACAGGAGACCTAATCACTGTTTTTCCTCTGGTTCCAAAATAGCCTGCCCTATTTGTGGTAACCACATCTACTTTAATAAACTTCATTCCAAAATATGTATAAAATACTACATTGTATTAGTAACAGGGAATTTTGTTGCAATTGACTCTCTTTATTTCCAACTTTCACAACAACCTGCCCTATTAGAATAATGCATACCACAAATTTTTTAACCTCCAATCATCTGGCTCCATTTCCATTGATAAAATAACCAATGCCCATCATATGCTCTTAAGTAACAAAATAATCCTACTAACAAATGTATTACTGTTTTAAGCACACCATTACTTCAGCATTCATAGGAATTACTGCATAAAGCAAAACAGGAACATGTGAATACTCATAAATTCCTGGGAATAATTCTATATTATCTCTAACTAATTAACACTTATCTCCTTTGTTTAAACCAAGCACAATTTCACCAGAAAATATGCAATTTAACAGAGTTTAGATTTCTATGAACATAAAGCTTTTTTACCTTCCCCCTCTTAATTGGAAATTATTTTCTTTTCTATTCACAAAGCCTCAGCAGAACTTAATCAAATAAAAAAGGCTGGCCACTCAATGTGCTTACAAGTCTCATGTTCCTTGCCCAACTAAATGGATTAGAAACCATCCAAAAAGTTCAAAGAACTCATTTAGGAATTATCTTTAAAGAGTGAAATCTTCTCATTGAAGATTTTCATGATGTGCTTGCTAATATAGTTTTGATCAAAGATGAAGGCCATTTTCAGATCACAAGTTACAAAGTATTTTGAATTTTTTGAAGACTGAAGTCATAAGTGACTCTAAGCGGGCACTCAGTCAACTGGAAAAATTTTGGTTCTGTTCATGTTCCATTCTACAGAACAAGTTAGGAATTGGAGATGCCTGTGGACAAAATGACATTTTATATAAGCAAAAGGATAATCATGTATGCATGGGAAATCTATACTAGATGTTTTTCATCCACTTGCAAGAAAAATGCTCTCCCTGAAAAGCTTCCTATAATTTCTGCAAATTGAACAATTCTTATACTTTCCTACATAAAAGCCCTTGGATACTTAACTTTCCATCCTTAGGTGTTTTATATTTACCTTCCTGTATATAATCTGTTTTACTCCTGTTTGTTCCAGAGCGTTCAGTAGCATCCTTCACTGATTCAGGCATGAAAGTGTTTAACCCTTTCTTCCCTGCAGCCTACACAGCTGACCTCATATATATTTCATATAAAAAGCCTGTTTAAAATGTTGTTATTGAGGTTGCAAAATTCTCCCTGTGTATACCTTTAAAAAATCAATTTTTCATTACATGATCACATTTTTTTTTCCATTGGACCCATGCTTCATTCACTGTGCAGAAAGAATGGCACCTATTTAATGAGTAGCTATTTAGTATTGTTTTACCTGCACTATTCAATGTGTAGCCTTAAGATTTCTTTACTGCCTACTATTCAAACTGCTCTCATGGGCATCAAGTGATGTTCTCCACAACAGTACAAGAAGCACCTAAGAATT
Organism: Caiman crocodilus; assembly: GCA_030014935.1. Classification (NCBI taxonomy): domain Eukaryota; kingdom Metazoa; phylum Chordata; order Crocodylia; family Alligatoridae; genus Caiman; species Caiman crocodilus. The sequence continues at coordinate 70,077,850 of JAGPOW010003685.1, forward strand.
TTGGGTGCCCAATTTCATGGACCTCAAACCTAAGTTTTCTAAGTATTTATTTACTCAGTTCATTGTGTGTTTAAAGAACAGTTATCAATTTCAGTTGCAGTTACACATCCTCATAATTTCTGAAGAAATCAGCCTATAGAACATCATATCAGATATGCAAAAAATGAGGAATACAGGTAGTGGTGTCTTGTGAGAAGTTTGGTCTAAATAACCTAAATAATCTGCCCAGCATCAGAATTTTACTTCCTCAGGGCAGCATTTAGATATTTTAAAGATCCTGTCTCATTTACTGCATACCTTCTAATTCTTAATGTTAGTCTTAATTTAGAGTCCCTGGTATTGTGGCTTTGCTTTGGTATGGTTTCATTTGGCTTTTCACATTTGGTAAAACAGAATATATTTGTAGCACTTTAAAATAGTTGAATTTAGGCCACATCCTAGGACAGCAGCTGGATGCTAAAACCCCAACAAACTCATAATGGTATGTGGAACCACACCATGAATAATAGTTTTATTATTAAGTCTATTTCTTCTTAGAGGAAAATCTGTCACAGTCAAATCCCATTTTCAGATTATTCTTTTTTAAAAGCTTCCTAGTACTGCAAAAGAAATGATATGTATTAGTAGGTACTGTGCATTTTTAACAGCACAGAGTTAAATTGTATGCAATATGAAAAGCTAAGTTAAAAGCTAAAAAGCTGTATATTGTGAGGTTTCATATAGTAATATCACAAAGCACAAAACCCCTTCAATACAGAAAACTAAAGCAAAACTTACTTTTGATAGCATAGAGTGGATTATGATGCAAAGGTTGAGTATGCAGTATGATATGGGCCAAGAGATCGTATTAATGTTCTTGTCATTGAATCCTGCAACCAAGTAATGGCAAAACATTCATTTTGACTTGGAGAAAAAGATAAGAGAACCCTTCTCATAACAGCAAAATGCATATTTTGAGGTGGCTACAGGCTATAGCTTTTAAGGTATCACTTTTAGCAGAACTACTGGAGCTTTGAGAAAATGGTTTACTGCATAAGAGATTCCCAAATGCTATATTAAACAACAGTTCTCAGTTGATGGGAAAGAAATTTTATACATTCTTAAAACATTAGAAAAAAATATTACAATGACAGCTTTTTTCCAAATATTAAAATGAAAGGAAAAGTTATTCATTAAGTTATCATAAATTATGCACTAGAAAATACTTTATTGTGCAATATCACTTTATGCAATAAAGAAATGTCCTTCCATTGTGTATTTAAGTACTATATGGGTGTGTCTACATGTTCATTAATGCACTCTAATTACTGTACATTAGTACAGTAAAGGTTCTGTTAACCAGCATCTCATAAGCAGGGCCTGCAGGAGGGATGGCAATGCTGCGAGATCTTAAACCAACAAAGGATCTGTGACAGACATTGCATAAACCGGTTCAACCCAAATCAGTTAAGTCTGATACTACATTCAAACAGGTTTATCTTAAACTGGTTTCAGCCATTTTCAAATTGGTTTATGTGCACTGCACATCTGTTCTGTTACATGTTTAAACCAGTTTCTGATCACTTAAACCAGTTTATATGTAATGCCTGTCCTTAGCTATAAAGTCCAGAGAGGACTTCTGGATTCAATGAGATTGATCTTTATCCATTCTGCAGTCTTTAAGAAAATGGCTATATAATTATTTCATGGAGGAAAAGACCCCTCTAAATTCCATTAGCTCCTTAAGAGGTAGTATTTGTGATGTGGGATAAGATTTAGAAGTCTCTACTTTCCTGGATCAGAGATTATAAATTAGGAAAGCTGAGTACAGAATGGGTAGAGGATGAGGACTGAAAAAGGAAACACTAAGTGAAATATAGAGGCAACTGTACATTTCAAGAACTCATTTAAGTATGAACGTATGTCCATATATTTATATATTATCAAATAACTTCTCATTGCTTGTCTTGATATTTCCTAAGTATTCCAATCTCTTGAAGATTAGGATATCTAATATTGTCACAAAACACAGGCTTTTTTAAAATACTGATGTTTTTAGAGTGCATTGGTAACAGCATAGTATTTTTCCATTAAAACTACTGTAAATATTATTAACACTATTATTAAAACTATTGGTAAAATGTTCCTGTTCCTCCAAAAGAAAACAAAATACACATTCTCTATGCTTTTACCATTGCCATAGAAATCATTTTGTAAAGGATTTCTGTCAAGGCCACTATATAGCATAAGCCTTCTTAGTATGCAGACACGAATTCAAATGGTGTATGTATCACTCAGAGATGCAGAGGTGAGGAGAAGTTCAGCAAACAAAGTATATCAATAGTATCCATGCCTCAGTTATTGCCATGGATCACCAGCTACAATTATAGCAATTACTTTGTGCTGTTCAGCACACATCTGAACCATCCACTGTATTCTTTAAATAACTTCAGCATTAGTTATATAGTAACAACTATTTCAGTTTGGTCACACAGATATTTTTGCTTAAAAGCAAATATCACTCTAAGAACATAATTTACAAGCACACTACATTTGTCCTGCAGCAACTTGGAACCATGCCATCTACATATTACACACTTTGGAAACAGTGGTATTCTCATCACATGAGGGAAAAATACTGGCCCTGGTACTTTTGAAAATTCACTTACATCAATGGTTTTCAACTTCTGGTTGGTAGACTTGATCCAGCCTGTGACCCAGATGCATTGGGAGCTCCAATACCAGCATACAGGGCCAGATGTGGTAAGCATTGGGCCCCAGGGCCCAATCCTGGCATGCCAAAGGTTGGGAGGGGACAGTGCTGGGCCCCAGAGCCCAACCCCAGCATGTGACAGAAGTGGGTAGCATTGGGCCTTGGGGACCAAACTCAGCATGTGGGTTGGGAAAGAGCAGTGCTGGACCCTCAGAGACCAATCCCAGCATGTGAGGGCAGGGAGGAGGCAGTATTGGGACCCAGGCCAACTCCTGGCACTTGAGGCAGAGAGGGGGTGATGCCAGGCCTCAGTGCCTGATCCTGGTGAATGGGGGGGTCAATCCAGCCCACAGATCAGCCCTACCTCACTCATCTTGCCCTTGGGACCAAAAGATTGAACACCACTAGTCTAGGATAGAAACCATTACAGGACTAGATTAATAGTACATAGAAAGGATTTAACTTAAATATAAAAAATGGAAAAGAAATTCAACAGATTGCTCTTTGCAGAGTGAATTTCCACTGCAGCAAATATTTACTCTGGTTGACATTTACTTTATACCCAAGCATTAGATTCTGAACAGGTGCTTTTAGCATTTTTTTTTTTCAGCCAACCATTTTTCTGCAAAACATAATCCTATTTTTGCACAGTCATCTACAAATGTCTTCCCGATTTTAATAAATCTAAACCAGCTATTACAATATTTTGCTGCAATATAGTAAAGAAAATTTATATTTAATATATAGGGCAAAATTATAGCTATAAATTATATTTCTGCATAGGATGGAAAGTGAAGGAGTAGCCAGAATCCAGCAAACATCCCCCAAAAACTGTGGTTGATTTACCAGTAATCTGAAATTTTGGGGAACAAATAGAATAACCAACTAATGCTCTCCTGTGTACCAGGTTAGCTCTGGTGACTAATTTACATATAATTCCTTGTACTCTTATTGCCAAAGTTGGTGTGCTTTATCCCACTCAACAAAAACTTGCCAGAGGAGGGAAAGTTGGATAGCACAGCACTGTCTTCTGCAGCTTTGCAACATATTTCCAATCAGGGCATGGATGTAAAGCAAAGAAACCTAAGACAAGGTGATGACAGAGAGAGAGACTGGAGATGCAGGGAGGACCGTAGAAATGAGGAGTGCTTAAATGTGCTCATTTCAGGGAGAAAACCTGTATAGCAATCTTCCAGTTACCAGAGAGTCTGGAAGGAGCATGCATGTGTTTAAATAATCGATTTATTGTAGGATGAAAGCTGCTATTGTAAGGTTTTGAGCATAAGGGGCAAGACCATATGGAAACATGCCTGTACTAATGATGTCAGAAGCATGTGTACTTTGGAGTGGGAGGAGAGATGGCCAAAGATCATGTGCTTTCATTTATTATAGCACACATTTACAGTTACACTCCTATATCAGTGGCATCTGTCTCCTTAGCCAGGCCTGCTTGTGCCTCTCCTCCGTCCATGTTTTGAAATAGCAGTAAGCAATTATCTGAAGTCTGAGAAGAATCCAGACCTGCAATATGACTCACGGGAGGCTTAGCCATTTATTTACACAGTATGTATTGCAAAAACCTTATGTGATATCATCACACATCTTTTATAATGCTGCATGTAAATCAGGATTCTGGTATATAGAATACAATGTTTTAAACATCTGCAACTTAAATGGCATGCACTCACTGGTGAGTAGCTTGATAGGGTAGCTATAAGGTTAGATGAAATAGCACCAGAAAGCTTATACAGTTGACCAGGCTCTGATCTTCCTTATAGTATGGCAACCAACATTTTAGTGTAATCATCCTAAATGGTAAGAACTGTAACAAACTTTACAAAAGGTGTTCAGGATCATTAGATTCTTTTTATAGACAGGAAAATCGATGCCCAGGGAAACTTCTTCAAAATCAACTTGAAGACCATTGGCAAAGCCTAGAGGAGAACCTAGAACTCCCAAGTCTTACTCCTGTGGTTTAGGATGCCTTATTTTGACTTCACTTGGCAAGTGACTTAGGCCTACCAACTCCAAATGGTCTTTATTGATTGGATAAGGACCCTGTCCATTTTAGGGTTCCCATTACTGCTACAGAACAGGCAGTCTTTACACCACTCCTTTAACAGCTCAGCTCTGAGCCACCTAGTAAAACCTCTTCTACGTATTTATCTCAATTCCACAGTGCCAACAAATCTGCAGTATTATAAAAGGTTTGGAGGGCTGTCTTGGTTGTTTGGGACAGTGCAATCTGGAAGAATTCTTCACTTGTTCCAAGGTGGGCCTAATGTATTGGAAGGTAAATGACTTTTGAGGCTGGCCTTTCTGGTACAGAAGATCACACCTTCATATGATAACATATAAAACTTTCTAAAGTGTATGACCCTACTTAATGTACCTAGACGATTAATTAAGATCACCAGTTTTATAGCTATGGGCATATTTGAAGATTTCTCTCTCTTTCATCTTCCCTTTTCTAAATAGACCCAGTTCTTTCAGTATTTCCTCCACATTCTCTACAGTTTTTCTACTGCATACAATTCTGGTCACCCACAACTAGAAAAGTTGAACTGAATCTGAAATAGCTACTAAGACCAATTCTCGAAGAATTCCATTACTAACCAACCTCCCTCCAGCCTAAATGTTCCCTTTCAGCAAAACAAACTATCATTTTTCCTTTTCTTTCTTTATTTCCCTTTACAATTTTAATAACCCCCCATATTACTTATCTTTATTAACATGGCAACATATGAAAATATATCAAATGCTTTACTATATTCCAGATAAATGAAATGGGCCCTTTGTGTAGGAAAGCAGTTATTTTAATCAAAGAAACCTATCAGGTTAGCCAGGCATGATCTACCATAGGTAAACTCAATCTGCATCTTACCCAATTTCCATTTACATTTTTATGTATATCCTTTATTATTTCCTTCAACATTTATTTTAAAGCTTTGCAGGTAAGATTAATGTTGCTATTTTCTTAAAGGAAATGTTATGTTTGTTATTCCACAATCATATTGTATCACCTATGACCACAGATTTGCCATATGTTTTGAAATATGAAATGAGCCTGAATATAAGATGACCCCCCACCAATAATTATATTCTATACCTGGAAAATGTATAAATGTGTTATATCAGATGCACTTTAAGGGAGCCTTACTGAAAATACAGGAACAAACCATCCCAATGTACAGGAAGACTAGCAAGTATGGCAGAAAACCAGCTTCACTTAGCAGAGAGCTCTTCAGGATCCAGGGATCTACAGATCAGTCAGACTCAGCTTGGACCTTGGAAAAATCATGGAGCAGACCTTCAAGAAGTCTACCTGTAAGCACGCGGAGGAGAAAAGGATGATTAGGAACAGTCAGCATGCATTCACAAAGGGCAAGTCATGCCTGGCCAACCTGATTGCATTCTGCTGACCAGATCCCATGATGACCTGACCAGATTCCATGATAAGAGAGGTCTCCTGCATGCCTGGAGCTAAGATCAGTGACATCACTGCAAGGATTCCTAATCTCATTAAGTCCTCCAACTACTACCTCATGGTCCTTATCCATGTGGGCACTAGTGATGCAGCTGGGAGTAGTCCTGACCACAACATGAAGGACTTCCATGAGCTGGGGTTTGGGTTCAGAAAGTCAGGGGCAAAGGTGGTATTCTCCTCCATCCTTCCAGTTGGCAGTAGTTGAAGGCACCAGGATGCCTGCATCAGGGAAGTGAACTGGGGGCTCCAGAGATGGTGTCTTCAGGAAGGATTCGGATTCTACAACCACGACCAGCACTTCCAGGGAGAAGGCTTCCTAGAATGGGATGATGTTCAACTCTCTCTTAGAGGTAAGCATCTGCTCTCCTGCAGGTTGGCTGATCTCCTCCAGAGAGCTTTAAAATAGGTTCAGTGGGGGACAGGGAACCAGTGGTTAATGAGAAACCAAGGTTGAAAAGCCACAATTAAGGCACTGGATCTAACCAGGTAAGCACTAAGGGGAACACATGTCATCAAGGCAAAGGGACACCAAGAGCCCCCACTGGGGGGCTAAACTGTCTTTACATAAATGCCAGGAGTATGGGGAAAAAGCAGGAAGAGCTCACACTTCTACTTGCTAGCACACAATATGACCTAGTCAGCTTAACTGAAACATGGTGGGATTCTACGCACAACTGGGCGGTAGGCATTGAGGGGTACAGGTTGTATAGATGAGACAGAGAGGGGAGAAAAGGCGGGGGTGTAGCTCCCTATGTTAAGGAGCAGTACACATCTTCCATCATCAAGGCAGGAGAGGAGGAGGGGACTACTGAGACATTGTGGGTCAGGATCCAGGGGGGGCCAGGGGAAAAGGACTTGGTAGTGGGAGTCTACTACAGACCTCCTCACCAGGATGACAAGCTAGACGAAATATTCTCCAAGCAGCTCTCACTATCCATACAGGCAAGGGAGGCAGTGGTCAGGGGGACCTAAATTACCTGGACTTCTGCTGGGAGGAACAGGTGGCCAAAACAAGCTGCTCAAAGAGGTTCTTACACTGTATGCAGGACCTCCACCTAACCCAGATGGTGTCCAGTCCCACCAGGAGTAGCGCATTGCTAGACCTGGTCTTAAAAACAGGGGATGATCTCATGGGGAACCAGCAGGTACGCCGTAACCTGTCTGATAGTGACCACCACTTGGTAGAGTTCACTATCCAGCAAAGGGTGAGAAAAATATCTAGTGATACTAAAGTTTTAAACTTCAGAAGGGTCAACTTTAGTAAACTTAGAAACCTAGTTAATGAGGTGACAGAACTCAAGAGCATTGAGCTAATAGGGGTCCAAGAGGGTTGGAAGTTTCTCAAGGGAGTGATCCTTGGGGCACAAAAGGAGTCTATCCCCTTACATAGGAAAGGGGCTAAGAGGATAAAAAAAAGTCCCTTTGGCTGAACAAGAAGCTTCAGGAAAGACTTAGGGCAAAGAAAGTGATTTATAGGCAGTGGAAGCAGGGGGCAGCCACCAAGGAGGCATACACCACCCTGGTGCGCTATTACAGGGAGTCAGTTAGGCAGACCAAGGCAGGACTGCAGCTTAGGCTGGCTACAACAATTAAGGACAATAAAAAGTCCTTCTACAGATGCATACTGAGCAAAAGGAAAGCGCAGAGTAACATAGGGGCCCTGCAAGACAAATCAGGTCTGTTGGTGGTTGACGCAGGTAAAAAGGCAGAGCTCTTCAATGAGTTCTTTGCTTCAGTTTTCCTTAAAACTGACCAAGACAATTTCCCCACCTTGAGCATAGACAGATGTCCAAAAGGCACCAGACTGCCAAAGGCTAGTGCTGACTTAGTTAAAGAGCACTTGGAAGGGCTGGATGGGTACAAGTCAGCCGGCCTGTATGACCTCCATCCACGGGTGCTGAAGGAATTACCCAGTGTCATTGCCAAGTTGCTGGCATGGCTGTTTGAGCTCTCATGGTGCTCTGGACAGGTCCCTGAGGACTGGAAAAAGGCCAACATGGTGCATTTTTAAGAAGGGGAGAAAGGATGAGCCAGGTAACTTTAGGCCAGTCAGTCTTACTTCTATTCCTGGGAAAATACTAGGAAAAAAATCAACAAAGCACATTTGTGAAGGTCCAGCAGGGGAAATGATGCTGAAAGGAAATCAGCACGGGTTCCTCACAGGTGGATCCTACCTGACAAACCTTATAGCCTATTATAACCAGATCACACACTGCCTTGACACAGGACCTAAGGCTGATGTCATCTACCTGGATTTTAGGAAGGCCTTTGACAGTTTCATGTCCTATTCTTATAGGGAAGCTAATGGGCTGTGGAGTGGATGCTGGCACAATCAGGTGGTTAACTGGCTTAGGGACCACACCCAGAGAATGGTGGTGGATGGGTCATTCTTGGCTTGGAAGGAGTTAGGCAGTGGGGTCCCACAGGGTTCAGTCCTTGGACCGGTGTTAATATCTTCATCAGCAATTTGGATGAGGGTGTGGCAAGCACCCTCTTCAAGTTCACAGACGATACCAAGTTATGGGGCAAAATTAATACACCAGAGAGCAGGGAGCAGATACAGCCTGACCTGGACAAGTTAGATCAATGGAAGGAACGAAACAGGATGCAATTCAACAAAAATGAATGTATGGTATTTCACCTAGGAAGGAGGAATTCCTAGAACACCTATAGGTTGGGGGATGACCTCCTCAGCAGCTCAGAGTCTGAGAGAGATCTTGGAGTCGTAGTTGACTCCAAGATGAACATAAGCTGGCAGTGTAACAAGGCTATCAACAAAGTCAATCACACCTTGTCATGTATTAGCAGATGCGTGACCAACAGATCGAGGGAGGTGATGCTCCCCCTCTATGCAGCATTAGTAGGGCCACAGTTGGAGTACTGTGTCTAGTTTTGGGTGCTGTATTTCAAGAGGGACACAGAGAATTTGGAGAGGTTTCAGAGGAGGGTCACTCACATGATTAGTGGTTTCCGTGAAAGACCCTACGAGGAGAGGTTGAGAGATCTGGATCTCTTCAGCCTTTACAAAAGACGGCTCAGGGGTGACTTTGTAGCTGCCTATAAGTTTTTACAGGGGAGGACAGCAGGGAATTGGAGGTGCACTGTTTACCAGAGTGCCCCAGGGAGTAAGTAGGAATAATGGGTTCAAACTGGTGGAGAATAGATTTAGGTTAGACATTAGGAAGAATTTTTTTACAGTAAGGGTGGCCGAGTCTGGAATGGGCTACCAAGAGAGGTGGTGCTATCACCCAACTTGGAGGTCTTCAAAAGGAGGCTTGAAAATCACCTGGCTGGGATCATCTGACCTCAGTCCTCTTCCCTGCCAGGGGCAGGGTGTCAGACACAATGATCCATTGGATCCCTTCTGATTCTATAATCTATGAATCTATGACAAGGTGACTGGCTCTGAGGATTCAGGGAGACCGATGGATGTGGGTACCCTGATTTTAGCAATGTTTCAGGGGGGTAGGTTGTAGCCATGTTGGTCTCAGGGCATAGACAGACAACATTCTTTGGGTAAATCGAATATTTTTTTTATTAGACCAACTCAAATAGTTGGAAAAAATCTTAGCAAGCTTTCTGGCACAAACACCCTTTGTAAGGCTGAGGAAGCATCTGCAGATGGTCTGTGCTCTTGCTGGAAGGAGAGGTAAAGCAGCCAGAGGCCAGCAGCTATCCAAGAAAGCCACCCAGTTAAAATGTAAATTGAGGTGGTAATAGGTGAGATATGGAAGAGGGAGGTAGGGCAGGAAATGAAAGTAGCTGTACCTAAAGGATGGAAGGCAGGAGGGTGGGGGGAAGGGAATGAGAATGGTTGGTAAAAAGTAGAAGGTTTACCTGGGTAGTCAGATGTTAGGCAGGTTATCATGTGTCATAAATCCAAATGTCTGTATCTATTTCATGATCTTTTTGTACTCAGTAGATTGATGAAGTGGAGTTCATAGACTTGTCTGTGAAGGGGAATGTGCAATATACTGTTCATGGATGAGCCTATGAGCTCAATCTAATAGCAGTCTTCAACAACTGAAGGGGGTTCAGAAGAGGATGGAGCTAGGCTATTCTCAGTGGTGGTAGATGACAGAACAAGGAACAATGGTCTCAAGTTGCAGCAAGGGAAGTTTAATTTGGATATTAGAAATAATTTTCTCACTAGATGGGCAGCAAAACACTGGAACAGGTCACCCAGAGAGGTGTTCCAAGCTCCATCCTTGTGGGGGGTGGGGGGTGTTTCAAAACCTGCCTAGACAAAGCTTTGGCTGGGATGATCTAGTTGGTACTGGTCCTGTTTTGAGCAGAGCATTGAACAAGGTGACCTCCTGAGGTCCCTTCCAACTCTAGTTATCTATGATTCTACTAATTTCTATTTCCATTCGTCATCTTGCTTTTCCCTGCAAGTTCTATATTATCTTTCTTACTGTAAATGAAGGCAAAGTATTCATACAAACTTGACCATATCCTCACTGCAAAGTGGCTCCATTTTCCTCTCCATGATTTTCTTTTTCTTTATGTGGTTAAAGAAAACTTATTATATGTTATGACATCATTTACAAGGCACAATTTAATTTTTTGGCAATTCACTGTTTATCACTATATTTTCTGAATTCCAAGATGTAGCTAGCTTTCTCATGATGTATTGATCTTTTTGCTTGTTTGTAAATGGTCCCCTACCCTATAGGAGATGCTAGCTTATTCACTTAGGTTTGGAGCCCTTCCCTACATGTTTTTTTCTTCTTGCCTGGGATACAAATTTCAGATAAGTTTTGAACTTTTGTCTTAAACAATTTCAAACTTCTCCCACATTGAAGTCCCTAAGATTGGTCCAACTGACATTACTAACTCATTTTTCTTCTGTTTATTTCTCCATATAAAATTAAAAGAGGACATTTCGACTAGAAGAAAATAATAAAAAAGAAAAAGCTTCTGAGGTAAAGATGACAAAAAAGGTCAAATGGAAGGGGACAGGTGGAGTGATTATGTCAATAACTTTGTCTCCTTGTATCCAGATAAGTTGAGTAATAATGCCAACTGTCCCTGACTGCCTCTTTGAACAGAGGAGGAAGCCACAACTAAAGAAAAGCTCATTCCATTAGTAAAGGGCATGAAAAAGAAACATTCTAAGAAATAAAAACATGCTATTTTTAATTAATAAAATTAACAGAGAAAACACTGTTTCTTCCAAATCACTTGTTAACTATCTTAAGAGTCAGCAGTTCAGAGAAGCAGATTTCACAAATTCTAATTAAGAAGATCATCTACAGGTAAAAGTGTCCAGAAGATATTCTCTGATTATGATCCCAGCTTCAAAGATGCTAATAAGCAGGTTGACTGACATCCTTTCATTTCCAAACACAATATACATGCATATATCTTTAGAGTTAAAGGGTTCCTAAGGATCCCTGAAGATCCTGAAAGTGTCATTGTCCTGTCTTTCTACAGTCCTCTTTGTTAATGAAAGAACCTAGATGGTATTTCCCCATCAAAATCCATCAAAGCTTTTTCATCTCCCTACCAGACAAAGATCTGAGAAAGACAAAACATGCTGCTTTTGAATTACTGTTGCACTTACATAGCCACTCAGAAAATCTCTCTTCATTAGAAAACAAACAAATTCTATGATGGAATGTGTGTAAAATATACTCTGAATTATTCAAGCAAAACCATGCATGAAGTGAGTTTTTTAATTAAAAAACTAGCAAAATAATTATTCAATTATTAAATATACATTTGTTCCTAAAAAAAGATCTATCATGCCAAATTGTAGCAGAGAGTGAATGTCCCTATGCATGCTTTATCCATTTCCTAAAATAAGATAAATGCTAACAAAGCTAAGGTATGGCAATGCAAGCTATGCCATTAATATGTTTTTATATCACATACATTGCAGAAATTGGAAATGTCAACTGGATAGCTTGCACAGTATTTAAACATCACTAACAGATGTAACAGCTTGCCAATAGTAAATCCATATATACCTCATGATATAATGCACTGCCAAGAAATAAAAGCAAGATTTATCAAGGACAAATAAAAATTAAAAGAACAATCCACAGCTGAAAATCATGTTTTCTAAGTATACCTATGTTTCCATTAGGTTACTGTTAAGAAAACAGTTGCACAAAACTACATTGTTGCAGAACGCTGGCTTTTGCCTTAGTCTGATGTTTTAACACTTGACTGTTCTGTGAATAAAGGCTCCTTTCTAGAATAAAGAGGCAAGTTTATCATGAGTGTCTTTTTCCATGTTCAGTCCTAGTACCACGAGACTCCCTTCCCCAATACAATACTTTCCCTTTCCCAAGTCCATCCTAATCCCTCTGCTTTTGAGTAAGGTAACTGCCTTCTTCATTTCCCCTAGATGCCACTAAGTAGAGGAGTCACTGAGAGCAGGAAACATATTTCCAGAGGTGTAATGACAAGGCCAGATGCCCAGGGCAGCTGTCACACAGAAGGGCATCAGTGACATCTAGTTACCACCACCACTGCTAGTAAAATCACACTGCTGTGGCAGCAGTTGTTTTTTATCCATTCTCACTCCCAAGTCACCCCTCCCTACTTATGCCGCTGCATACCTTTGTAATCACCTCCTCCAAATGCTGAGCAGGTTTACAAAATATACAAATTAGAGAGAAAGTGTATCGCTATCTACAGGAACATTTTAGGTTCAAGTAGTCATATTGGCAGTGTCAGGATTTCTGGTTTAGTGCTAAATTTCTACATCTCAAAATGCTTCAGTTTATTAAATTTGTCCTAAAGATCAGATGTGATAAAATAATCTGTAATTTTGAGCTTAACAGCAAGAAAGTTTGTTGAGCTATCCCATCTTTTCTATAACCATAGTATCTAATCCTACTGATTTAAGCACTATTCTATTGTTTTTACTGTAACTGCTTACAGCTCCAATAAGAAAGACCTACTGGCTTTTCCTGTGGCTGCCACAGTTGCTATTAGGATGACTGTTTCAAGTACTGAACAAGTACTGAGGGAAGCAGTATCCCGGGCACGTATATATGTGCAGCAAAGCTGCTCTGATGCATAGTATTTACAGTGGGTCAGAGCAGACTCAGTTAATCGAGTCTTCTGGAGCATGGTAATTACCATACTCCAGCAGACTCCAGTATCATGTGCATCAGTGTCCCTGCACTGAAAAATGGTGGTGGGGTGCTTTAACTAATGCTCATTTGACAAGCTTTAGTTAAAGTGTCCCTGCCACCATTTTTCAGTGCAGGGACACTGCTATACATGACGTTCTGGGCAATTTAAGTCAAGTGGCTCTTGGAGTCTACAAGTGCTTCCCTACTGAGCTGGAATAAACTAATTTACTCTGCAGCAGGATAGTACTTATATTTACAAGTTCTATTCTGCTGTGGAATAAAAAAAGCTCTGCAGCAGTGCAAGTATAGAGGCTGCCTGGCTGGCTAGGGCATGAGGATGCTTCAGTGCAAGGGCTGCCTCCTGGCCAGCCCCACACTGAAGCTTTCTCATGCCTCAGTCAGCCATTCTGCAGCAGTTTGAGCCAGAGGGAGCAACCCTGGGTTGGCAAGCTGACCCTTGGAACTCCCAGCCAGCCAGGGATGCTCCAGCTGAGCTCCATGTGCTATACCTGAATAAACTGCAGAGCTTATTGCTCTGCAGTTAATTGCTCTCAGGTGCACATTCAAGCGGCATTCCCGGGAGCAATTAATTCAGCAGCAATAAGCGCCACAGTTTATTCAAGCACTATAACTGCATGTGTAGATGTGCCCACTGACGGGGAGTCAAGTCTCTAACAGTGCCTATATTTGAGCAAAAAGGCTGCTTTGATCTGCTGTATTAATCGAGTCTGTTGGAGTATGGCAATTACCATGCTCCGCCAGTCTCTCACATATCAGTGTCCCACACTTCAAAATGGCTGTGGGGGTGCTTGAACCAAAGTTCATAGAACCAGCTGCTCTTGGAGCCACTCTAATGAAATCACGTCTCCCACCTCCTCCCTCCAGAGAATGTGTAAAAGTGCCATGAGTGTGTTGATTCAGCATTGCTTGGGAATAAATGAGCAGACTGGAAGCATCAGAAGTGGCAGAGCTGGTAACACTATTTAGCCAGAAAACTATTCTTTAAAGATGACATTCAGGAAGCTGTCAAAGGAACCGAGTAATTGGGAATAGGAGTATCTTGTCATGGACTAAGAAGAAAGGGAATATTTGTTGCTAGACCAGAGGACTTGTTACAGAGCAACAATTCACAGCTAGTCAGTCTCCAGCCAACATTTGCCCTGTATGGCATATCTCGTCCAGTAGCCCTGATTGTCCCTTAATCCTTTTTCTACTTGGCAAAGAGAACATGAGTATTTCTAAATGTCAGTTCCACATATGCAAAGCAGTCATGAAGCTTTCCAAGTAGTGACAGTTGTGCTGTATAGGATACAAAACAGAAAACTAGAAGATATTTCACACCGCCAGTGGGGTTGTTTTCTGGTTTGAAATGGAACCAATTGGATATTATTGGTAGGAAGAAAGAATCACATCTGTAGCAAAGAAAGATCTCTTTGTGACTTGGGTTTGACAATTTGATAAGCATGCTTCTTTCAGAGAAAGTCCCAGTTTGAAAAAGCAGTATGAAAATTGTATGGGGCAATTGGATGGCCAACCTGGAATGAAATCTACATGTTTCTAGACTTTTCCAATGGTTAAGGTCATTAATAAGAAAGGCCAAAAGGACAAGGATGTAAGAGGCAGACTGTAGGAAGGCTTTCAAACTGTGTTCTGCACTAGAGGTTTACATAGAGATTGGGGGTAATTGTGGCGTGGGAAGGGAGGTGGTGTGCTCCCACTGCTGGGCCAAGTTGCCTGACTCCGCATCAACTCACATAGCTGGAAGAGCCAGGGGTAGTGGTTCCAGAGCATAAGTGATATAAAAAGGTTCACAACTTTAGAATGTCTGAAAACCACTGATTTTGGGTATAGATGGATGGAACAATTATACTGTTATGAAATGATATCAGTAAAAGTTATTATGTCATCACAAATATGTCTACATTTTTTTTAGTGATATAAAGGTAGCAAAACTATTGGAATTCTAACCCTGTTTCATTCAGAGTTAAAGCTATATCAATTTAGCCAACATGTATCACTATGCACCCCTCTTCCTTTGAAGTGTTTAAAAGTTACATTTCTCCATAGCTTAAGGAGCAGCCATGTGTATAGGAACATCATTTCTTGAGACCTCATAAACCCAACTTTTAGATGACAACAATGAAGATAGAGACTCCTAGTGTCCTCCCAAATGTATCATGGCCAATAATTAGCATGAGACATGGAAAGATAAATTATAGCACTTGAAGTATGAAAAGGCTATGAAATCCCAAAGTATTATTTATCTCCCTGCACAGGGCTTCCTTTGTGTGAATCAGTTTTACAGTACCAAGCCACAAAAATATATTCTGTCCAGGTCAGTGGCAATGTGTACGGGGTGCATGTGCACCCCCTGACCAGGCATACTTGCCATTCAGGCAATGGACAGGGGGGCAGGTCAGAGCGCTGGTGCCCCCCACTATGAGTACCAGCTGGGGAGTGGGAGTGCCGTGGCTGCTTTGTTATCAGCTGTGGGGGGACCCCCCCAGTCAGCAAGATTGGCCTCAGGGGACCCTCTCCCCAGTCACTGAGTGGTCGCTGAGGGGGCACATGCCCTCCTGACTAAGGTGGCACCAGACGCCTATGGTCCAGGTTATGTATAAACTCAACAATAAATAGTTGTTACTTTTTCTAACTCTTTCTGAACAAGGAGACCAAATAAAGATTTGAAATGCTGAAGGAATTTATCAGCTGATTTGGACATGTAAAGATGAGGAATTTGCAATGACAGAGTTAACTATTTTTAAAATTAAGCTTTTAAAATAAATTGTCATATTAAAATGTACTTGTCTAGTTTGTAATGTATTAACACATAGGAATATTGGTGATATTTATTTAGCTTTATACTATTTTACAAAACTTGTTGAAGGCTGAAAGCATGCTTGAAATTTGTAGTTATTCTATCTAATCTCTTAATGTACTAAAGGTTTGGCTACATGTTACCATATGGTGACATTGCTATGGCACTGTGCTTTAGTACTTCCTTTTCCAAAAGGGAGTACTAAAGCATGGTGTAATATGGGCAGTTACTGCGCCATGCAAGTGGCGTACACTTAGCTTTTGCCACTACGTCACTGTAGTGGAATGCTATATCCATGTGATTGTTATGTTGCTATAGCATGCTATATGGCAAACTAGCGCATTGCTAAAACATTGTAGGGCCACATATAGATGTGCCCTAAAAAAATCATTCTTTGCTCAAACAAAAGGAAAGCTTCCCACACTGTTCTGCAGGAAATTAAAAATTCTGCAGTCTATATACAATTATCAGGGCAATCTTTTAAACAAACAATAGTAAAAGAAAGAAAAAACAAACATCAGAGGCATAACAGAAGTTCTTTGTGGTGGGCAGCTTCTGGGCCTTGTTATATCTTACACTGTAAAATGAACAAACATTAATCAGCTTAGCATTTTTTGGTTTAGTGGAGCAGTCACACTTTAAGGTGAAAAACCATCTCTGACTGTCCTTCATCTGCACAGCTGTGACTTGCCACTAGAGGCTTGATGGACAAGGGCAGGTCTAGGAGCTAGGGGCAGGACCTCTAGCTGTTCCTCCCAAGCAGAGTGAGCACTGCAAGTTGTTCAATGGCTGTGGTGCTTCCCACAGCTGCCTGGACAGGCTCATCACTGGAGCTCCAAGGTGTCTGATCCTTTTTTTCTCTGGAGCCCACCACTTCCACCTGGGCTGCTGGCTGGTTAGAAGCTGCCTGAGCTACAAAAAGGATTGGGTTCCTTGAAGCTCAGGTGGCACCTAGCTGGCCAGTATCCCAGCCAGTGATAACACAGGGGGCTAAGCTGCCAGTCAGCTGGGCCCATGTTGCTGCCAGTGGGAGCAGCAAGCCAATCCAGGCAATGGGCAGAAGCCCCTGTGGCTGTCAGGTGCTCTGAAGCCATGGGACTTGCTCTGCCCAATGGCAGGCCCAGACCCACTGCATCCCGGCATCCTCACTTGCCCTGACTCGGGAGGGGCCATTACATCCTGGGATGCTGTAGGGAATGGCCACACTTTAGTGAAAGAAATTAGGTGGATTAAAGATAATCCTGTTTTGGAGTGGCATAATTTAATAATGAATGCTTTAAAATACTTAAATGCATTAACATGCAGCCAATCCTGGGCTTAAGAGCTCCAAAATCCAGTTTTAGAGTGTGCCTAACATTACCGTATAACATGGCCTTCAGTGCATGAGACAGAATCAGTTGCTGTGCTGCTTGGAGCAGCAGTGTGGTCAGATGCCCCCTATGACATTAACTATTTTTGCACACACTCCCCAAAGGCAGCACCCAGGGCTGCAACCATGGACACCTCATCATACACTGCTGATAAACATCCTTGTCCAAAATTAGTTCAGCTTGGACAGTTCTTTTAAACCTTATCTTTCTATGTTTTGTACACCTCTAATGGGTTTAAATTCTCCTTTGCTTCGCCTCTCTCCCAGTATATATTATGTGACCAAGCACCTTTGGTGTCCCTCACTTCAATGGTTATGAGTGTGACAGCCTGGATGCTGGCAGATGTAGGCCAGCCCTGATGAGGCAGTAACATGACCTGGTAAGAGCCATGTGATTGGAGAAGAGAGCTGAGTAGACTCCATTTTAGCTCAGGCACTTGGGTTTGATGCAGCTGTCTGATGCGGACAGCTGGAGGCATGCCATCTGGCTGAGTAGCTGTTCACCTTGGAGGTAAGGGCAGGAGCTATGGGGATGGCAGGAGGCTCTTGGTCCTGGGTATGACAGAAAATGCACCCTTCTGGGGAAGGATGGCTTGGTAGGGTTGCCTGTGGTAAGGCAGCTCCCCAGAAATAACAAGCCAGTTGTCTCTTCAGTGAAATGTGGGTAGAAGTGCCTTATAATCCAAGCCCTACTACCCAGTGGTTATAGAATGGACAGTGGGGCCAGGCACCTAAGGAGAGGCATCTGTGTCCCTAGGAGTGTAAGACCCCAAGCCCCAAGAAGCAGGCATAGAGTCGTCCTAAGTGAGGGAGTCAAGCATGGCCCCACGAAGTGGGGCAGGAAAAGTCTAGTGCCCAGTGAGAGGCTAGTGGCTAAAGTTGGCCTAGTTTTAGGACTCACCCATAGAGCAGGATGAAGGAGGCACATGAAGGGCTGCAGGGAGTCACCCGGAGTGGAAGCAGGCAAGCCTGATGGCCTGAAGAGGCCACTCAAGAAGAGCAAGGCAGGTTGGGAGTGGCCCTGGGAAAGGGAGTGGAGTGAATGAGGCCCTGGGAGATGGGGTGGTATATGTGTAGTGTGTCAGAGCCCAACAAGGGACAGATCTTGGCCCAGCTTCTGGCTGGAGCAACTAATAATTTGGATGCCATCTGTGAGTCATGGGACATGATAAGGGTAGGTAGGAGCATTGGGACATTAAAAAGGGCAGCCTCCCACTTATTACAGCATATATATCCCAACACATTGTGGCGGGAGTTGTATTGCAGTAGCTACAATTGCTTTATATTGCTATTTTAATAATGAAGTATTTAGCTACTAAAATAAAAAACAAAACTGTTATGATTTTTCATAATATTTTAATCAGTCATATTTGATATAGATTAATAATTAAATAACCATGTAATTAACCATCTACTTTAAATTCTCTGTTGCTTAGCATTAGACCTGTTGGTCTCATGATTTTAGGACTTACATTTAAAGTAAGAAAAATGTTTATGTAAAGTCTGTGGTATGTCTGGTATGTTTGAAAAGAGGTAATGAAAGAATGAGTGGTGTATGTATGTGAAAATGTGAAGGAAGGCAGTCCTCTCACAGCAGGTGAAAACAGCCTTCTGTGGTATAACAGTGTAAACTTCTGTGCTGTTCACCGGTGCATCTGGTCCACATGGGCTTTTCAGACTTCACCGTTGCTCGGGGAAGGGACTGCCTATTGTTGGGTCAGATTCCAGAGGGTCCTCTGAGGTTTTTCCTGCCATATCTTGCTGTAATAAATTTGTTTAGTTGGGAGGAAGATGTATGTCTCGTCCCTCCTGGTCCCCTCTGATCTTCCCATCCATCTTACTGTTTGGGGCTCTGTCTCCCCTGCACCCCACCTAATGCCAACTAACAATGTTGAACCACAGACTTCTGGGTTTGTTTCTGGTATGGTTATATGTATCTTGGCTTTTTGAATTGGGGTAGACATTTTAGGAAATCAGTTCATCCTGCTTTTCTTAGTCCGTAGTGAGACTGGCCTAGACTTCCTGACTCTGGGTTACCTTGCCTCCCAGCACTGTGTCCTTTCTCCACTGGCTCATTGTCACTGTGGTATAGATAGCTGTCTCTCCTTCTCTCCTCAGGTTCCTAGTGGATCCAATGCAGTTCAGAGACATGGTCCATAGCTCTGTCTCAGATGAGTAGTGTAGCCCTCCTGGGCTTAGGTTATTCCAAAGGCCCCTTCCTGGGGCTGCCACCACTCTCCCTCAGTGGGGTTTTGGTCTGCTCTAGGAAACTCTGTGCCTGCTGGGGAACCCACTTCTGGTTCCTGTTGCCTGCTGTTTATCAGGGTTTTTATTTCCCTTTCAAGAGGCTGGCCAGTGAATCGGCACCGGCATGCTGCCATAAAATGCTCCCATGCCGATGTGGGAGCTGGTCCTGGGTCAACTGCTCTTTGCTTTTTTCCTTGTCTGGGATGCTGTTCCTCCCAGCTGTGGCTGCACTCCTGCTGCTCTTCCAGCTCAGTGCAACTTCCAGCTGGCTCCATTCGTCTTTCTCCTCTGGTAAGTTTTCCTCCTTGGCTGTTTCTGCCACAAACAGTTAAAGGTTGCAATGATGTTGAGTCGGTGATTTAGGATTACCAAATACTAAATCATGCCTTCACCCTGATGGCTGAAGACTACAAACAATGACCCCCACCTGAAGACTGCAGACCACAAGGCCAGGAGATCATGTCCTACCAATCCCAGCCTGCCAACGGGACAAGGAGGATGACCTTCACGTGTGACTCAGCAAAATGCATAGGCTTGTATGGATAGCTATCATTATAAAGAATGAACACAAACAAAAGGCTTTGGGTCTGTCCACCTGCAAGAAGGAGTAAAGCACACATCCAACAAGAACTCACTTCATTCCTCATGGTTTGTCTGGCTGGCCACCAGAATGACCTGAACTTCTTTAGAACTTGGTAACACCTTAACCTTTGCAGTCTATCTGTGTGTGTGCTTCATTGTTTCGAATGGGTATGTATGGGACAGGCAAGACTGGGCAGACTGCCCTAGATGGAGGGGCGGTCAGTAGGGCTGTGTGAAGCTTCAGTTACTGGTTTGATTCAACAGAGATTCTTATCTGAATTGAATCAAGAGACACTTTAATCTCTCCAAATCAAATTCAAAGAGATTCAATGATTTGGACATAGACACAGCTTTAAATGTTTTTTTCTACATACCTCAAGGTACCAGGCGGCTCATGAACACTGACATGCTGGGTTGGATGAAGCATCCCACAGGAACACGGGGAGTCCACAGGCCACTCAGTGGCACACCTGTAACTGGACCAGAAGCACTTCTAGTCCACTTCCAGGTCTGCTGTGGAACATGCAGGGAACTCTCCCCCAACCTCCCCAGCTCAATGACTGGGGCCTCCTGGGTCTGGGGGGGGCACTCAGGGTCCTCCATGGCCGATCACCGAGCCAGGGAGGCGGGGGGGGGCTGTGTTCTTGGTGGCAGACCCGGAAGTGGACTGGAAATACTACCAGTCCTCTTCCAGGTCCACCACCAAGCACACGGGGGGAGGAGGCGGGGCACTGCATTCTTGTGGGATGCTCCATCTGCCCCACCGTCTCAGCATTCATGAGCCATACCTGGTACCTTGAGGTATGTAGAAAAAACATTTAAAGCTGTTTCTATGGTTGAATCGTTGATTCTCTGAATTGGCATCAAATCTTCAAATTCGTATTCGGCTGAATTGAATCGGGTCAGTGATCAGAATCAATGAATCAAATCACTGTCCCATTTTGGACTGAATCCAAATCAAATATGGCCCATTTTGCACACCCCTAGTGGCCAGGATAGTGACCAGCTACAAGTAGGCTCCTTCAAGAAACCAGCATAGGTTTGTCAAGGGCAGGTCCTGTCAGACCAACCTGGTTGCCTTCTATGACCAGGTGACCAAATCCATGAATGCGGGTGTCCCTGTCGACACAGACTTTTTAGACTTCAGGAAGGTGTTTGACACGGTCTCTCACCCCATCCTCATTAAAAAGATGGGAAGCTGTGGCATTGACCCCTACACGGTTGAGTGGGT
>JAGPOW010003685.1:70099466-70133757 GCA_030014935.1 Caiman crocodilus
GTCCTGTGACCCCAGCACTTGTTCCTGCCATTGGCAGGGGGTCAGACTAGATGGCCTGCTCTAGGCCCCTTCTGACCCTAGATACTATGATACTATGACACATTAACACAGAGGAGTAAGCATTTTATGCTCTAACAAAGCCAGCATATGGCCGTCTCTCTTGCTTCCTACCCAATGCAATCCTACATGATGTGTTATTCAGAAAGATTAATTTTGTTAAGTTTTCATACTACAATACGTATGAAAATTATTCAGCGTATAAAAATAAAATACCATCAGTAAGTTTGCCACTGTGCTCTTTTTAGCAAAATGATGTTTTATGAAGATGATCTGAATATTTTTGAACTAAGAATGTCATTCTGTTTAGAGATAACATAGTGACAGTTGACAGGGTTGCATGGAAACATGAATCTATGTTTTTTAATTACTCTCCTCGCTTAGTTCAGACTATGGTTTTGAAAGTGGATACATTATGGACAAAACATGCTAATAAAATACAAGGAAACCTGAGATGAGTATCACTGTCATTCCTTGTCTACACAAGACTGTTTTGTAGACAAGTCAACTCTTTTCATGTGTATTTCTTACCTTCAGCATTTAAGATGGTGATTTTCAATCACCAAAAGGTGTGGCCAGATCTTTTGAAGGGAGCCAGAAGGAGTGAGATGTGAGGAGATAAGCAGATAAGCCAGGCTCAAGCTTGTCCCTGCTTGGAGAATCTCCAACCCCTCCAATCCAGACCAAATGTAAGAAGGTAAGAACTATAAAACATAAATGTGTTTTTGTAACTGTGACACAAAAGTTATGGAGGGGTGCCTCAAGTTCAAAAAATGTGAGAGCCACAGACCTAGGATATCAAATTCATCCAGAAATCTTGACAACATCAAGCAAAGATAGAAGAACTGGATTCAAGTGTGCCACTGGCCTGATAGTAGATGTAAGAGGATGGGATGTGAAGGTGCTTTTTGCTACAGTAGTGATCTCTTATGGCACCTATACACATGCTCTAGGGTGGGAGGAGTGCTTTAATAAGTGTGGCTTTAAGAGCTGCTCTAATTAAAATGCACACAGCATCATGTGTAGTCAGTGTTCTGTGCTTCAAAATGGTGGCGGGGCACTCTGACTGAAGCTTGTTCGACAAGCTTCAGTTAAAGCACTCCCACTGCCATTCTGAAATATGGGGACACTGAATACATGTAATGCAGATGCTGTTGGATCATGTTAATTAGCATGCTATGACAGACTCACAGCCGCATGCTAATTGGCTCGATGATGTGTATAGACTCCTTTACTCCCAAGTGGCAAACAGTTTTCCAGTTAAAGTTAAAGCAGAAGTCAAAACTCCTTGACATGAACTTGGCATCCCTACACTGACTGAGGGTGGGAAAAAATGGAACAGAGCCAGATATACCTCCTGCATGCTAGCTGGGAATTCTGCCATGCTCAGAAGATCAATGCATGACTGGTTAGGGCAGCATTATGGTCCTTCTGTGACAGTGGATCAATTGTAAAGATCAAAACTGAAGTCAAGAGTTGGACAATGTTTTAAATTTAGCTACATTTTGGGAGTGACAGATCTAGGTTGTACACACATTTAAAGCAGTTTAAATCCAAGTTAATTCCATTAAATTCAGTAGAGATACTCTACACTTACACCACTTTGACTGAGAGCAATTTGGCCTACATTCATTAGTATACAGAAATGGTTAACCCATCACATCTTTTCTTAACTCTTCCTTTTTTTAATTCTCAGCTAACCTTCAACAGCATATGTTTCCTGTGGTTCATAGTAGTATTGGAAAGATGTAGTAGCTACAATATTCTAGGAATTCCAGCACACAAAGAACTGGCTCATACTGCATTTGGTGAAGCCCTAACATGACTGATTATATGAAACAAAGAAGTTCCATGAACACAATGAGGAATTCCTTGCACTCAAAATCTTGTGTAACTTTATCCCAACCACGAAATTAAGTTGGTCCAATAAAATATACAACTCAAAGAAATCCTTGCCTCTTTGGTTCATGGAAGAGCCACATGTGGCTTGTGGTTCTGCCTGCTCCCCCATCTCCATCTGCTGCTCCTCAGCTGGCCAGGGCACAGAGTACCTCAGCGCAGTGACTAGTTAGCCCCTGCTGGGGCACTCTGTGCCCCAGCCTGCCCCTCCCCCTCAGCACATGGAGCAGTGGGACAACATGCCCCAATGCAAAGCAGATGGGTAGGGGCATGTACTGCGGCACCAAGTAGTGACACAAATTTGTGCCACTACTGTTTGTACTGCTGCAAAGGCATGCTCCTTCTTGTATGGACCCAACCATTCAGGCTTCTCAAAATGCAATACTGGGAGCAAATTCTTCTACTGCTCCCTGTCCCAGCAACAGTTTTACAGCCCTTTGGGGTTATTTAACTCCCATCATCCCTTTTTATAGAACGAGTGGGATATGTAGAATCTCCTCATCCAAGGGATGTTATGGACACCAGGAAGCAGAAAATGCTTTAGAAAGAACAGATTTTATAACCTCTAAAGATTTTGCCTTTGGAGGAAAGAGAGCTGACTAAGAGCAAGAAGGATTCCTTCAGACAACCTAGAAGGTAAGAACCAAAATAGCTGCCACGGTTTTGTTCTTAACATTTGCTGATCTTTCTCCATGCATTTTTTTTTTTAGTGCTGACCTTACTGCAACAGCATCATTATGTTATGGGCTGTGCAAAGCTTCAGTCACTGATACAATTTGGAGGCGATTCAGCCCAATTTGGGAGCCGAATCTCCAAATCTGAATCAAATGAGGAGACCCTTTAATCTCTCTGGATTGAATCTGAAGCCTTCGAATCAATTCAGAAAGATTCAATGATTTGGACAGACACAGCTGTATGTTTTTTTTCTACACACCTCAAGGTACCAGGCATGGCTCATGAATGCTGAGATGCTGGGGCAGACGGAGTGTTCCGCAGAAGCATGGGGTGGGGGTCCCCTATGCACTCAGCGGTGGATTCAGAAGTAGACCAGAAGTACTTCTAGTCCACTTACTGGTCTACTGTGGAGCACGTGGGGGAGCCCCGCCACCCTCCCCGGCTCAGTGACTGGTGCTTCCTGGGTCTGGGGGGGCACCCATGGCCCCCCCACAGCCAATCACTGAGCCAGAGAGGTGCAGGGGGGCTCCCCCATGCGCTTAGCATTGGACCCAGAAGTGGACTGGAAGTACTTCCGGTCCGCTTCTGGGTCCGCCTCTGAGCAGATGGCCCCTGCTCTCCGTGCTCCTGTGGGATGGTCCATCTGCCCCACGACTTCAGTGTTTATGAACCATGCTTGATACCTCAAGATATGTAGGAAAAAAATATATAAATATATGTGTCTATGCCAAATCACTGATTCTCTGAATCAGAATCTAATCTTCAGATACAGACAGATTGAATTGAGACAGTGATCTGAATCAGCGAATTGAATCACTGTCCCCTGAACCGGGCCAAATCTGAATTGAATACTGCCTGCTTCATACACCCCTACTACCTATCCTCTATGTACCACAATGGCAGCTAAGGTCATTGCTGGCATTCAAACTAATAGTTCTTAGAATAAATAAAGGACAAGGGCCTGAGCTCTGGGATTCATTCTCCTGCTTATTGATGAGTAATGTTTACTGGTCTTTGGGGCATGGTGTAAGGAACTTTTTTTAAACAGAACTGAAAACCTTACAGTGAAGAAAAAAGCAGTTTGAGGAACACCCTGTACTGATTTTAGAAGAAGCTTCTATGTATTCTCTTTTTTTAAAAAACATTTTTACAACTAACATAAGATGTACAGATCTAAATCTAAAAATATTTTTATGATTTTCATACTTATACAAGGCTATGCACTATTTCAAATTTTAAGAAAAAGGAATGATGCTTCTTTTTCTCTCTTATCATTTACTATATGAGCCAGTATGTTATCAGTATCAATAATGTGATCAATTCCATGCTCCTTATTAAATTATAACACACATTTCTAATCTACTGTTATTATTTAATTTAATCAGTTTACTATAATCAGAATACAAAAATAAAGAAATGATAGGAATAATTTACAGCTAGTTTGTAATCTGGTACTGAACAGCAAACCAATGCATCTTCTGGAGATTGACACCTGATGATCACTTACTTCCAGCCAATTACTAATTAATGAAGCACAAAACCACATTGATGAAACACAAGGGTGATTACAGAACACATTTTCAATAGCATATTACTGAATAATTAATGTTAGGATAATTTACACTGCAATTCCAGCATAGAGAAATAGAGATAGCCAGGACCATTCAATAACAAAATGCCTGCTGGTTGCATGATAATGAATGATTGCTTCTGCTCTACTGATTTGGGGCTTAATGCTGCATTCTTTGCTCAACTATAACTCATAAAGAGGTTTCATTAACAATTTTGAATCATTAGGGATGTATAATTAGGGCACTAATGGTTAATTACTAGATTACACAATATTAAAGGTGTGAAATTTAAAAATTCCTCTAAACTAAAAAGCTAACATCTATTTTTAAATCTTGTTAGTCCAAAAGAAGAGTAGTAAGAAACATTTTCTTTTTTTCTCAAGATCTCTCCCTTGAAGATTAATACTGATTTCCATTTTTCAGCAATTTATAACTCTCCTGGGTGGCTATAAAGATATTTATCTTTATAACAAGAAACAAGCAGTAGCTCCTATTAGCTCTTCCAACTATTGTCCTCTAACTACCTTTTTATACTATTAGTCAAACTACTGACAGCCCCCACATACAAAGTTTTATACGTAAACCTAAAAAGTGCAGAAAGTGTCAGTTCTGATGCATCTAAAAAGCAAGGCTGCATTTCTTCTTAAGTTAACTGACAGTAAACAGACTTGCCTGTCTATCTGTCTTTGTCTAAATTTTTCCAGCTGGATAAACCCAATTGCTATTAAAGTTGACAAAAGACAATGATATTATTAATGAAAACAGCTACATGATGTTAGGCTTTTCATTATAGGCTCCCAGTAAGGTTCAATTAATTGCATGGCTGTTATGCCTAAGAAGGTTGCAAATGAAAGGAATGACTAAAGTAAGGAATGTTGGGTTCCCCTCAACCCACCGTTCACTTTCATTAGAGGTCTCTATCCATAATTTTTGCTCCTTGAAATTTCAACTAAATAATGTTTCTGAAGATTTATCATTAAATTAACTGTATATTTTACACTCTTCTGAACAACAACTTTAATACTTACATTTTCAAGAATTAGAACACCTTGATGCTATAAATGAGCATATCTTGTCTTAAGTAATATTTGATTCACAGACTTAATTTTAACAAAACTTTTGTAAATAATGAAACAAATAATACTGCCTATATGTAATAGATTGACTGAGAATAGTTTATATGCTGTCACTTAACTGTAGCTATTCAGTATTTTGATTTAGACATTTGGACAGAAAGTGTGGGATTGAAAGTGAATTCCTGAATCATGTGATATATTCTTCTGAATTATTGCATGAGTTACTCTATCCCAGTTCCACAGACATTAAATCCAACTTTCTCTTAATTAAAATAAAACAATGATGCTTCAATAACTTCAAAGTTAATTATTTATTTAGCTAATTAACCTCACTAGTTGGTTGTCTAGTTTGCAATACCTCACTTTAATTTTTTTTTTTTACATCTTCAGTGTTAAACTTTTCATGTTGCTGGTTTGAATCAAACATATACTACTTCTATGTCATTACTTCAGGAGTTTTACATTCTTCTTCACTAAGTATTCCTTGAGTATTTTGCCTGAAACAAACATCCACATTATCATAATTTCCACCCCAGGCATTTTATATTCTTACTCTTGTATTTAAGTTCCCTCTCTTTTTAAGCTGCCCATACCTATTTCCTTGCTGTGTTCCAAAAGAACTTTTCATCATTTGTATAATGCAACACTAGATTCTATTTCAAGAACCTTGACACAAACCTGTTTGCTTTTGTATTCCCAGGGTTCGTATATTTATTTATTATGGAAACTTTCACTCTCCTTTCATCTGTCTTTGTCCCACTTGTTCTTGTGAATGTATTTAAAGAACTGAGAGATTATTATGCATTCATTTCACAATCATATGCATCTGTGGACTTGGTTGCTCTTCACAGTCAGATGTACAACCCCAGTGGCTCACGCTCAAAAAGAAAACAGAACAAGTGCAATATTTTTTTCACACACAATTTGCCCCAGAATATCATATGCACCTTGTTTTTGAAAGGCAGAATGGGGAAAAAAGATATTTTCTTATAGTAAGTAACCAAGTGCCAGCTGCTAGAGATCTAAGCCATTGTTCTGCTTCACGTGGATTGCAGCAGATTTTACTTTCAGCATGACCCATAAACAGCAGAACTTGCTTGTATGTATTTTTTGTTTGTAAAGCTGGTTTTACAGACAAAAGGTATCTGCTATATACAAAGAAATGTAGTCTTTTGAGCTAGGGGCAGAAGTTACACACAAACCAGTTTAAGTGATCAGAAATTGGTTTAAACCTGTAACAGAACAGAAGATCAGTGGACGTAAACCAGTTTCAAAATGGCTGAAACTGGTTTGAGATCATCCTGGTTGAATACAGTATCAAACTTAACTGATTTGGGTCAAACCGGTTTATGAAACTTCTGTCCCAGACCCCTTCCTGGTTCAACTTAAATCACAGTCCCCAAGCATTCCAGTATGCTTTGCACTCCTGGGCTGGGCTGTCTGCTTCAGAGAGCAGGGCTGACCCCACCTGCAGCAGTGACAGCTTTTATGCAGGGACAAGCCCAGCTACGGATGCAGACCAGCCTATGGGAAAGCAGGGAGGGACTGCCCTACCCTGCCAGCAAACCTCAGCTGGAGTCTGGGGTCAGGGGAGGGGAGGGGAGGGGAAAGGAGGGGATAGTTAAACACCCCTTCCCCCACTCAAACTTACTGCTGGTTGCAACTGTGGCCTACAAATCCAAGAGGCAGCTGGAAGTAGAAAGAGTAAATGATAAGCACCCCTGGAGAGTCCTGCTGCTGCAATTCTGGACTACAAGTCCCAGAGACGTTAGGGCCAGCAAGAAAAGGAAGTGAACACAGAGAGCTGTGCTTCAGCACCCCCTGGCTTTTGGCCTGAGCCACTGCAGGTAGGAGGCTGCATTACCTGAATCAAAGATAACAGATCTTGATTTACTTCAAGATTCACACTTGAAGTGAATCAAGATCTGTTCACTTCTGTTTCAATTTAATCTGGGCATCTTATACTAACCTGCAATGACTGAATTGATTCAGCCCTGAGGTTTTTGACTGTTTGTACGTAGCCTTGTTCCCACCTCTAATGTGGACCAAGCATCTGGCTGATCCTGGGGCTAGGAAGGAGATGTAAGAGAGATTTTTGAAACTTCAAAACATTTTAGACAGGGGCATGCTCTCTCTCTCTTTCTTTTTTCTTCTTTTTTAAAGATTGAAGAAGCTGAGCGTGTCATAGGGGGGTTCAGAAAAACAAGCTCCAGTTTGAACTCACAGAAAACAAAGAATAGGGCTATGTGATAATTCAGGTCTACATAATAAGATAAGGCAGGTCTTATATAGAAGATTTTTTTTGTCACAAAATGCTGATTCAACAGAATCAAAGTACTTTGTAGGTATGGAGTGTTTCTGCTGAAGTTTTTGATGGAAGTCAGGCAAGCAAACCAGCCAGAAAGCCTGCTTCAGATGTTCTGGGTCCCTGCTTCTCAGCTTTCTGGGGCATCTTGCCAACAGGGAGACAGCAGCTCGAAGAGCCCATTCAACAATTTCTTTGTCGCTGCTCTCCTATGCTGCATGGAGCTGGAGGCTTCAGCCAGCAAGCCAATGAATTTTATCTGAAGTCTTTATGAAATTGAATTTTAACCTGACCTTTCCTTTCATAAGGATAAAAAGGTATGTGTTTTTAATCTGTTATTCCAATTCAGCATGAAAGTTTTTGTAGGAGGAGGAACAAATAAAATGAAAATGATCCTCCCTGGAGAACAAGGGTATTTTCCACTCATGTCTACAGAGGTTTATTTAGACAAGGCAATATGTTTTTACTCCTTTCATTTTTCCCCTCCTCTAATTGCCAGACTTCAAGGAATTAACAGATAAATACTGTTCTTAGTCACTACATTTTCAAACCAATTACAGCTCATCCAGAAGAGTTTGTGGCACCAGTCTTATAAAGCAGTTGCTTCGGTTAGGTTCTTGGCCTGTTTCACCAGCTCAAAAAGGGCTCACTGTTATAGCTTTTCAATCCAAAAGTTAAACAAAAGAGTTATATTTACCTACCCCATGCTAGTACTTCTAAGAGCTCCTTTCACTTCAGCAACAAACGCAGAAACCTATCTACCTTCCTTCCTTCTCCTGCAGCTATCTCAGCTCTTTATAGAGAGCAGGCCATAGTGTTGTAGGTAGAGGTATGCACAATTGGACCACATAGGGGGCATATCTATGTATGTATTTAAGCATGTCTAAATTTAATGCATGGGTTAACATGCATTCACAATGTGTGCAGACTGACTTGAGACTGAAGTTAGTTTCAAGTCAGTCCACACATAAGAGTTACTGACCTTTAACATATCTATATGCGCACTTATGCACTCTATTTGCGCCTAGATTTGATACCTGCATGTGCTGGTTTCAAATTTAGGTGTGAATAGATTAGATTTGCCATTTTAATGCATGTAGACATGTACCATTAATGTGCATTAAATTAAGGTAATGCACATTGGAGTGTCACATGGAGATACTCCCAGGATAATACATTTTGGAAAGTAATTTTTTGCAAACGAATTTTAGAAATGATCATATTATACATGTGCTGTAACCGGATTCATTGATCCCCTTTCTGCAAGGAGACATCTTCCCTTTGGACACAACTTTCCAAACCTCCTCCTCCTCCTTCTCCTTCTTCCACTTCTCCTTTCTATTCTTTTCCACCCTCCAGCACTAAACTCAGCCAGCTTCCATGCATGGAAGAATCTAGCACACATCTTTCACATCCCTAATGATCACATTACATGCCACAGGGTTTTACAGAGTACAATACCACAGCAGCTGATTGTTTCAAAGTTTGGGGAATTAAAAATCACTACCATTATTTTAAGAAACAAACTACTATTAAGACAAAAATAAAATTAGTTGCTGAGATAATGAGGAAAGTTTCTGAGTTTATGAATGTATGTACACAAGTAATACAGAGTTAAATTCAATCAGAAATGGAGGGGAAACTAGGTATTTTCATGAGATGTTCCAACGCACCTTTGTTTGATATGACTGAACCTTGCACAATATACCTACTGAAGTTTTGGAGAGTGCTGCAGTTGCCCAATGCATACAAAGTTAATTAATATAGAGATTCTTACCATAACCCAAGGTACAGCTAAGCAGAGCAAGCTAATGCCACAAAATTGAAATAATCTGTGGCACCTTATCAATTTCAGTAAAATTCCAACAGAAACCAAGCAAGTGTCTAATTAAGCTATATGTGCCAGGCATTTTTAGAAATCAGCATGGTTTCCTGTCAACTCACTTGTATAGTTCCATGATAGCATATCTTTCAAATGCTGGAAAGCCCAGAATTTCAGGCTCCTAGCTCTTCTGTAGCTCAGACTGCCTTTGGCAGCCTGCCTCATTGTCAGAGTTTATTGGTTCCCAGCAATTCAACAGTACAGTACTCTAAATTCCCCATCTGCTGGGACACATGGAGCCTTTGAAAAAATTAGTGAAGGATGAAACAAAATGTCACTTTTCAACTTTAAAAAAAATAAAATTCTAATATTCACATTCCATGGAAAAATTCAAAATCCCCCTTTTCATTGTGTTTTAGAATGAACAAAAATTGACATTTCCTGTAGAACAAGAATTCAATTTTGGTCAATTCTAGGCAACTCTAATCCTTGGGCAGCAGCAAAATTGCATATAGCAAGATCCACTCATAAGCACTATGTTAACTGCTCATTACTTGTACTATACCATTAGGTGTACTGAAATAAGATCATTTCCTTTCATTACACTTATGTAGGGCCCTGAGAAATACAGATTTCTAGTTGAAAATTCACGGCATGTGTGCAGGTAAAGTATCATTTTTCACAGAATATTCATGGAACTACCATGGATCTGGGCAAATGGGTCCTGGTAGTTCTGTGAATATTCTGTGAAAAATGATACTTTACCCATGCACATGCAGCAGACAGGCACAAAGCCACAGCCAACAGAAGACCAGGGCTAACAGGACTTAGCCCCTTCAAATGCAGTGCAGCAGAGAGGGCCACAGGGTAGCCTGGGCACATACTCCGGATGGGTGTGCACTGACAGGCACAGAGCCTGCAGGCAGCTGGGATTGCAGTCAGACCCACCACAGCAGGTAAGTCATGGAAGGGGAAGAGGAGGATGAAGGGGAAGGGAAAGAGACGTGGGTGGGGATGTAGATTGAGGTCCCCGTGGTGAAGGAGGTAGTAGGGCTGGGGTGAATGGGGCCCTGAGGAAGGTCATGGGATGCTTGGAGTCCAGGCAGCTTGTCCAGGGGCACAGGGGGGCTCCTGCCACTTCATGCACCTTGGCCCATGCACCCCAATCAGTGAACAGGGTAGAGTTGGGCTGCTGGCTGGGCTTTGCGTGCTGCTGCCCTGGGACCCAGGTGCCATATGCAAAACCATGTGCCTGCCATTGCCGGCTCCCGCGACAGCAGCACACCTCTACCTCATGCACAGATGGGGGGGCACATGTCTCTTGGGCCTCTCCCAAGGTGCACACAGCAGTCCCCCTGGACAAGCTGCCTGGGCTCCAACCATCACACAACCCATCGTGGGGTCCCATTTACCCCAGCCCTGGCTGCTGCCTCTGCCCCACTCCTTCCCTCACCATGGGGGCCTCAATCTGCCCCCTGTCCTACTTCCCCTTCCCTTACTTACCTGCTGAGGTGGGCAGTGCTCTGCATGCTGTCTGGCTGCAATCCCAGCCACCTGCAGGCTCCATGTCTGTCTGTTCATGCCCCTCCCCCATGCTGCAGCCATCTAGAGCCCACACCCAGGCAGCTCTGTGACCCTCTCTGCTGGGGGTGGAGACTAAGCCCCATTAGTTTTGGCCTTGTGCTGCCTATGCTTATGACCCTTAAAAATCATGGTGTGGGGTGAATTTTGTGGTTTCCACACAGTCTGTGAAATCATGATTCTTCTCAGGGCCCTACACATATGTTATTATTTATTCTTCTATTAAAGCAGGTGTTTTTAGACACAGTGGGCATGTCTACATGTGCAATTAAAGCACCTGAATTAGCTCCACAGAAAATTCAGAAGCATTAAACTTCACCCTCACATGCATAAAGTGCTCAGAAGCAGGAGCAGCCCTACTCTGCCCCTCTGCAGCAGCCAAGGGGAGCTCCAGGCTGCTCTGGGTGCCAGCCCCAGGCTAGCAGAAGGCACATGGGCTAGTCCTGATCACCACACAGTGGGGGAGAGCTGTCCTGGCTGCCAGACAGCTGCCTCCCAGCCACATAGAGATCAAGATGGATCCCAATTTCCACATGGTTGGGAAGCAGTGTCCTGCCAAACTGGGACAGCTCTCTCAATCCCCTGTTGCTTAGGCAGGCATGGAGCAATATGCTCCTGACCAACATCTACATGTTTGTTTTGATACATTTGTTTAAGACACCGGTTTCTACTATCTGTATCTATAGGATAATACAGGTAATATAAAATGACCTATATAACCTATAGGATATATATAGGTAATATAAAATGGTGCATTAGACTAATCTACTACACAGTAATTGCTGTGCATATGTAGATGGTGATGCTTTACTGTGTAGTAGATTAGTCTAATGCACAGTAAACTGCCTCATACAGACACACCCAGAAACTGTGATTTGTGGAAAGGAGGATGTAACAAAGAGAGGAGTTACACATCTCTTTCTAAAAGTGACAGGAGCTGAAGAAAAACTGATTTTTGGAGGGTATCCCACAACAGTGGGCTCCCCTACAAGCATTATCAGCTTCATAATTCATGATTAAATACACCTGTTATTGAGGGAAAATAGAGATTTCATCTATGATTTAGATGAGGACCCTCCCTCCCCCCCCCCCCCCCGGGAGCTAGATTTACAGATCAAGATCACAATCACAAACTAGTTCTGGTACTGGAATGAGAATGAAGAATTGAAAATTAACTGCTCTCATTACTCTGTGCTCTTCAGTGAAGAAATTGTATTTTGGACTAGCTGGATTTTTGTGTCCTCTCCTTTCAACCAGCAATATTGTAGTAAACCTATGGTTTTTGTTTTGTTTTTGGCTAGATTTCACAGGTACAGATCAAAGAAAAGAATTTGCTGACATGAGTGCATGCTGAGCCTTCCTATAGTCAGCTTGAATATCAGAAACTTATTTTTCTTTCACAAAAGCTGTGAAATATGTATCTTCAATTAATCTATGGAAGGTTAGTTTTGCAATCTTCTAGTGTAAGAATTCATTTTTGTTTAAACCGCTATACATTCACTTTGTAAATAAATATGACATCACCCTGCTTAGGCAAAGGGCTTTCTGATAGCAACAAATGTGTTTATTACAGAAACTGGCCTAAATGGTATATTATACACATTAGTTCTTTTCTTATGCAGGTAAAGTTATTAATTTGATTTGATGTACATTTTGCAATGTTCTTCATCTTCTTTGCTGCATTTCCTTGAAAGAATCAATCTGCCAAGGGACTAAACCTTGCAGGTACCTTGAAATGAAATATTTCATTCTAGCAATCAGGAAAAAACAGATTCTCACCAAATCCGATTTCCCTAATTGCCATGCTTTAAAATTCACATGTGCACGTGGGGGCCGAGAAACGCTGGCAGAATGGGGCCGCTGATGGAGTGGAATTGAGGTGCTAGACACACAGGTTGTTGGAAGCAAAAAAAAACTTTACTTACAGTCCTTAGGCTGTAGGCAAGTTCCTTGAAGTTACAAACTTAAATAGGAATTCAGGCATACAGAAGCTCACACTCACTCGGTATGGGGCGTCGGATGAATCCGGCGGGGAGTCGTTGTCGGTTGATCAGGCCTCCTTTGTTGCTTGGAAACGCATGCGGGATCTTTCCTCATGTGTGTCCGAGCTCTCCTCTGGTTTGGGCCGGCATCACCCAAGCTTCTTATTCGGTCAGCGGGCCAATTGCTGACAGACATGTATGCATAATTTAACGTGAGCCAATCGCAAACATGCACTTGCTGGTGCAGCTGCAAGATTTTGGCGGGCTCTGACCATGCACTGAAACTTTTCCTGTGATACAGGAGAAAATCCCTGCATCAGTGGGCAATGTGCTCAACACAGCTGTGCCAAGGCATCTCTTAACTGTTTTGCACACACAAATGCACACATGTACACAGACTCTTCTCATTAAAGCTTTAAATAAGTAGACTGTTAACATAAAATACCATGCTACAGTCCTAAACTGCATTATTTTGATGAAATAATACATTATGAAATATTATAAATATTTTAAATTAAATGTCTATCTATCCAATGATCAAATTGGTAGTTGTAAAACATTGTTATGCAGTCCATGGAGCATCCCAGGAGAGTTTGTGTCATAATACCCCTTCTGATTCAACTTCCATTCCAAGGAGAGAGTAAACAGTATTGAATCCATGCCCAGTATTTGTCTGACATGGCTATGTTTCACTGCACTAAAGACAGTGTCTAGAAGCTGAGACTCTGGTGTTTTCCACCTTCAACCATGCCAGCCCCCTTCCAATCAGCTGCATCAGGGAAATAAACACAGCACTTTGAAGGCTCTGATGTGAGTAGTCAAATCAGAAACAGAAAGGTACCTCCTACATCCCATTGTACTCCTACCTCTAAGAGAACAAAGTATGTTTGGGGGTGCATTATCCTTGTTTTATTACTATATTCATTCAATTCCTCACCAGTTCCCTAGTTTCCCAGCTAAGTGCAACTGAGTTGGAATTCCTTTATATGTCTATTTCTCTGTCATGTAATTTATATTTTATGCCCCCTTTTCTTTAATAATAAAAGTAATCTTATATTCTTATACCTGAGATTCTGTAGTCTTAGTTGTTCAAACAGAATACAGGAAAAATGAATGTAAAGTATAACTACAATGCTATCTTTTTGCACTTCTGAATGTTATTGTAAAGGATCTTCATGAATGTTGGATGAGGACAGCACATCTGCACAGAAATAACATTACCAGCTTTCAAATTGTCCAAATAACAGTTAATAAATGTTAGCACAGTCCTACATTTTGATGGGTTATATTCAATTTCCTGTTAAACAAGCATTATAGTTCTATAAGGAAGTCACCCTTTTGATAATAAGTAATGGAAGATACATAAATGCTCTATTAAAGGATAAAAAAGGAAATGAAATAACTGAAGGTCTTTTAAATCAACTATGTGCCATATTGATGTATGAAATGTGGTACTTACTTTAAAACTCTTTACACACTGTTCATGATTTAAAACAAATTTTCTAGAAGACTGACTTTCTTTCTCATCCTGACACATTTCATGATTAAAAGCAGCAAACTTAAAGAATCATAAAAGAAAGTGTTATCTAAAACCAGTCCACCTTTGCATTCCTTTTAAGTTAAATAAGTGACTTCAACAAATCCTATCACATTGATAATCTCAACATCCTATATATACTTTGCTTCATTCCTTTAACTATCATGCAAAGATCCTGGTTTTCTCTGGTTTAAAAAAAGCCCCAATTTTCAGTTAAAAAAGTAATCCCAAATCTACATATTTCCAAGATTAAAATGAAACACCATTATTTATATATCTATATATAATAGAAATGCTTCATTTTAATCAGGGAAAAATGTGGATTTGGGATTTTCTTTTAAACCAAAAAATGGGGATTTTTTTAAACCAGAGAAAATCAGAATCCCTGAGCATCAGTGCTGGCAAACTGACTGGGTTAAAATAAAAGGATCTAGGCTTACTGAAGTTTTTAATAGAAATAAATATGTAACTAGATTTCACTGAGCATCCTAAAGTACTTAACTGTCAGATGATTAAGCCTCACAGTGCCCATTAGAAGAAGAAACTAGGTCCATTTTACAGATATTTGACTTAAACACAGAGAGGTATAACTGCAGTTCAAATGCATCATAAATCAATAACACTTGAAACACAACTTTTACCCCAGTCATAGGCTGTCTCCTCTTTTATATTAGCCAAGGACTATGTAGCAGTCTATTTGATAATTAAACATCGACACTTGGTAAAATGCACAATGCTTTCAAGAAATTTTAATCATTAGAATATTTCAAATAGACTGCTACATAGTCCCGCAGCCAGATGTGTGCATTTGTTTTTGATGTTTGTAAAGAAGCCCTAGATTCTACCTGCATCCAAGGAGCCTAAAACTTGGATCCAATTGCAATGTGAAGCATCTTTAGCTTTCTGTGACAAAGATAGTTACTTTGCTCTGTGTTTGTACAGCACCTAGCACAAGATCCACAACTTGCATCCTACATAATAGCAACAACAACAACACTACTCCTATTACTACTCTTCTTCTTATTCTTCTTTCTAAGACTTTTCATGTATTTTGGTCCCCTTACAATTCTTGTCCCTTTCACTTATTTTGTCCCTCTTCCTATACTTCTCCATCTACAGGTTATGCAGGTCCCTAATTTGGTTCTGCCAAGAGGAGCAATTGTCATGAAAGGTATTGTATTATACAAGTCAACCATGAAAAAGCTTTCAGTTGCCTTTGTAATTTACTAATGTCACCAAAGTGCTTGTAGTAATCTCTGTACAAATCTAGGCCATACTAGAAAAACTATAACAATGCCAATAGGTGCCAAGACAAAAGTGAGAGTCTTTTAAGAATGACTATTATATAATCTATCATATCTATTTCAGGAGTCTGAAGTAAAAGAAGCTAGATAAAATAGCACTGGAAATTCAAGCAAATCAGTGGATGACTATCTTATCCATTGAATGTCTTTAAATGCAGCTCTTAGGATGGGGTTTAATTTTAATATTAATTACTCTATTCTTTAATTAAAAATAATCTTTCAAGTAATTTGGATAAATCACTCATGGACTTGCTGCAGTGGGATACGTAAATATACCTATTCCCTAAATGATCCCCAAAGTAATATAACACAACTGAGCAGTAGATTTCACTAAATTAATCACTCATAAATATCATAATACACTGTAGGGGTGATTAGCTAAACTGCTTACTCTTGCACAAACACACAGGAATAAATTTGCCAAAAGCAGTCCCTTTTAATCTTTCTACAGAGTGTTTCATTGTCATGTATGACAACCATAAGTCAACTCTGCTCTGACAGTTTCATAGTTGTCAGGAACTGGAAGGGACCTTACAGATCTTTAGATGATGATTTATGGAACCCAAACTTATGCAAATAAGAATACTTACAAATTAATTTACTGAATTGTCACAGAATATATTTTAACTCTCAGATCTTTCCTATTCCAAGTTGAATGAAATTTATATAAAAAGCTCTTCTTACAAAAAAAGCTATGAGATTTTGCAATAAAAAATCTGCAATGGTCCCTCATAAAAAGAGTTTGTAAATATTTAAAAATTTGATCCAGTTATTCTGGGTAATGCTTCAGTGGGACTCCACAGAGGTGCTAGGATACAAAGTAATGGATCCTTGTGGATTCATAAAAGGTACAACGAAAGGAACAATTCAGGTGGCCCACTGTATGTAGCTAAAGTTCCATTATTTCTCAGTTATAAACCAATTCTTCATTGGTACCACACTTTGAAACCTCAGAAATCTAGTCAAAAGGAATCCAGATTTCACTTTTCATTTTTGTAGCACATTTCATTGTGTAAAAGAAAAGAAAGGGAAAAGTAAAATACAACCTGTAGAAATTTCTGTTTCTAAGTAGTAGGAGAATCATCTTCAGAAAAAATACCTAAAAGAGATATTTTGCTAGAAAGTAAAAAAAACAGTTCTGTTCCAACAGTTCATTCATTAGTTGGTATGCACTTGCCAGAATTTTTGTAGCACAAAATAATTCCATGGTGTAATAATTATTATTTTCTATTTTTAATTTCAACAGTTTTTACTGATTTACTTTTCCGTTTCATGCCTTTGAAGACTGAAAAGATCATAAATAAAATATACATTTTGCTTCAAATTTGATATTGTTCATTTACAGTTGCTGACCTGCTGCAAACTATGAATCGCTCAGCTTGAAAGGGAACAAGTAAATTAATGAAGTAAGGAAAATACTGACCCTACTTCATTAAAATACTGACTGTGTGACTTATATTAGGTCACAGAGGCTGGATCCAGATATACAGGCATGTGTGGTTTGTAACACTGCAAACTTCTTTGCAGTGCCACAAAATGTATGCCCAGAACATGAAAACATGCCCTGTGCTGCAAATTTACAGTGCAGGGCCAAAATTTACTACTGAGAAATCCTGGAAGTAAAAAAAAAGCCAGGCAAAAAAGGCAGCATGGGGCATGCTCCAGGAGTATGTGCTGGCAGGCAAGGTTAGGTCCGCCTGGTAAATGCTCTAGCTGCTGACCACAGCATTTCGCCTCCTCTAGTTGTGCCCTGGCTCCTCTGGCATCCTGGAAGCTGGGAGGACTGGGGGAATGGCAATTTCCCTGCAGCGGGGTATTTTGCCCTACACCAAAGCCCACGTGCAAGCGTGTGTGCACCAGCAAAAAGTAGTGGCACAAATTTTTGCCACTACTCCTTTCCCCACTGCAAGCACACGCCCCTGCATGTGGGGATGTGCCCAGAGCTACTAAGTGATGTTCTGAAGG
This sequence comes from Caiman crocodilus, assembly GCA_030014935.1. Taxonomy (NCBI): domain Eukaryota; kingdom Metazoa; phylum Chordata; order Crocodylia; family Alligatoridae; genus Caiman; species Caiman crocodilus. The sequence continues at coordinate 70,117,241 of JAGPOW010003685.1, forward strand.
TCAGACAACAAATCAACCAAAATCAGAACAAAAAATTTCTGAATCCCAGTCCTCTGTTTTAACTTCTTAAGCCACATTCGCTCTCAGGCTGCATGCAAGTGTTACAATTCTGCTGGAAGAATAACTGTTCTCCCAATAGAAACTAGGGTGTGCAAGCATTCATTCAATTTCTCCCACAGAAAACATGGCCCCTCCAGGAGAAAGATCATCACCTGTCAACCTGAATGAATACCTGTATGTGGGCAGACCAGAGACTGCCTGTTCTTGGGAATGGGCTGAGGGACTATGCTACTCCCCCTGCTCTACTCCCAGAGATTGGGAGGAATGGAACAGCCACTGATCTCCAAAGTTTCCCCCAGACTGGGAGCACCCCAGTCAGGTGAAGATGTGGAGAGCTAGGGGTGCTTGCAGACTTAACACCTGTATTGTTCCCTCTCCCAGAAAGATGTCTAGTGGTGAACACGCATTCAGAGAAATGTCCACCTCTAGAAATGAATGCCTGTCCATGGTGTCAAATATTCATTTACTTGTGAACATTTTCTGTTAGTTACTACATTTACTACATGGTCCTTGTTACTATATTATAGAATGTTCCTGAAAAGTAAGAGTAGCTAATGAATGTATTATAATTACTAATTGATGTACACATACATAAAGTGTAATATAAGAATCTAATTTTCAAGTGACATTTTTTAATCTAAAACTCTACAGGTATTACTTTAATTGAAAGAAAAGAATAAAATGTTCTACTTCAGTGGAAAGATCACAGTGGGTGTATATAATACAAGACCTGTACATATATCATAGCAGAAACAAGCATTCATTAAATCTTTCAAATTATTTCAGCAAGTCCCAGAACCCACCAGAGACTCATTATTTATGTATAATAAAACTATGATAAACATTAAATGATTAAAAACCATCATAGAAAAGGTTGGGTATGCTTTTTCTCAATACTGATTCAGAAAACATTTTTCACATCAATATATATGTTGTGAAATAAACGTATATAAACCAGATTCACTCTTACTAACAGTAAGACAATAATGCGCAGTTCTGGAAATTAAAGCACATTCCAGAAATCCACTAAAACCTGCAAAAATGTATCTACTTCTGTTGAATAAACTTGTTTACCCATGAATACTAAATACACCAAACCTTGTGTATCCTGGGTATACATGGGTTTGTACTCCCCTCTCCAATTGAGGGAATTATTGGCAAGGTGGAGAAGCACAATGGCCCAGTGGCTGACTCCATCCCCTATAGAGTCAGGCCCAGTCAATCAATTACTTAACTATATACAAATGTATTATTACAACAAAACCATTAAAGGGTAAGGACAAAGATTATATATATGTACAAATTTACAAAACAATAAACCCTATACTATATGTGTACACACACATACACACACACTCTTATTATTCAAAAATACAGATGAACAATAGAACAACCCAGAACAAAGGGTATTTATTGGGCAACGTTATAACTCTATTAATATACAAACTATTACTTCAACTTACTCACATAAACTATAAAGCTCAGTCTACAAATATAACAAGCAATCCTTAGACTACCTTCGTGCCATCCAGGGCAAGGGTCCCACTCCTTAGGTCCCACTACAGGAAAGGAGGTGGGGAGAAAGGAAAGGAGAGAGAGACCCCAAAGACTCCTAATCCCCCCCCACTGTCACTCAGGTATGGCCCACGTGGTGCCCCTTCACAATCCTGGGGATCCCTCCCCTGTGGGGACCCTCTCTTTAGGGTAACTTACTACTCCACAGCCTCGGAGGTTTGCCTCCTGTTTCCCATGTTGAGTTCTGTTCCCTGCTGGGCTTTACTGCTGCCTAATTCTGCCACTGCCAGCCCAACTTAGGGCCACATGCACCACTGTGTGTAGTGGGCATTTTGCCTTGTGCTAGGAATTGGAGGCCTGGACAGCCTTGTGAAGCACTGGGGCTCGGCCTGCTCCTGGACCTACTGTGCAGTGCCATCTGCACTGAGCTGCTGCTCTGTTCTAGCAGCTATAGACCCGAGCTGCCTCAAGCGGCTCCCAGGATCTCTCACCCTCCATGCAGTGTTTCCTGCACCAAGCTCCTGGCCTCATGAAGACATAGGGGGCCTGAGCCACCCAAGCAGTTCCAAAGATCCTGTTCTGTGCACTGGTCTGTGTACCATCTCTCTGGCAGCACACCAGAGGTTGCAGGCCTAAACTACCTTATGCAGCTCCCAGGGTGCAGACGCCGTACACCGTACTGCGCACTGACAGCCTAACAGCTAGAGCTGTCCACAGCTCTCCGCAAATAGAAGTGTTCAAGGGCTCTTCTGGACTACTGCTTTGCCCTGCTAAGCAGCTTTCCTCAACTCTTCTCTCTTCTATATCTCCGATGTATTTCCCTCGTGCTTGGCACACAGTTTCTTTTATATTCTCCAGTGCTCCGCCCCTGAAGTCTTCCAGACCTGACAGTGTTGCAGTCTTCAATCAGGTCCAGCAGAACTTCTCTTCCCCTCCCCTCAGGAAAAGGGCCTGACTTCATTTTTCTTGGTGCCTCCTGATTAGCAGATGGACTCCACCAATCAAAACAGCAAAATCTCAAGCCTGGGACTCAACCCAAGCTCTGAAAGGTAAGCCTGCTACACTTGGGATTTATTTTTGCAATGTTTGGTTCATTAGGCATTATGTACAGGACTTTCTTTAAATACTATAACTTTGTGTGCCTCCTCAGGCACCATGTTTGCTTTCATTTTTGTGTCCCTAGAAGAATAAAGCGATTGTACACGTGATGACAAGACGATGTCCACTCAACAAAAATTGCCCTTTTGTGTGGCTTACTGGAGACAGACCTTACGCGCGTGCGAGTTTTTGGTGTTGTGAGTTGCCTCGTTGTAAATTAATCCCCATCCCGATGTAATTTAGTTTGTTATGATGCAGCTTGGAATGATGCAGATATTAATCTGTCACATGTACATGGTAATTCACTGCATGACATGGTAAGCCCCTTTGTCTGTCAAGTGTTGCTATAATTTGCAGGTATTTGTATATAATGAATGATTTAGGACACCAGGGAGAGCCCCAGTGAACAGGGCTTGGTACTGCTGTGTCCAAACTTTGCCCAGACACAACAGAGTGGGAGGAAGGAGCCCTGGTGATTGCCACTGAATGGCACCAAAATGTGCGACAGTCACTGGTGAAAGCCACTGTCTGGCACCTAAACTTTAAACAGTCACACAGCATAGCTCTTGCAAGCCTAGCAAAAATCCCGAGACTTTGCCCTTGCGCCCCTCCACCCTGCACCTCTAAACCATCCTTTTTTTGGCTGGCTGTGGCATAATTGTCCCCTAACACCATCAATTTGCCAGGAGAATGGGGCACAACAGGATGGCGGTCCAATGACAAACATGCTGGAGGCTGCTTTCTGCAGGGATGTTGCCAAAGCAGAGCAGCAGGGCACAGTAAATTCACAGTATTCACAGTAATTTACTGCAGGGGGGTGCCTCATAACTATCCAACCCACTGATCTCTTTGTATTAAATTAAAGCAGGGGGTGCCACACACTGCTGATCCCCGCTACAGACTGGTCATGTCTATAGCTCACAGCTATATCAATTCAGTAACTTAATTAAATTTAGTTTATTAACTTAATTTAATTAATTTTTAAGTCCTCTTTATACATGCTTTTTAAAAAAAAAGCTTTGAATTTTATGTCACCAATTAAAAAAATTCTTATTTTATTCGTATTATTTTCATTCCTATACTTATTTTAATCTTATCTTGTTTTTTCTTTTCCCATTTCTATGTCATCAAGTAACCTTTATTTTGTGTGTAAATCTGCTTTTTTTAAAATTTCACTTAAGCAACCACCCCTACAAACAGGGCGCTGAAAATTTTGATTGCTTATACTACACACACAAATCTGCACCCCTTGAATTTTTTATATCTATCTTTACATGGATATTGGAGTGTTGTGTTGTGGTGTGGTAATTGGAACTCCAATAATGTGCTCCTTGCATTATTTCACAGGGGATCTTAATCCTGAAACGTGCCTGGAATCCCCATTTCCGTACCACATTCCCTCACTGTTGGGAGTCATTGTTTTGTTCAATTTTCCCTTCCATCCCCAGACACTGTTTGCCATGTCTCTGTTCAGGTATTCATTCCCAAGTCCCGGTTTCCTCAGGCTGTCCCCTCATGCTCCACCTGCCATATTCAAATCCACATGCCAACCATCCAAGCTCTGCCCCTCAGGCTAACAGGTGACCCTGACCTTCTGACTGGATATACGCCCCCAGAAGACAAGAGCAGAGAGCTGCTTCATTATTACCTCCCTGCTCTCTGAACAGGAAGCTGAAATTCTCCGAGCGCTTATAATATGCTCACGAATCAGTACCCCATGATATTTTTTTCTTTGTGCACATGCTGGGCACTGAGTTAATGTAACCAGCGGTAGGTAATTCATTTTAATGTCCTTGTTACATTTCACTCCACATCCACTTAAAGCAAAGAAAAACCTGTAGACTTCAGCCCTCTTTGGCTCCCTCCACCACCTTCATCACAGCCTGCCCTTCCCCTCCAGACACTAGAGACAATGTACTTATGAGACAGACAGAAGTGTTGCAACCATTTTTTAAATTTTATTTATACAAACACTCAGTGGTAACTGCTGAATGGTTTAGCACTCAGTGCTGGTCGTTTGGGGGCCTACAGCACACCCTCTCTATCTGCAGTAGCCAGAATGGGTGCAGCCAGGAACTTCCACACATAGCTCCCCGACCAGTGTTTGCATGCTGATCGTAGGGGGCACCATGCCCTGCCTGCCCATGTCTCTGTCTGGCCACTGCCTCCTGTACTTCCACAGACCAGGACATACTGAATACCTCCCCCTTGGTCTCACAAATAATGTGGAGCATGCAGGCCTCCACAATGAATGCCGTAATGTTTTTTGGCTCCACTTTGAGCCTGTAGTTCAGTGATTCCTACCGTGCTTTCAGATGGCCAAAGGCACCTTCAATAGCCATCTGGAATTTGCTGAGGTAGTACTTGAATACTATCTTTTGCTGGTCAGTAACTTGTCCTCTAAATGGCTTCATGAGCCAGGGCAAGAGGGGGTAAATGACATCCACTATAATAAGCGGGGGCATGGCAACACCCCAGATCATGGCATAGGGGTCCCTGGATACATATCGTCCTTCCTCCATCATACTAGGCAGCGGCAAGTTTAAAAAGACGTGCACATCATGAGTGCTGCCTATCTTGTAAAAATGTTAGTGAAGCATCTTCAGTGACCAGCTGTGGCCTGGAAAATCACTGAGGCAAATCCCTTCCTATTGGTGAATGACCAGCTCCCCTGGGATGGGGATAGAACTGGAATGTGTGTGCTGTTCAATGAACCCATGCAGTTAGAGAACCCCGTGGCCTTGAAGCTTTCAACAACTTCCCTGGGGTTATGAATGCAAATGAATATGTTCACTGTGACATCCTGCAGCAGCTGGCATACCTCACATACTGCCACCCTGGTCATGCAGGAAGCCATGTCGAACTGGTTCCTAATGAAGCAGAGGCTGGTGGGGTTGGCCAGTTTCATGATGGTCATGGCCACCCTCTTTTCTGGTGTGATGGGGTGATGCATGACAGTGTTCTGGTGCTCAATGTGTGGCAACAGCAGTGGGACTATGTGCAAAAATGTGTCCCTGCTTGTGCAGAAGCTCTCAAGCCACTGTTTATCATCCCAAGTTGACACTACAATGTGCTCCCACCTCAGAACTACTCATGTGGGTCCAGACCTTGTAATTGTTGCTCTGTGTGTTGATCCACAGAACCCTATCAGCCTCAAGATCCATGGCTTCCTCTCAGTTCTCCAATTCCAGCTTATGGCCCATTGACTAGGTCTGAGAAGTTGCTACCCTGCATTGGTGCCTCTGTAGAAGATCCATCATAGTCTGAATTGAGTTCAGTAGCAGTATCTCTGCATTATCAAGTGCCTCTATTCTCTTCTTGGACACCTCCAGGGCATCCAACAGTATCAGGTTCTCCTGACAGATTCTATCAGGAGTCATCAAAGCCACCTTGTTATGCAAGATATAACAGTTACTGTTTTGTTCAGAGCACCACCAGCTTGCACTAAGAGGGTTGAATAGGTAGGACTGTTGAATAGGGTCATTAGCATTAAAACAGACCTGCTCATTACATTTCAGTTCCTACACACCTTAAGTTCCTGTAACACTCCTCCTCTAAAAATGTGAGGTGTCCAATGACCCCAGAAACCTTTGATTTATCCTGGACTTTACATAATATCACTCAGCAGAACAATGAATAGACCCACAATGATGTATACCCCAGCAAGCCCCCACAACCTGGCAGAAGCTGGGGAAGAAATGGATGTGAGGTCCCTGTACTCTTTTTGAATAGGTCTCATTAGCCAGACATCAAGGTGCCAGAACCACAAAGTAATATCATAGTCACAAAAGTCCAAAATCTCCGTACACCTAGTTTTCAATGACATTTGCTCAGCGGAAAAAAGGCAGGTGCTGAGCAGAACCCTGAAATGGCCGAACCCTGAATTAAGGATTGTTGAATAGGGACATTAGCATTAAAGATGTTAACAGTCCTGCTCTTCACATTTCAGCTCCTACATACCCCAAGTTCCTGTAACTGCCCCTACTCAAAAAACTTGGGGTTTTAGGCTTTTTGGGGATTACCCCTGAAATCCATCAAAAACTTAATAGAAAAAAGGCAGGTGTTGAGCAGAAGACTGAATGGATAAACCCTGATTTTTCCCCCCTCAGACCAAAAACCGAAAGGAGCACAGATTGATAGGTTGGACAGCGTTGCCAGAGGAGAGGGGGTTCTACGCTTGAAGGGAATAGCTGCAATTCTTTTCAAGCTGCATCACAAGCTGCCAAGCAAAGAATTTTGGATGTGTGCAGCAATGAACCATTAACAATTAACCTTCTGGACAATCGGGCATCCGTGGAACAATTTACAGCAGGCTATGGAAGTCAAAGGTGCTCTTCTAGGAAAGGTCACGTGAGCAGATTTCCGTGAGTGCCAGTACACAGTTCACAACTGCAGTTATGCATATGTGGAAACTCAGACCTATGTGAAAAGGTTCCATACATAACTGCTCTCAGCCGGGGGCAGAAAGCATCTCACATCTCTGGTCAGAGCATAATGACCCCTCTCTCAATTACTTATTTTGCCACTGAAAATATACTTGGGGGAGGTGCCAAAGAACAAGCCATGTCTGCCAGGCTTTGAGCAGCAGCCCGATACATCCCTAACCCCTGGCCCCAACTAGGTCTGGGAAAAACTGGCAGATTTGATTGATATTTGGGGGACCAAAAGGTTCTAGAGCAACTGGAGAATTAATGAAATAAGCCAGCCTATGTGGTCACTGCCAAGGAAATGAAGGCACATGGCCACATTGGGAATGGGCACAGTGCCACAGCAAGATGAAGGCCCTGAAGTGTGCTCAGGGACCTCAGGGCTTCACATACTAAGTGTGGAAGTTGAGCTCTAAGGTATATTCTCCTTGGAGGCAGCAGCAGGTGACATGACTGGGACTCTGCCACTATCTTCTCTGCTGGAACCCGCAACAAAGTCACAGCAGTAGTTGGCAATGTCTCAGCAGCATAGGCCGATGCCCTGAGGCCTATGTCTGTGTGTGTTCACAGCAATCCAGTACCTCCATAGCGGCTGGAGGTATCTGTAATGAGCCACGTCACTCAGTGGGGTGCCCTGCCGCTGTGCTCTTGCAACATCCCTGAAGAAAGCAGCCTGCAGCATCTTTGTCTTAGTACAGCACTGGATCACCATCCTGTTGTGCTCCTGCTCACCCATTCTGAGCAAAATTTAAGACCAATTATTGACAGAAAAATAAAACCTACCATTTCAATGTAGGGGGCATAAAATGCAACCCTGAAGGACTAAAACCCCATCAAGTGTACAAGAGCCCATAGTTACCATCCATATACACTGAATGGTGTGCTCTCTCTCCTGGGTTGGTTTAATCTCCCCACTGCTGTGGAGCCACGATATATAACTGTAATGCAGGAAGATGTACTCTTGATATGCTAGAATGCATAAACCCTGTTAGAACTAAAGCAAGAGTAAACAACAACTGGCAGTCACTGGATCTGGCCCCTGCATTAAAGGAGGTAAAAAAGAAATTAATGGATCAATACAGGTACAACTGTTAAATATGTACCTGCTACCATCTACAACTGAAAAGCAAATAATTCTGTACTGATTTTTGAGTTACACTGCAAGCAGACCCACATGTAATCTGTACCCATAACTGGAAAAACTATACTACAATATCTTGCAGGAAGAAGCAAGCTGTATTGGCCAAAAAGGTAGAAGCTTCACCTTGGTGCCCTTTCCAGAGAAATAGCACAAGAATTAGGCACAGCTAATCTAGATGAAGTCATCCTAAAAGAGTCCTACTATTGTGCCTAACCTACACTTGAAAACAAATTGTGCAGAAAACTGATGTAAAAAAATGTGCACAATTGTAGGTAGGTAGTTAAAAAATGATGATAGCTAAAAAAAATAAATTCAGGCAGAGCATAATTGCATTTGATGTACAAGCAAACAACACCAGGGATAATATTGTTACTGTATTATTCATTTTTGCAATTAACTACAGAATGTAGGTCCTGTTTAGTGTAAAAACAGGATATTCTTTTTCAGTATCAACCGACAGTGGGAAATTAAAATATTTAAGATTCAGAAATATTGCTACATTCAGAAATGTTACTTAAAGAAGACTCATGGAAATGAAAATAATTTTTAGAGCTTTTTCATATAATTTGAACTAAAACAAATAACTATGATTTGAACTAGAACAACTAGAACTGTCTCTTCACAGTCAGGGTTGCCAGAATTTGGAATGGGCAATGCCCAAGGGAGGTGGTGCTCACCCCTTCCTTGGGGGTCTTCAAGAGGAGACTAGACAGGCACCTGGCTAGGATCACATGACCCCAGGGTTGGTGACTATTTTCTTGCCTGCCAGAGGCAGGGGCTTGGACTAGATGGCCCACTAAGGTCCCTTCTGTCTCTGTGAAACTACGATTCAATGAATCTATAATACTCACATCCTTTAATTTTTTTTTAAAAATATATAATCAATTGGAATAAAATGTACTAAGCTAAATGTATCCTTTGATCTCAGTTATATATGTTCATCTCTAGTGTTGTTACTGGAACAGTATGAATGTAAGGGAGGGCAGAATTTGATTCAGTATTAAGTCAAATCCTATTTGCATTAGTCACACAAGTACTCAGTGGGGCTCTTGGGGTTAATGAAAGAAGAGGTATTATTTTTCCAGGTGAAGGCATTTGGATATTACTGGACAATAATTTTAAGGCTTTTCTCTATTCTAGACAGAAATTGTACAGTTATAATTACCCAAGCCTGCTTACAGCTTTTATACCAGCTATTAAATCACCATGTTGGCATCCACCTCAAGGGCAGGGGTGGCAAGGGAAAGCCAGCGTGGCCATGGATCTGACTTAGGGAGACTTTCCCTAAGCCTGGCTCCCAACCTCTCTGCTTTTAAATCATCACTTCCATAGCCCAGTTGGATGGCACAAGAAACAAAGGGAAGGTGGGGGGGGGGGGGCTGGCAAAGCCCCCGACCCCTTCCCAAAACCAGAGACTATAGAGTTGCAGGGAGTGGTATCTGCTACTCCACGCTGCCCCCAGGCTGATCAGGGAAAGGAGGGAACGGAGCAGGAGGGCAAAGGCCCTGCCTGCTTCTCACACTGAAGTTCCCAGTGTGAGGAGCTGTCATGAAGCAGCTGTCAGCTGCTCCTCTCTTCCCTTCCTGGCCTATGGGAGTAGCAGCAGCAGCTGCCCCCTCCACCTTCTCCAGACCTGGCTATTGGGTCTTGGGAATGCACAGGATCCTTTTCTCTGGCTCAGTCCCCCCTGGTGATGAACGATGAATGTCCCTGGAGGCTGGGGGAGCATGGTGACTGCCTGCAGGCAGTGTCAGCAGCATGGGCATGGTGGTCATGAGTGGGGAACTCCAGCAGTTGGCAGTGGCAGTAGTGCGGGGAGCAGTGGTGAATGGCGCCACCAGCAGTGTAGATCGCTGGGGTGCACTGCCAATCTCAGGGGGTGCACCTGCACCAGTGTGCACCCCATATGGGTCACCAATGCTCCTGGTCCTTGAAAATAGTTCAGCCAGGAGAAAGTTTACAAATTTTCATTCTCCCAAGAGAAACTCTTGCAGGACTGACCTTTCCCTATTTGGACTTTGCTTATTTTTCTCCTGGAACAACTATTTTTGGTCTGGGAGAAAGAGCATGAACATTTGATAACTTTTGGTTTCCACCAGGAGAATGGTGATTTTCCCATTGAACAGAAATTGAACATTTGTATGTAACTTTGGTCTTTAAAGAAGAAATTGAACATCTGTATGTAACTTTGGTCTTTAAAGTATCACCCTGGCCTCCCTTCTGCTGGACATCAGAATAACATGGCTTGCTACCTTTCCCAACAATATAAATAATTTAATTATTGAATTTGATTTTTCAAATCCTTTGACTACTGACAGATATATGTTGAAAGATCAGATATTTTTTTCATCTTTAAAAATAGCTTTCATTCAAATTTCACTATCCACCAGAGAAAGGGAGTGCAGTGCAGTATTCTGTAAAATACTGAATTTCATTCTACTATTGAGTAAATTTAGGAATTTCACGTGTTAAATTAATAGGAAATGTGTTTTGAGTATTTTATGTATCTATTCATTTTCTGAAAAGAAACTTGGCACTTAATGAATGCTTTGTAAGTTCTATTTTTCAGAAAAATAACTGTTGCTGAGGCTTATATTACTGATGGCATATGTGGAGGTTGCTTTATCTTAGTCTAGCTGAATTACTTCTCTGTTTTTTATTATTCTGATTAATGCTGATAAAACAGAAAGTAATTAAATACTAATGAAGGATTAATTTTGGCTAAGCTGATCATTTACTAAAATGAAGCATTTTACTCCTGGACAAATGGTTGAGACATTACACCATGCTCTTGTATCCATCCAGGTACTTACAAAACCCATCAAGGCATAATAATTGACTGACAAAAACATGTCACTAACAGCCAAGTCATACAATAACATTGTAAACAATTAAAAATAGCAAAAATAACCTTTTTCTGCAAAACATGTTCTGAACTATACAGAATCTGTAAATAAAGGCTGAGATCAGCTCCCTTTACTGCCTATTTGCTCTTCCATATGCTACCTTTAAAAATAAAATAGTAATTAAATCAAACATTTGATTTAATTGGTTGAACACTCTAAACATAGGAGATCAACAAGGTTTTGGCCCTTCAACAGAAGTAGATCTGACTGCTGAAGGGCTAAAGAACTGATTTGAAGATATGACATTCAGGAACACACATTTAGTGCTTAGCCAATTATTTGATCTAATATCCTGAGCTGCAATGAAAATAGCAAGTCTGGAATCATGAAAGCACCCAAAAAACTGACTTGTGAACATAGTTGGATAAAAATAACATTTATTTGTATAACTATGCACTAAACATGCAAAAGAATGTATTTACAAGCCTGTGGGTAATTTCAGTCAATAGGTATGTCTACACCTATGCTTTAATGACAAGTAATCTTTTTTACTGTGCATTAAAGTATCACATAAAAGAAGTGTGATTACACTAATACACAGTAAAATAGGCTACTTTGAATTAAGTGTCACTTAAAAACAACATGTATTAGTTACTATGCATCAAGGTAGCATAATACGCATTTCTTTAGTACCTCACATTGGAGCTATTAAACTTAATGCGCACTCAAAAAAGCATCTTTAGAGACAGTCAGGCAGGTAACCATTAGTTTAAAAGAAATCAAACAGATACAGGTAGCAGCAGAACATAAATTTAAACACTACCTCTTATTCATTGCTTATGTATCTGTGCACTTAGAAATCAAGACCTCATACCTTTCCAATATTAGAAAGTCATCATATGCTAATGTTCCCATACATCTTATTTTACAAATAAATTAAGAGAGTTTGGGTACACTAAATTATCTCAGTAAGTTGGGTGGTAAACCCAAGGATGGAATTCTAATTTTTTTACATGCTTTTTGCCATGTATACAATTTGTGATTTTATTACTCTCTCTTACCTCTCTCTTGTGCATTGTAGGTACATGAGTATGCATATGTCGCGGAGCAATGAGAGAGAAGGGGTTGAAACCCCTTTCCCAGGGCAAGGACCATGGTGGGAAAACCCCATGGCTCCAGAGGAACAACCCCAAAAGCCCCAGGATGATAAAAGGCTTACTGGCTACAGGAATGATGGCAGAGAGCCAACAACTGGGAGAAAAACCATCCATGTGCCTTGTCAGCCACTGTTCTGTGCAGCTGGAGTCAGTACGGATTGGTGACATCAGCCAGCAGCGCCAACAAGGAAATGTAAGAGCCATCTGCCAGGGAGAGGAGAGTGAGCACCAGCAGGGAGATGGCTGAGAGCTCCTGGGTGGCATGGCCAGCACCAGCTCTGACCAGAGACCCAGGACAGAGTCCCAAAGAAGAGTCTGCTTGTCAACAGAGCAGCATTGGCATTGGATCTTGTGGATGCTGAAGGAGTAACCATTGATGCATATGAAGGACACATGAGCTGGGACACATGAGCTGGGCACATGAGTGCCTTTTCAGTTTGTTTGGATTCTGTTGAAAATTCTCGTTTACCTGAGGCCTGACCACAGGCCCAGAGGGTATGTTCAGGGCAGAGGGGTTAGGGGCCCTTAGAGACCCTGAGAAGCAGTGTAGAAAGCCCATCAGTTTGGCCACGCCTGTTAAGGACGTGGCAGGTCAAAACCAGTTGAAGTGACTCACATCCAGTAGCTAGTCCACAAGCAGAACTGATGGGCAGGATGAAAATACATTGGAAGGCCAAATCAGGGTGACATCGCAAAGGCTGATATCTGAGAAACTCCGACCATTTACCACATGACCAAGTTCATCAGGTTGGTGCATGGAAGGGGCATGGGGAGGTGGAGCCTGAAGGCCATCAACTGATGGCATCTCCAAGCAAGGGCCAACTAGAGGGGAACCTCCCACACTAGAACAGAAGACCAAGATGGGGCGGGCAAGTATCAGGGGCTTCCCTTGGGAGATGATGTACAATCAGTGTGGGTGCCTGAGGAAGATCCCAAGTGAGGCAGGACCACCCAAGCCCAAGTCACTCAGGAGTGCCTACTCAGGAGTCTAGATGGGAACACCATGCATATACTGATGAGTATGGTCTATGGCTACACACTTGCTGAACAGGTGCATAGCTATGGACATATATGCAATGTCTGTACATGAGTCACAAAACTGTAGACAGATGAAAACCTACAAAGGGGAGGAAGTGGACCTTCCTAAGTCTTAGCCCTAATAGCAAAGTACGTAGAAGCACCTACCCAGAAAGCAAGAGACTCAGGTTCTAGGGACCTCCTCATCCAGAGGGGGATGAACCTGAATGCCTCTTATCAAGCCCCCTTTCTGAAGCTGCTGCACATCTAAGTATATCAAATTAATGCAAATACATTAGTCTAAACAAGAATCATGTTTCTAATGTTCATTTCATTTTGAGAGATCTTAATTGACTTGAGAGAGTTTTCTTGAACCCAAAAAATGGTAATACTACTAGAAGTAGAAACTCTCTAAAACAAAGATGTATCAGGAAAACCTATCTTGGAAATGCTTTTTGAACATCCATATGGACATTGTCTTTCATCATTGTAAAAAGCATTATAAAACAGCATCTTTATTCCAGATAAATATTCAAAGAAAAGAAGCCTATAATGTTTAAATATTGAAGAATATATTAATTTTTATCAATAGATTTTAAAAAGTACTTTAAAAAAATCATAACTACATAATTTGATTTCCTGTTATTATAACAATGCAATATTAGAGTCAAATTCCTCCAGCCTAGCCAAGATGCAAGACCAGAGGATATATACAGGCAACGTGATTACTTATTACTTTATACGCCCTTTACACGTCCCCTCACGTCAACTAGAAGACAGAAAGATAGTGATGTAGGAATAGCTACAACCACACTGTACTACTCAAGGATGCTAGATAGGAGCTCTTTCTAGAATTTGAATGTATTGACTTTACGGTCATACTGAAACCCTAAGTTTTTTGCAAACATAACTTTTACTTCTAGGTCACAATTTTCCAACATGCACATATAAATTAAGACAATACTATTCACATGTTTGGCATTGTCATGAAGGTATCATTGTACTCTACTATCTGAAAGACCATTTAATTTTGCTTCATAGATCATTATTCAGATGCTGCACAAAAATAATTGAAGAGTCTAATTGATTTTCAGTCAACAGAGGATAGACCATATGTTTGGTACTGAGTTGAGGTCATTATCCTTTTGTCAAAAATTACTATGAAGAATGGTAATTTGCTCATAACTGTAATAAAAAAGCTATGAAATTTAATTTAGTGCCCTGGCCTGCACAACACATGGTTGAACACTTTTTGTACAATTTCTCTTCTCTCAACAAGTCCTCTCATCTAATCAGACATGCCTGCTTCAGCTTAAAATTGGTATTGGGAACTGCCATCAACCTAATAAAAGTAGAAATAAGAGCAATTCATTTTACAACAGACATCCCTGAAAGTAGAGACTATTCTTAGCATCAATGAGGTCACATTCTGCAAGGGCCACAGCACAGCACTTACCACATACATTGAAAATGTTTTTAAGAAGAACCTGAAGACAGGCATAGTGCTACTGGACCTTACAGCTGCCTATGATACAGTATATCACACTGGCCTAATTCTAAAGCTGCCAAGAGTACATCCAAGCTGGGTCATTATAGTCACTGAAACATTCCTCCGTAACAGACGATTCAGAGTCCACCTTGGGCAGGGGATAAGCACATGGAGGAGACAGGTCAATGCACTGCCACAGGGCTCACTGCTGGCCCCAAACCTGTTCAAATTATACATAAATGATCTACCATCAGCCACATCCAGCAAATATATCTATGCTGATGACATCTGCTCCTCCACTTAAGCTCCATCTTTCCACACTCTGAACCAGACCCTGAATGAAGATGTAACAAAGCTGTCAGATTACTGCATCACTTGGTGGCTCATGCTGAGTCCTGACAAAACTGTATCCAGTGTATTCCATCTCCACAATGTCAATGCAAAAAAGAACTTAATATCAATATGGGCAGTCAGAGAAAAAGCATGATCCCTGCACAACATTCTTGGGGGTGTTCATATAGAACCTGGACTTTCTAGGAACATCTAAAGAAAACAGCAGCAAATGTCAAATCCTGAAACAATTTGCTAGTCAAGCTTGCTGGATCAACATGGGGAGCTGTGGCCACAACACTCTGGACCTCAGTTCTTGCCTTCCCAGACACAGCATCAAAGTAGCATGCACCTGTCTGACAAAAGTCATCACACACAAACATGTCTTGTTGATACTGAGCTGAATGCAACCATGCATATCATATCTGTAACCCTCTACTCAACTCCACTCCCCTGGCTTCCCAAGGGAGAATTCCATCTTTGTAAATCTCACTCCCACACACATCCACCATCTGACGATGACCCAAAAGTTGGTCGGAACAACTTGTGCTGCACTTTACTAGGGTTGTGCAAAGCTTTAGTCACTAATTAAATTTGGTGGAGATTTGGCCCAATTCAGCAGCCCAATCTCCAAATCCAAATTGAATCAGGAGGCGCATTAATTTCTCCAATTCAATTCAGAGAGATCTGATGATTCAGCCACATACACAGATTTATATGATTTTTTCTATGTACCTTGAGGTACCAGGCATGGCTTGTGAATGCTGAACTGGTAGGGCAGATGGAGCGTCCCATGTGGGGGGGGCAGTCCCCTGCACGCTTAGCAGCAGACCCAGAAGCGGACCAGAAGAGGTGGATTAATAACTTTGAACTCAGCTAATGAGGAGGCTATTGCTTGGCTTCATGGATTTTAATTCACTAAATCAATACATTTGCTCCAAGATCTCCAGCTGGTCTATATTATAAAGCTAAATAGAAATACTGTCATTGGCACTTAATAGTTTTGGAATCTATATGGAGTGCTAGATTCTGATCTTAGGCATGCCCATGGAAACCCTGCTTCACACATATCTAACAAAAAAGAACTTATCACAGAAAATGACTATTTTCATTTATTTAAACAAATAATAGGTGTTGCTGACAGTGGTTAAATTTGTTATTGCTGTAGTGCAAGAACAGCAAATGTATTTATACAGTGATGCTAACAGAAATGCAGTGCAAATTACAAAGGTACTATGGAAAGTATGAAAAGTTTATTAAAGAGGTCATCCTTAATGGACTGGCCAACGCCAACATCTTAAGGGATAGCCAGCCTGGTTTTGGTGCGGGTAGGTTTTGCTTGACCAATCTCATTTCCTTCTATGACCAGGTGACCTGGACAAGGGAGAAGAGATTGATGTCATATATCTTGACTTCAAAAAAGCCTTCGATCTGGTT
>JAGPOW010003685.1:70138219-70167477 GCA_030014935.1 Caiman crocodilus
CCCCATCATGCAGTGCTCCCCTGCTTCTCTGGTCCCAGAATTCACTGCAGTCTCTGCTTTAGGCTTTCTGTTCTCCATCTCTCATGTAAATGAATGGTCTTCTGGTTCCATCTTGAATGTAAATGAGACCTAGGGCAGTTGGTTCACTCTTGTTACGCTTATCTTGAGGGTCTTAGGTGTGTCCCTCACTGCATCTTAATGAGTTTCATTTAGGTACAGGAAGGGATGGAGAGGGGGTGAGTCTTTTGTGAGTCAGACAAATTGCATCCTGTGCCAGGGTTGCCCAAGAACACACAGCTGAGATGTAACAGGGAAAAGGAGGTGGCACTTTCCTCTATGTCAAAAATACATATGCTTGAGAGAAACAGCTAATCTGTGGGTTGTATATGGGTGAAAACAAAGAATGAATAGCAGTGTTAATATATAATATGATCAGGATGTAATCTATTTTGAATTTTGTTTGAGCAATAAGGAAAACTAGTTGCAAACATGAAAGTGATTGGAAATGGGAAAGAATCCTGGTAAAATGTAATTCACAATTCTGATAAAGGGAATGATGCATGAAAATAGCAATTCTCTGGACTTCGAACAGGCAGATTTTGACCAACTCATAGATAAGGTTTCCTGGATAGAAAAATTAAGTTTAAAATGGGCCAGGAGGGGTAGCAGTTGCTAACAGGCTTAGGAAGCTCAATGACAGGCAACTCCTACACAGGGGAAAAGTAGCAACCCCCCCAAAAAAAACACAAGAGCAACATGGTACTTGGTAATGAATCGATTATCAAAAGAGAAACATACAGTCGATGGGAAGAGGGGTGAGTCTCTAAGGAAGTATATCAAGGAATAGCACAAACATGAAGGAGAGAAACAGAAAGAGACAACTAGCAAGGGATATTAAAGATAACAAGAAGGGGTTCTACAAATACGTCCAATAGAAAAGAAAGACCAAAGAAGCTCTAGGTCCACTGCTCAGGAGCCAGGGAGAGCTATTAACAGAAAATGCAAAGAAAGCAGAGCTGCTCAGAGACCATTTTGCCACACGGGCAGGCATTCATTTCCAGTGTTAAGGATTTCTGTGACTTGGAGGGTAATCCAGAGGTGGGCAGAAGGCAGGAGGCAAATGCACCTGGATCTGGAGCACTCCCAGCTGATTTGCAGGGCTGGAGGCATTGTCCTACAGAAGGAACTGTCCTAGAGCCCCAGGGCTTGAACCTCCCCTCCCTTTCACACACCTGAGATGACTCAGGGGAGGGCACTAGCACCCATGGCAGGGTCCCTACAGGGCACCCGAACAGGTCACCACTGGGTGTACTATTAGGGAGCTGGTACCTTGGAGAGAGGGAGAACAGATGATTGTGGATATTAGGTATCCGCAGTGCTGGAGAGTAGCGTACAGCCATTCAAGTTAGTGCGGGAGCAGCAACATCTTTCTGATCTCAGTTTTTACAAAAATAAATACACTGCAACCCAAGAGCCCAGTAAATCCAATGAATATAAACAAATAAAGGGAAGGGCTGCAGATTATTGTATGCAAAGAGCATATAAGGAAACTTTTGGGAAACTGAAATGAAATTAAGTCAGCAGACCCTGATAAATTTAATCCCAGATTGCTGAAAGTACTAGCTGAAAAAATCTCAGAGCCTTTGGCAATTTGTTTTTGCAAATTCAAGAAAAACAGGCAAAATCTGAGATGATGGGAGAAGGGCTAGCATAAGTTTATCGTTAGAAAGGGGAAAGAGGGAGGATTGAGGAATTATAGACCAGGCAACCTGACTTCAGCTCCTGGAAAATTCCTAGAGCAAATTAGAACAGTCAATTTGTAAACACGTGGAAGAGGAAAGTATACTCATTAGCAACATGCACATGTTATGATCAAAGCTTTCAGAGCAATTTGATTTCCTTCTTTGACAAGTTAATTTGGTGAAAGAGGGGAAAGCAATGTATACCTGGACTTTAGCAAGGCTTTGATACAGTGAGATTTGACACACCCCACATGACAGTCTCATAAGTAAACTGGAGAAAATATGAGCTGGACAAGTCCTTCTTAGGAGGATTCATAATTTTTTGAATAACCACAAGTTAAGAGCAATTATGAATGGATCAATTTCTGAATGGCAGAAGATCTCAAGCGGTGTTCCATAGGGGTGTGTTCTGGGTCTAGTGCTATTTAGCATTTTTCATTAATGATTAGGATGCAAGAATAAAGAGCTTACTGGTAACTTGGTCAGGTGACATAAAAGTGTAAGGGGTGTGCAAACACTTTGGAGGATATGATTAGATTCTAGCCCTCACTCTGGATATCAATTTTAATGAAATCTAGAACCCTTTTTTTGTCAAATTTCAGTTATAGTCTAAGGATAACTCTGTTCTTACTGAAAGTTATGTTGAAGAGGCCTAGTCATTAACTTACTTACTCAATAAGCTAATATAATAGCCACTAAAAGTTCTGTTTTCTATAAAAAGAGAGAACATGATGGTTATTTCAAAAGGAGGATCCATTAAAAACACCAGCAATCCATGTACCAGGCAGAAAGGGATTCCTAACTGGAAGAAATGAATGAGTTATTTCCTTTAAAAAATTGTAAACAGATGCTTGCAAAGAAACTGAATGATCCCTGAGGACAAATATATGAATCAATTACACTCCTCATAGATGACTCCAGCAGAAAAGAAAAGAAAAGAAAAGAAAAGAAAAGAAAAGAAAAGAAACCCTTTATTCGTGCATCACAAGGTTTTTTTGTACACTTGGAAAAAGACAATGTACTCAGTGGTCTGTTACGTGCAAAATAAACATTATTGTTTGAACTTTATTTGTAAGTATAGATGATTCACATGAGCAAATGTTGGTACCAAGGAGAGGTTAAAAAAATTTTAATTCATATATTTTTCACTAATATGCTCTTATTAAAAATAAATCAAGCAAAACTTTCTAAAAAGCTGCTAAGAATAATACAACCTATAAAACTATTTTCAACTTCAAGAATTCAGTGTGGAGGATGGAAGGATACTGTATAGTTATTTCTTTCTGCCACAGATGGTAAGGAGAGTTTGAGGCTCCTAGCAGACATTAAAGGCATGATGTAATTTGATGCTTAGTCCTTAAAATCCCACCTCCTGCTAGCCGCACACCCTCTCCAGGCAGCCCCAAGGCCCAGCACCTCACCAACCAGATCCCAGCATCTCTCTTCCCCCCTCCCCACCCCAAGCAGGACCTGGTAGGGGCAGGTGGCTTGCCTCTGCTGGGTCATGATATGGCCAGAAGATCAGGACTGGGCTAGGATAGAGTCAACCCTCTGGCCTCTGAGGCTTGAGCACTGCCAGAAGGCACCTGGCCTATGGATACTTTTTTGGCCCAGAGCTACAGGGTCCTAGATAAAGGGGGTAGGGGTCAGGGCATGGGGGCATTGAACAATCCAAGCTGGGGCAAGCCGGTGGATGCCTGCATAAACTTCAGGAGGTTTGTTGTGGCCAGCTCCCTCTGTGTAGTGGGTATAGGACAGTGGTAATGTCCTGTCTGGGGAAAAAGGTGTTGTCAGAAGCAGGGGGTGTCTGCTGTAATCCACTGGAAAGTTTGAGTTCATGTGAGTGGCCTGACCAGCAGAGCCCTGGGCACTCTGAAGCAGAAGCTACACCCAGTTGAAGTGAGAAAGAGAGGCAGGTGCCAGAACCTGCACCTTCACACAGTCTGCTTTTTCCAACCATCTGCTCTTCCAGTCTTCCATCCACCCCCTAACAACCAGACCTTCACCACTGATGGATGCTGAGACCCCTTGTGCACCACTGGTGACCATGGATGATCCCACCTCATCATCCTCCACTAACCAAATCCGGCCCACAGTTGGAAGTATGGAGAGATGAAAGATCTCATCACCATATGGGGTGAGAAAGAAATCCAGCTCCAGTTCCAGAAAGGGCATCACAGCAGAGATGTCTTCAAATGCAATGCACAGCAGATGCAGGCATGAGTCCATAACAGGGACTGGTCACAATGTCACACCAAAAGGAAGGTGATGAGAAATTGGTATCACCGTATGGTTAATGTCAACAAGAGGTCTCCAGAAGGTCAACATGGAGGATAACACCTAAAACAGTTTGTAGGTTTGGGGCAGAACTAAGGGGAGGAGGAGGTTCCTAGAGAAGTAGAGAGGGGTCCAGAGGCCAGATTGAGGGGCTGACAGCGTGGTGCCAGAGAGGGTTCAAAAGCCTATTGAGGGGCTAAGAGTGTGGGGCCAGAGAGGGTCCAGAAACTCCAGAGGAGGAGCTAAGTAGAAAACAGCATCAATGAGGTGCCATCTATGATGCCTGAGGCATGGTATAGGGGAGGAACAGAGCCATGCAATCAGTCCATAAGGCAATGACCATGGGCACCTCGTCAGCCTCCCTCATAAAAATAATAAACACCAAGGCATAGTGGGAGACTGAAAGGGTGATTCCCACAATGTGAGAGCTGTAGGGACTCTAGGGTCTTCACGGACACTCCTGGAGAGGTACCATGCCACACAGTTCCTGCCCACTACAGGGATAACCTGAGTCTCCATGGGAGCTATGTCCCACAGACCCTGGTTCAGGGAGTGGGGCGAGTGCCCACTGTCGCGCCTGCAGAGGGACCTAAGCCTTACCTCCTTGACAACTCTTCCCTGCTGCAGGTCCTGTCCACCTACAGCATAGCTGGGATCCAGAGTCTCCACTGTGCAGGGTGGAGAACAGATACATGGCTCCTGGCCCTAGGCAGGGGAAAGGTCCAGACAGAGGGAACTCATCATAGCTCCATTAGTATGTCTGTGTGAGTACCCAGGCAAGTGATAAGAAGGTCCAAAATGCTTTTCTTTATATCTCATTTTTATCTTTAAAAGTTGCAACCTCACACAAAGGCTCTGTGTTTCCCTTTTCTGTATATTCTGCATCCATGTGTAGGAGGAAAGTCCAAATCACTCAAGGACAGGTGGCTGGACAACTTCAGAGCGTAAGAGAGAGGTGTATAGGGGCAAGAGCAAAGTAAGGAAGAGATATTACAAACTCTGGCTACAGTCTCTGTGCTACAGGCACACCATGTCCCATGTGGGAGAGCCAGGAGCCCACTGCATCTACTGTGGAAATGACTCCCATCACACAGGCTCCCCCTCCAGCCCAGCAGCCATCTCCTGCCTACTCCCACAGTTCTTTGCCAGAAAGCGTATCTGGGATGACACACCTGTCCAGATCCTACATGGAGAAGTTCCTGGTGTTTGCTCCAGGTCTCTTAAAGTAAGGTTATATGTCAAAAGCCCCCTTCCCCCTTCCTCCCCTTCAAGCCTTCTTGTTTGTTGAGTTCTTGAGTTCAACCCCTATGGCATTTACCCTGACCCTACCCTCCTCCCCTTCGAGGTATAATGTTTGCTGAGTTCAGCCCATCCTAAAGTGAGGGAGAGGGAGAGAGTCCTAAGGGACCAAAGGGGACAGGAGTCAGGTGCTTATCAGAGGACACTACAGTGCTGCTTGACCCCAGCCTGTCACATAGCCCTTCCAGTTGCTAAACACCAGGCCCAACCAGGCCAGGCAGAGGATGGGTATGTGGTGGGTGCCGTTCATGGCCTCCATGCAGTTGGGGAAATCCATGTGGTGGAAACTGGTAAGTATCTCCTGTGGGTTGATCAGGAGGATTCAGTTGTTGGTCAGGACATCCTGGATGACCAGGCACACCTCCCAGATGGCCTCTCTACCTGTGGCCTTACCCATGGTAAACTGGTTGGTGAGACAGCAGGCACTGCTGGGGGTAGCCAGCTTCATGACAGCGATGGTCCCCCACTTCTCTGGAGTGAAGGGGTAGCTGCATGCCAATATCCTGGCATGCAATGTGGGGGGCCAGTTGGGTGATGATATCCAAGAAGGTGGCCTGGCACAGGTGGAAGGTCTGGAGCCACTGTTCATAGTCCCCATTGCTGTTGATGGTGCAGGCCCAGAACTGGTGCTCAACAAGCTGGAAGTGGTACCAGAGTACCTCAGTATCCATGGAGTCCTGGATGGTATCATCCTCATTGGCCATGTGAAAGTTGGTAGTCTAGTTTAGGATGCCTGGTAGGTACAAAATGGGGTGGGTGGCCCTGCACGGGACTGGCAGTTGGTGGTTCATGGCAATGAGCTAGATGGTATGGAAACCTGCTTCTGCATTAGGTCCAGGTGTACACATATAATTTTCTGCAGCCTCCAGCAAGAGACAAGAACAGCAACCAGCAGGACCTGATGCAGCTCCTGGGTCTCCTTGTGTCAGCGTGGGCACAGTACATCATTGTGGGGGGGAAACCAGGTGGGTTGAGACACAGAGGCACATATAAGACATGATTGCACTCACCCTGAGGCTCTCCTGGAAGCCCAGTCCAGAGCCAGATGTGAGGGAGGTTCCGTAGTGATGCAGCAGGAGGCTGGGGGCATGGTGGTCCATGCCCAGCAGCTGATCAGGGGTGGCTTGCCCATTTGTCTTCACTTGAAAGTCTTTAGCAGCCTGGGTAACCCACAGAACATGCAGGGAGACATGAGAAAGTGCCTCCTACCCACTGTTTCATAGTCAGTAGGGTTGGAAGGGACTTGAATAGATCAAGTTTGACACTGGCCTCAGGCAGTATGGCCAGGATCCCCCACCCCTGCCCCACTAAAGGGCTAATGTCTCTTACATTCACTGTGAACCTAACCTAGAGCACTGTTAGAATAGTGCAATACTTAGAGCACTTTTGCCCCTCAGGCTTCTTTAACATCTGTACTTATCCTTTAATGTTCATACCACATAGGTATCATAACTGTATTTAAGTGCCAGAATGCCACTTAACACTGCTGGAAAACTGTCATTTGAGTGCATAAAGGGTAATATAGTTTATCTCTTAATCTCAAGGTCCATTTTCATCATCCACTAAGTGAAACAAAATTCTACCCATTGTGATCGAATATATTAGAGACAATTCAGAGTTCCTAACGTTATAAACTAAATATTAAATAGTATACAGAAATTTTACTTGCAATTGGATTTTACAGTAAATGCCCTAGAAAATAAAAATTCATATATGAAAGGGTTTTTTGTTTGTGTTTGCTCTTTCTTGGAACACCATGAAATGATCATAGGAATAATTAAGCTAGTTTGCAATATATCTATGCATTATAACAGTGTAAAGTCTGGGAAAGTCCATTAGCACTGAGAATTAAACTATCATCCTCATGTTCATGTTCTCATAATTTCAAGAAAAGCTTTCCTTAGGGCTGAAACTTTTTTTTCTTTTTTCTAAGAAAAAAAAACAATTTGTTTTTTAGAAATTTAAAGAAAATCTATCCAATGATTTCAAGTCATAAGGGTCTGAAACCCCCCCCCCAACGTTTTACATTTTAAATCACAAACAATTAATAATACACCACTCCTGTAAGTCCTAGCATTTCTTTTACAAAAGTACACAGTTCTTTCTTATTACTAAGATACAGGAACGAAAGTAAACAAATAAGTTGGTGTTTTGAGAATTTAGTCTCACGGGGGGGGTTTCTTTATGTACGGGAGATAATCTGGCACTAGGATGCTCATTCCTCATTGCCTTATATTACATAATTCTCAATATGAGTTACCAGTAGGTTTTTTCATAACTATATACAATTACCAATAATACACTATTAACACTATTCCCAGTTACCCTAAGCAGGGGGTGCAAGAGAACAATGATGGGCTCTCCCTCTGCAGCAGCTGAAGGCAGCACCATTCACTCCAACAAAGAGATATTGGTCTCCTGGACCATCACTCCACACACTAGGCCAAATGCCCAATGATTCCCTGCCATTCACTGCTCAGATTTATGAGGCACACACATATGCTGGACCCACTCCAAGCCCTCCAGACTCAATGTTCCAGGAACACACCTCTCACCAAACCATTTGATTTATAGGGAACAACTGAAACCTGAGGCTGGGATCCCACCCAAATTGAGGAACACATCCACATCCACCATACACTCTGCAGGGAACAAGGTACTGCACATGGGTCCTCACTCACTCCCACAGACAACCATCCACACTGCAAGGAACAGAGAGCAGACAGCAATCTGCTCCTTTTATGCAGACAACTCAGTGACATCTGTCACTCAACAAAACAGCCAATCAACTATCCTTTCTTTGCTAATTATTTTGTTAGCTACACCTGATCTCTCATCTCCTATGTCACAGATCTGCAGACTGTTTTTAGTCTCTTTTTAAAATCCTAGAGTCATCCATGGAGTCCAGTCTTCGGCAGCAGCTACAGTTTCAGCTTTTGGCTAAGAAGCCAAGACCTGCTGACAAGTGAAAGATTTAAAACTACACCTTTTTGCCTGAATAGTAAAGGGAGTTTAAGTGAACTAAAGATTAGTCTTTGTCCTGCTCCTGTGGTCATAACTGCAAAATATTTTCTTGATTTTAACTTCCCCAAAATGAGGTGCATGTCTTATTTGGAAGCATCTAATTTGGGTATGTGACAAAATACATATATATTGGGTAGTCTGGTCTCAGATGTTAACAAGACCATTTTTTATGTGCATATATCCCCAGGGATATATCAAAGACTTGCCAGAACTGTACTAGTTTCTGAAAGATAATCAACTTATTCTGAATGAAATGTAATGCAGATTCTCTATTGTAATTGGATCATCCCAATTTGAAGAGGGGAAACAAACCTGAATAAGTTGTATCATATTTTCTTTACATTTAATAGGAGCTTTCTTTCTTAGGCTATGAAGATGCTGAGGTTCTTGCCTCCCAGTTGCTCTTTCTGACATGGTTTTGCTGACCCCACTGTCCTCAACAGGGATTACACAGATTTAATACATTAGGGCTAAGTACAGATAGTCAAAAAGCCCAAGGCTGAATTGATTCAGTCTTTGTAGGTTAGTTTAAACTGCAGAGAGTAAATTGAAGCAGAAGTGAACAAACATTTACTTTTGATTCAGGAAAGGCAGCCACATGCCTGCAGTGGGTCAGGCCAGACACCAGTGGGTACTAGTACAAATACAGTTCTCTGGTACATAGCCAGGAGTGGCTGTGTGTTCACTTCCTCTTCCTGCTGCCCCCAAGGTCTCTGGGATTTGTAGCCCAAAATCACAGCAACAGGACTCTGCAGGATTGCTTATCACTTCTTCTTCCTGGTGCCTCTTGGATTTGTAGTCCACAGTAGCAGCCAGCAGTAAATTTGAGCAGGGGAAGGGGTGTTTAATCCCCCTGGGCCCTAGACCCCAGCCAGGGTTTGCCTGGGGCAGGGCAGTTCCACCCTACCCCCCTAACACTGGGCTGCATCCCCAGCTTGGCTTGCCCCCACCACAAGGGGGCCATCATAGAGCACAGTCCAGTTTTCCTCTGCCCTCTATTGATTCAATACCAAATGCCTTTATGTCCTCTATTTTTCTCTTCAAGAAATAGTTTTTATTCAAGAGAAAAATAGAGGGCATAAAGGCATCTGGTTTCATATCAATAGAGAACAGAGTACCAGAAAACTGGAATATCCTCCATGATGGCCACCCTAACCTCCTCCATTGTCAGCCAGCCCTCACTGCTCTAGCTACAGAGCAGAGGGGAAGGTCCAGCTCTGCTCTCTCTAGCAGACAACACAGACCAGTCCAGGACTGCAAAACATGATGGGATAATGAGGAATTGTAATTTAACTTGAAGCATGTTGGGGTGTGAGGCAGAAGTTCCACAAATTGGTTAGACGCAAATCAGTTAAGTCTGATACTACGTTCAATGAGGTTTATCTTATACCAGTTTCAGCCATTTTGAAACTGGTTTATGGTCACTGAGCTTCTAATCAGTTTATAAATTTAAATCAGTTTCTGATCTAGTTTATGTATAACTTCTGTCCCTAGCCAATGAGTGCATCTACATGTGAAATTAGTGCACATGAAAAAACTCCAGAGTACTGCTCCAGAGTTTTTTTTTCTGGGTGTGCTGTTTGAATGTATGCCTGGAAGGAATTAATTCTGAAACAATCAGCTCCGGAGTGCATTCATGCGCAGAACATGGAGCCCCGTTGGAGCAGCCACAGCTGGAAGGTGGGTCTAGGGGGTCTTCCTGCCAGCCCAGGGCTGCTCTGACCAAGCTCAATGTGTTGCAGAGGGGCTGGCTGGAGCAGAAGGGTCCTTCATCATAGGTTTAGCCAGCAGGCAGCCCCAGCACTGAAGCGCCCTCATGCCCTAGCTAGCTAGGTCTGTGTCCACATGCGTGCTGCTGCTCATGAAAAAAAACCTCTGCAGCAGGGTAGTATTAGTATTTACAAGTATTACCCTGCTGTGGAGTTTATTAGTTGTGCGCCCTAATATGGTTGCAATGCAGACACTGAAACATTTACTAATTATTCAGCTCTGCAGTAAACGTCTCATGTATATGCACCCAACATATACCAATAACTGGAACTTAACAATTCTGTTACTGATGTATTGAAGAGACAGGAATGAAGGCCAATAATACTTTAAAGGAATTGAGGCACATTAAAAATATTCCATATGCATGTGAAATTTACCTTTTAGTTCTAAGGAATTCTTAGCTTACCTCCAAAAACTGTTATTCTGTTATTTCAATGTATGTTTCATAAGCCACACTCTAGTTTTCCTACCCTTAAGTTACCTTTATCCCCGTTTCACTGATACTGGGACACATCTTAATTACTGAACATCTCAATTTAACCTTAGTTTTCAAGACAACCAACTGTATTCACAGACACTTGGGTTAAGTCAAAAGTAGAAAATATCCACACATGTTCAGCATATGGAAAATACACTACTTTGAAGAAAAGGTATTTATTCTAAAATCAGTAAATACATACATTCAATCAACCACTGAATGCCATTAGAGGCAACATTCACCTTTCTAAATGAGTTATTCTTTATGATGTTTCGCTCTCAGGCTCAGTGATGTGCAAGCAAAAAAACTAAAACCATACACAAATGAGGAAGAAAAATACTGCTTATTAAGGGTTCATGTAGACACTTCTGTATAAGTGTCTTTTTTTAAGGCAAAGGAATGAAATATTCTGGCACAGCACCTAAACAGGTATAATTTAAGCACAAGACTGGCAGAATGCCATTTAAAGGTTTGGTGAGCCTATTTCTCTAGCCACAAAATAGGACAGTCTGTTCCTCTCACATTCTCCAGCACACTCAGGTGTCTCCAAGCTTTGGTCTCAGCTGGGTACACCAGAGTGGAAACGAGACAAAAGCATTCATCTGAATATACCAATGGGATGAAACAGAACTATTCTGGCAAAAACAGGACATATGATCACCCTACATAAAGACTTTATAGTCTGGACAGCACTACTCATTGTTGGTCACTTTGTAAAATATCATTTTGAGGCAATGGCGAGCACCCTGCTAGTTACAGTGAACATTCTCTCCTTTTAAATTTAGGAAAAAGATGAATCACTCATGTTGGGTCCAGACTTTCCAGTTTATAAAACTCAAAAGTCTATTAATTGGATCAGATCCTCATATGGCATTTGCTGTCACCATTCCACAGAATTCAATTTTTTCTCTTTTGAATCAATTCAGCCTTAGACTTTCTGACCGTCTGTACTTAGTCCTTGAGACCAAGGGCACCCATATACTAATGTGGAGGCTGTGCCAACATGCTGGGATTCCAGTGTGTCAGAGCAAACTTGATTAACTGAGTCTGCTGGAGCCTCCTGTGTCTCATGTATCAGCACCCCCTCATGTAAAAATGGTGGCAGGGGTGCTTGAACTACACCTCATAGAATGAGCTTTAGTTCAGGCACCCTGTCAGCATTTTTAAGCATGGGGAGGCTATTATATGAGACACAGCAGTGATTTAATTAGAGCAGCTCTTGGAGCTGATCTAATTAAAATGCCCCCCTCCCCAACCCCAGAGCACATATAAAAACACTAGTGGGAGGAGTCAGATGGATTTTAAAAGTTTTAGGGTGTAATTTGGGAAGTCTGTTGTTGTTTCTTATCTCGTGATTCACTTGTCCATTGCTATAAAATGATCTAAGCCTTTCTGGAGAGGATATAAATCTAAATAGCAGCAAAAGAAAGAGAAGAAGAAGAGGAAGAGGAGGACAAAAGATTCTATTACCAAGCTTCATGTTGGATTAAGGTTCCTTTGAACATAGCTGAAAAAATATATTGCAAAGAATATTTACCTTTGTGTACAGTAGTACAGTATTAAAAAATAGGGATTCCATGAGAAAAAGTTTAGGCTCTTACCTCTCTGCCCATTCTGAGTAGTGGACACATCTACACGAGATGCTACTGCACAATCATTACTATGCATTTATTTAGTACTTGTATTAACAACTACTAAATAAATGAGCAGTAAGTAGAGTTACTGCTCAGTAGCACAGATGAATGTCTTTTAAGTGATGCTACTGTGTAGTAGCCTAACAATTCTGCACAGCAGCATATTAGCAACATCTGTGCTGTGATGCGCTACTGTGCAGTATTTTTCACCTACTGTGCAGTCAGCATCTTGTGTAGACACATCCACTGACTCCCAAACAATCTTCAGGTCAGCATAACCAACATTAATTTTACTAGCAGTAAGACAGTATTCATATTGTAACTTTGCACTCATAACAGTAATAGATTATCTCTAGTAGTAAACATGCTGTACAATTGACTTTGCTCTTTGCTTAGTGGTCTTGAGACACTTAACTACTGACAGAGTTCTCATCTAACAGTAATGACTTTGACAGGGTTAGAACTGATTAATATACCTGTTTCTGAGGCATATTTCATTCTATAAACATGTCCTCTTTTTTCTCCCTTAATTATTTTTTTATTAGAACACATATTCCTTTGGATTAAAAAAAAATCGTACATGAGTAAGTACATTCAATGAACCAGTTTAAAATATTCAAAAATAGAACTATTATCCTTGATGTGACCTTAACAAATGTGCTTCATTTATTACTCCCATAAGGTTTTGAATGTGAAGCATAGTTTGGCTCATTTTCATCATTCGTCTTTCACATAAGCCAAACTGGTGGTCAGCTCTGAGACCCACAAAGGGCTTGTTTTTATGACTTTTATGCACTACAGGCTATATTACTGGATATATGACAGAAGGCTCATGGAAAAAAACTGTATGAACTGTACTTTTCCTCCTAAATTTAACATCCAGCAGGCCAGTATTACAAACATTAACAGATACGTTTAGGAGGCACTACAGTGGCAAACTGCATGATAGCACAGGCAAATTTTTAGTACATGTGTCTCATTAAATACAGATCTGTACTATACTTCATTTATACTGAACAAATCTTTCTTCTCTGGCTCATTGCTATCAGAAGACTGTCAAAGGCTAGCAGCTTGAAGAATGTGTTATCTTTGGCTTATTTTTTGTTTCTTTAACAAAACACTATAGTGAGGTAGTTCTAATTCTTTTTTAATTCAGGGCAAAAAGAACATCATATTTCCCCACTAAGAAAGACAATAAGTGTAGAAAATTATCTTTGGTTAGTTAAATACTAGCAGTGCATACACATAGCATGTTACTTTGGGGTTAGCTTTTAAAAAAAATCTCGTAAAAAAAGTCAAGTTTTTATTATGAGTGTTATCTTTTGTTCAGCATAGATTGCTTCTGCTAGTTTACCTTTCTTGCATATTTTTTTTTTAACTATTACATGACTATAGAGCAGGGGTGGGCAATTATGTCATGATTTGTGTTTGTGTAGTGTATATAGAGGCAATTGCATAAAAACTCAAAATACATTCTTAGTCTTGTATATTGTAGTGGGGTGTGAATGATGGTGTGTAGGTGAGTGTGTATGGTGAGGTATATGTGTGGGTGTGTGTGGGGGTGTGGTGGGGATGTGCAGGGGGGTGTGGGGATGTGGAGGGGTGTGCGGCTATGGGTGTTTGTATGGTGGGGTAGTAGAGTGTGGGGTGGGTGTGGTGAGGCTTATGAGGGAGTGTGACAGTGTGTGGGGGAGCATAGTGTATATTGGTGGTTGTGTATATGTAGGGGGGCTGTGGGGGCAGGGTATGGGTGTGCGGGGTTTGTGGGGTGTCAGGAAGGGTGAGGAGTTGTGGGGACTCCCCCTGCACTTCCCCCATGATGCAGCAGCAGGCGGGGCACTCAGGGCACAGGTGCCCAATAGGACATGTTTCTGGCCAGCGCCACACGTTGCAGCAAGAGGCACAGACTCTACCCGGCCATTTGTATCGCTGGTGCTTCCTGCCATGCATGTGCAGCCCCAACACTGGCCAGGTACAGGAGGGAAGCCCCGCATACTGGAGCTGGCTGGCTTCCCCACCATGGGTGTGTGGCAGGAGAGGGAAGCCCCACATGCCTTCCCCTGGAGGACAGGGTAGGTACCTAGCTCCAGCACTTGGAATTTTCTCCTGTGCCCATGGAGTTCAAGGGCTGCATGTAAATGACACAAGCAATACAGGTGTCTTGGTGGAGGCTGCGCTTCTCACTGTGATGTGCAATGCTGGCCAGAGCCATGCCCTGCCAGGTGCCTGAGCTCTAACTGCCCCGCCTACAGCTCCTGCTGCCTCCACCTGTAGAGACTCTGCACCATGGGGGAAGTGTGGGCTGGGTCCCCACACCCTCCACCCTCCCTCACCCCCACATGCTGCCCACCTGATCTGCATTGCCACCACCCCCCTGAGCTCAGTCTCCATGCTGCTGCCAGCCCCAGCTCCCACCCAGCTGTGGCCCTGTCCCTGCTGCTTCCCCACCTGCTGCCTGAAGCCAGCAGGAGACTGAGGAAGTGGAGTAGGTGCCTGGGAGCTGCAGTAGCCACAGTGGAAGCCCCACCTGGAAGCTGCACACTGGCTGGGCCAGGCCCTTCTGCACACAAGTGTGGAAGTAAGGTGCAAGAGGGTATGTTTGGGGCTGTATGTACACATTGGTGCCTCGCTCCCACCCTCATGGGCAGAAGGGCTGAGTAGGTCACAATTTGTTGGTGGGTGCCGCAGGCTAGATGAAATGCTTGGCATGCTGGATTTGGCCTGTGGACCATATTTTGCCTGCCCCTGCTACACAGTAAGGGAGGCAGACAAACACATACAAAAATGAAATGCAAATATATATATTCATGTGAAAGAATAGTGCAAATTTCAAAGTTTCGATTCCTGAAGCAGCTATAAGGTGGGCTTCTTGTGTATGCATACTATATTGCATTATTCAACATGTTAACTTCAGCCCCTTATTACTTCAGTATAGGAAGATTAATTTACAAATTTAGTCACACTGAGATGCGGTGACTTTGGGGAATTAACTTCCACATATGAATTACTGGAAAGAACTCTAACACTTATGAATTGTTTTTAGGGCTCATGACGCCATGGCCAATAATGCTTCATTAATGGAACAGCAAAAAGCTTGAAAGGGATTACAACAAAGTACAGAAGAGGGCAAACATTCCAAAATTGAGAAATTTAACGTTAAAGATCTTACCACAAAGCAGAATTCATCATGGCAAACTTGTTCTGGCCAAAAGAGCAAGGATTTATTTGAGGAATAAATAAGGAATTGTTGTGGTTGTTTGGAGCAAGTCTCATTTATCTGAATTTGGCAACTCTTCCCTTTGTTTTACTTTTAAAAATTGTTAGTAAGCCAAAGGAAATTAATCGTTTAATGTAATAAAGTCAATCCATTAAGAGAATTAATTATATGCAATGAAAATGAATATGGATGAGTTGTACATTGATGTGTATAAATTCTATCAACAAATACGTATCACCCTTAATGCATAGGATTTCATTCTTTCTTTCTCCTGCCTCCCTGAGACCATTAGTGCTAGTTAAGTAAACAAATCTAGTCATGCATCTGAACTACAGAATCTTCGATTTGTCATTTGAAGACTAACCTTAAATTTAGTAATGCAGTCCCAAAGGTCTTCTGTTGTACAGGTATGCTGTGGAACAAGGACATGCCACTTGGCATATCTGTTCTGCACTTTTATAAGAACTTGTTTGGGAGGTAAGAGACCTAATTAATGGGCCATAGTTCTCAAAGGATCCAGGATGATATGGTCTGTCATCACAGGGAAATAATCAACCTCCATTCCCAATGTATGTATATTGTGCAAAGCATACCACCTAAACATGGGTGACTGGTGCATTCAGGGGGTGAATGTGAAGTGGCTCAGCTGCTTTTGCTGGTGGCCCTGCTCCCTGGCCGGTGTTTGCAAGGGGGGGGGGGAGTCACTGGTGCTCCCACCTGCCCCCCGCCTGTTGCCTAAACAGGGAGTGTCGCCTGACAGAGGGTACACCGGTGGTCTCAGGGGGTGCATGTGCACTGCCTATGCCTCACCACTGCACCTAACCCAGAACCTTTTGTGTTTTCTGTTGGAGTACCAATAAGATGCAGTTCACAGTGCTCTTCCCTCAGCCCCCTGCCCCTATTTGGCAGGATGGCCCACAGATATATTCTATATACAATATCATTTAATTTCCCTTAGATGACACTACTCCAAAACATAAGGCAGGATTTCACTTTCACTATAGTTTTTTTGTTATTTTGCCATCATTATTTTAATTATAAAGAATAATCAACTGTAATGTCACATTCCCAAGTGGTCTGGGACTTAACCAAGTACTGTGTAGATATTGTTACCTAGGAACAAGAGATGCTATGGAAGACTTATACTGCATAATAAAAAAGACATTTTAGGTGTTCGACATTAAGTTATTTAATTCACTTTTTTTTTTAAATTTAATATTCCTGAATCACAATTGCTCTGGGGCCTGTGCTTGCAACTCAATTAATGTTTTTTATTTCATTCAGTTTGTAGAACTGAACTCCATTGTGCTAATGGGATAGCTGTAATTATTTATTTTGTGTATTTCCTGTTGTCTGGGGTTATGATGACATGCAGGAAATGTCAGAGTACTGGAATAAAAGACTGAAAATGAAAAAAGAGAAATAAGCAGAATGTAATGTCATAATTCTTCAAAGAAGTTTTGCCTATTGGGTAAGCAGAAGGGCATTAAAATTTTAGTCATAAAGATGACACTTATGAAAGCTTGTCTTCATTTATTTTCAACAAAAAAAATCATTTTTAATCTAATTGTTTTATTCCAGTTCCCTTTTAAATTTCCTTATGTATGCATTCATCCAGCAATATACTCATGATATGCATCTTTTAAAAAGGAAAAAGGATTTGTGACGTAAGGAAAACATGTTTAGGATTGGCAAAACAACAAATGTCTTTTGTAGGCATCAAAGATAAGTTATATTATTTTAACATTTACTGTTCAATGGTTTTATATTGTGGTATTACTTAAGCCTTTGCGAATAGGGAAATATTCAATTCAGATTCAGCCAGTTCGGAGGACAGTGATTCGATTCAGAGATTCGGATCACTGTCCTGAATTGATTCAGCTGAATCAGCTTCAGAAGATCCAGCACTGATTTGAAGAGATTTGGTGATTCAAATCAGCCAGGGAAAGGCAGGCACAGCTAGGCAGCTGCACGTCCTCTCATGTCTCCTCCAGCTGTGCCTGCCTCTCCCCAGGTTGGGGAGCTACAGGAGAAGCCTCAATGGCTGCCCTGTCTGGCCCCATCCCCCACCCAGTCCCAGCCTAGTCCTGGCACTTAAAATAAAAGAAAAAAAGTGGAGATTGCTGCCCTCCCCTGCTTGCCACCCATGAGATAGCTGCCCCATGGCACGGGTGCAGCAAAGCTCAATGAGGCACTGCGCGTTGCCTGGGAGCTGGGGCCACTGGGGCTGAGAAGTGCCTGGCTGCAGCTGACTACTAGAGCTATCCCAGCTCCCAGACAGTGCACAGCACCCCGCTGGGCCACACTGCACTCACGTGATGTGAGAGTTGCTGAGCAGATGCCAAGTGTGGGGGCAATTTCCACTGTCCCCCACTGCTCCACAATGCATGGCAATGCTCTGCCACAAGAGCCCAGAGGTCCCAAATGCCACTTCTGCAGCTGGTGACTGGAGCTTTCAAAAAAACCCAAAAAACCCCGCACTCACCAGATGCAGGAGCAGTGATTGGGGCCTCTGGGCACTTGTGGCAGAGCCTCCCCATGCAGTGCAGGGCAGTGGTGGGCAACAGGGATCACACCTCCTCCTGGCACCCGCATGGCAGCTGCCCCATGGTGCGGGTGCAGTGTGACTTGGCAGGGCGCCATGCACTGTCTGAGTGGTGCTGGGCTCCAGCTGACACGTGGAGCCACCCCAGCTCCTGGACAGCACACAGTGTGCTGCAAAACCACACTGTACCTGTGCCATGGAGCAGCTGCCAAGTGGGTGCCAAGTGGGGGAGCACCCCTGCTGGCCCCTACTGAACCATGCTGCATGGGGGAGAGGGGGCTCTGCCATGAGCCCTCAGAGGCCCCAATTGTCGCTGCCAGAGCCAGTGAGTAGGGAACTTTTCTTTTTTCTAAAGTGTCGGGAAGCTGGGCTGGGCAGGGGATGGGACTGAGAGGGGCAGCCATGTCCCATGGCTCTACCAACTGTGCCTGCTTCTGCCCTGGTGTGGGGAACTTCAGGGGCTATGCCCTGCTGCTGCTTGCCCAGTCAGCACGGGGGAGGGAGAGTGTGATGCAGGAGCGGCTCACTCCAGGTGGCAAGAGGGCACAGCCACCAATCCCAGCACTGTTGCACCCACATCAGCACTGGAAGCGCAGAGCCCCCGCTCCCAGTGCAGCCATGCCTACATCCTAGCCCCAGCCCCAATCCTTCCCTCCTCAACATCCCTTCCCACTCCCCTCCCTCAACCCCAACAGACTTACCAGCTGGAGGCAGCTGTCAGCTGCCTGTTTAGTCTATGGCTAAATCTCCAAATCAGCCAAATCTTTTCCAAAGCTTTTGCAAATAGATTTGGATGTTTTGAATCAACTTGGAGCTTTTACTTCCAATTCAATTCGGATTCGAAGATTCGGTCCCTGAATTGGGCTGAATCTCCTCTGAACTGAATCAGCTACTGAAACTGTACAGTCCTAGTATTACTTAACATTGGTAAACAGAATTAAAGAATAATTATCAAATGTAATGTCACATTACCATGTGCTGTGAAACTTTCTAATTGAGTTCCATAATGACCTTTCTAAAAGTAAATAGAAAATAAATAGGAAACATGAATGACAAAAAATAAAAATGTTTTCAGTTATGCAATGAACAGCATCTGACTACATGAGATACAGTCCTTGATGAAGAAAAAGTCCTATTTAAGTCACTGAAAAAATGACTACATTTGTGCATTGTAGTCTCTGAATTGAACTTTTTTTTGGTGGGGGTGAAGAAGGGTAATGTACCTTTAGTAGCAATGTTCCAGAAGGCAGCTCTAAAATATAACCAGCCTACCCTAAAGAACTGATAAAGAGTGTTGACTGAGACATATATGCAGCGGGTGCATCTATATTTGCACTTTGCTATGGAGTTGACTAATTAACTCCAAAGTAAAGTGTCACTGTCTAAACATGAGCCCCTATTAGGACACAATAAATTAATTACCTTTGCTGTAGGATAGTACAGGATAGTTCGGGAAATTATAGGCCCATAAGCCTCACATCGGTCTTGGGGAAAATCCTTGAAAAAATTATCAAATATCACATCTCTGAGGGGCCAGCAGGGGAGATCATGCCCAGGGGAAATCAACATGGGCTCATCAAAGGCAGGTCCTGCCAGACCAACCTGATTGCCTTTTATGACCAGGTAAATAAATCCCTGGATGATGATATCACCGTGGACATAGTCTTTCTGGACTTTAAGAAGGCCTTTGACACTGTCTCTCACCCCATTCTCATAAATAAATTGAGCGACTGTGGCATTGATTCCTGCACAGCTGGATGGGTCAGAAATTGGCTGATGGCACACACCTAGAGAGTGTTGGTGGAAAGGTTGTACTCAACCTGGTAGGATAGTGGGGTCCCCCAAGGCTCAGTCCTGGGGCCTACATTGTTCAACATCTTCATCAGCAACTTGGACAAGGGGGTGGAAAACATATTGTCCAAGGCTGCCGATGACACCGAGATGTGGGGAGAAGTAGGCAAGCTCAAAGGGAGAGAGAGGCTGTAATTAGATTTAGACAGACTACAGAAGTGGGTGGATGGTAATAGGATGGGGTTCAACGTAGACTAATGCAGAGTGCTGCACCTTGGGAGAAAGAACCCACAACATACATACAAGCTGAGGATCTCCCCCCCTTGTGAGCACAGATGTGGAAAGGGATCTTGGAGTCATTATTGAATCCAAGATGAACATGAGCCACCAATGCCAGACCACAGTCAGCAAAGTCAACCGCACCTTGTCGTGCATCCAAAGGTTCATCTCAAGCCAGTCCAGAGAGGTGATACTCCCCCTCTACGTGGACATTGGAGTCAATTGGAGTACTGCGTCCAGTTCTGGGCACCTCATTTTAAGAAAGATATGGCCAGCCTGGAGAGGATTCCGAAGAGGGCCATCCACTTGGTTGGAGGGCAAAAGGGCAGGTCCTATGAGGAGAGGCTGAGGGACCTGAACCTGTTCAGCCTCAGCAAGCAGAGACTGAGGGGGGATTTGGTGGCTGCCTACAAACCCACTAGGGGAGATCAGCAGCACACAGGAAGGGCCTTATTCCCCCCAGCAGCACCTGGGGTGATGAGGAACAATGGCCAGAAGCTGCTGGAGAATAGGTTCAGGATAGAGATTACGAGGCACTATTTCACTGTTAGGGTGGCTAGGATCTGGAACCAACTTCTTAGGGAAGTGATCCTCACTCCTACCTTGGGTAAATTCAAAAAGAGGTTGGATGAAGACCTGTCTGGGGTTGTGTGATCCCAGCATGTGCTCCAGCCAGTGGCGGGGGGTCAGACTAGATGATCTATTTAGGTCCCTTATGACCCCTAACTACTATGAAACTATGAAACTATGAAGTACTGTCTAAGACAGTGTTATTTAGTGAACCAAAATACGTGTAAACAGTGACCGGGGCTGGTTGGGACATGAGGGTACTACAGTGCAGGGGCCTCTGCAGCACAATGAGCCAAGGCAGAGCAGCTCCGGGCTGGTAGGCTGATCCCCCAGGTCCCCTGACAGCTGGGGCTGTTGCACCCTGGCTCAGTGTGCCGTGGTCCTGGGTGCATATCTAATTGCATGTGTAGATCCACCCAGTGACCTTAAGAGGCATGTCTATATACAGTTCAAACGCAATATTTTAAACAGAAATCCAACTTCAAAAAAAATAAAAATATAGAAACACAGAAAACTAATTCCTAAGCAAAGCCAAAGGAGATATTTACTCATGAGAAAAAAGAATCCTCCTAAAAGAATCAATTTACTCCTAAAAGAATCAATAGTACAGAAAAATACAAACTGAAAGAAATGTCATTGAGGCTGGACCCCCCCCCCCCAAAAAAAAAATGCTTTACCAGAAGAGGTAGTGCGTTAGTTTGACCTGACTACATAGAATCTGTACATCAGGCTTTAGCGGCTATTATTTTATCTAATAGCTGATTCAATCAGCTATTAGATAAAAGTGCCAAAAAAAGCCCTGCTGAAACACCCAATCTATACAAATGTTGGGCAGCCCAGGTCCAGCTAATACAATGCTTTTTCTGGGCATGTGCTGGGATCGGCATGAGGATGTGTAGAGTTTAAAGTAAAGCTCCATTTGGTTTTGGGTTTTTTTGTGTCTGTAAGCAGCCTGAAATGTGAAAGATTTCTAAACTGAAATATGCAGGGCTGAATTCCAAGTCCAATGGGAGAGGTGGGGAACAATCAGAATAAAGTAGCAGAGAGTAAATTTAACTACACATGTTCAAATACAGATTTGAATTAAGCAATCAAAATAGATTGGCCTAAAAATACCAGATTTTTAAATAAAACATGTTCTTCTGGTTATCGCATTTTTCTCCACTACGGCTAGAAACCTTAAAGGGTTTTCTTGTTGTTGTTAAATAACAGATGGATTTTCACATGAGTCCAATTGACAAGCTTTATGGAAAGCATTAAATTAAATATCATGTATTTCAAAACAAAATAATGAGAACTGGCAATACTGGGATGATAACATCAGTAACTGTAATGAGTCATAAATAAAGCACTGTAGAGGTGAAGTTTTTTTAAAAGGGAATATAATTGATCTGCTATGGATGGTACTGTATACCAAACCTATACTTCCTGTTGACAAAGCTAACCACTGGCTTTGACAGCCTTGTTAATAGTGTCTAGGAGGCATCTTGTTTTTGCAGAGGTTTCCAGTCAGAAACAAGGCCCTACCTATTTAGAGAGGCCCTGAATAGCTTCACTTTTTTGCTTGAATCAAGCACTACTTCAAGTTCTGTAGTATTGAGCATCCTGATCTTCAGGGCCATTCCTGGGGGAGGCAAATCAGGGCATCCAGCCAGTTGCTACCCCTGCCAATGGTGGTGGCAGCTTCTTTGGGTCCAGGGCACGTGGGATCAGGGTGGGAGTGGGACCCCACATGGGCTGATTTGCCCCAGACCCTGTTTGAGTCAGCTCTGCTGAGCTTTAAACAAGCGGAAGAGCAGCCAGCCCCCCAAAAGGAAACTATTATGCAGACTTTCCCTTTGAGAGAATTTTCATAAAACCTTGAAAGCTAAGAGTGAAAAAAAGACTTTAAAACTAATCTAGCTTGTTAACAGACCTCCTGTCACACACGTTCTCTCTGTTTTGCCCTTTTACTCAGAATTAGAAGTTGATGGTTTCTCCACTCCAATACCTTTTGTGCCATGTAATTCAGAAAAGATCCTAAATGTCTTGAATACTCGATTCTAAATAATAAAAGAGCCTTCATTTATCATCTAATCAGCCTCCAATAACACTATTCTATTACTTTCAAATGCAATAAAAGGTATAAAATACTCTATGGAACTCATAACAGAATGAAATGAGAACTGTATTAGAGCTGAAGCCTCTTGACCCAGGAAAAACACTCACTGATTGTAGATAAATGTGTCTTTCTTACAGGCTGAAAAGTGTCAGTCAGGCCTCTTAGTAAAAGGGCATATTACTCAGGAGAGTGTGGATAGAAAGAAAGAGCTGCTGAAGCCTCAAGAAATTTAAGAATTTCACATATATAAAAACTCTTAATTTAAGATGAACATTTAAACTAAGTACAGACAGTCAAAATGCCTAAGGCATAATCGATTCAATTTTTGCAGGTTTCTCTAAGCTGCATAGATTGAATGGATAAGAAACTTAACAGACACTCAGTTTTCAGCTTGAAAAAGCAGGCAGAAGCCTGCAATGATGCTGGTCAGAAAGCAGAGGGTGCGGGAGCATACCTCTCAGCCTGCAGGCCAAGCTGATGAAAGCAAAGCACATGCCCCCAACCCCTTGCTCCCCCCCTGCAGGGAGGGGAAGGAGCCTGGGTCCAGATTCCAAGCCAGGGTCTGCCTCCCTTCTTTGCTGGCCCAGATTGGGTCCACTGCCCCCTCTCCCCCCAACCTGTCCTACCTGCCCCAGCACCCTAGATTCCTGCTCACTTCCCCTCCACCACAATTACTTGTGGGAGCCTGAGACTGTTTCCCCCATGAAGCAGGCAAGGAAAGGTAAACTGATTGTCTAGGTGGGCTGAACAAACCCCGGCAGTTTAACCCTTCCCTACCTGCTCCCTGAGAGAAACAGACACCCACCTCCTGGGCAGCCACAAGTAATCAGGAGGTGGAGTCAAAGTGAGTGAGGACTGGGGGCAGGACCAGTCCTGCTTGGCTGGAGCAGAACGCAAAGCCAAGGCTAGCCTGCCTGTCCTGGGACAGGGAGTTTGCAGGGCAGGTGCAAAGCATCCTGAGATGCTGGGGGACTGGGACAGAAGGTGTGATAGACTGGTTTAACCTAAATCAGTCAAGTGTGATACTACATTCATCCAGGTTTACCTTAGACCACTTTTGGCTATTCTGAAACTGTTTTATATGCACCAAACTTCTTCTGTTCAAACCAATTTCCAAACACTTATATTGATTTATGTGTAACTTCTGTCCCTTGCCTTAGAGTTAAGTTTGCTTAACTTCATTGCCTAAGTATATAATCACTAAATTAGGATTTTTTTTTAAAGGTAGTATTAAGAATCATAATAATTGTGATTTATATCTTACTACCTATAAACACCCACAGACTCCACAGATACAATCCTCAGCTCCATGTAAAATTCACTTCTTATTCAAACTATACATAGGGCATATGCAAGAGCATTCAAATGACCTGGCCAGTGGAAGTTTGGAAATTTAGTTTAAGTGGTTGGGAAACCTACATGTAGAACCCTCTGCAAACATTCAGCGGTCCACGTACATGCTCTGCAGCCAGCCTGCATTGATGGCATCCAACCAGGGTACCCCAGGCATCTATCCCAGAATACGTTGCCAGCCTCCCAAGTCTGCTTAGAAATAGTTGACAGCATACGAAGGCACAGGTCTTGGCTGACTGGCTGGTATCCCACACCCCTTCCCTCCCTCTCAGTGGTCAAGCTATAGGACAGACTTTCTAGGGTGCAGGCATGTGTCTTGCAGAGGAGAAGCTCCTTCCTGAGCACTGCAAAGTTGGTTCCTGTAGTCTCACGCATAGGGCTGCAGGTGCAGAGCTCTCAAGTCTTGCATGAGTATGTGTTGTGAAGAGGAGAACCTCCCTTCTCCTCCTGTACTCCACATTTTAAAGGGTATGTCTACAGCCACACAGGGCTGTGGTCGCAGAACTCTGAAGTGACACATCAGGGTGAGCATCTGCAGGTGGGGGGAGGCAACTGTGGTATCTGGCCAAGTCAGGTTCTCTCTCTGGAAGTGGAACAGGGGAAGATAGTACAGCAAAGCATGTTGGGATGCTGGAGGACAGTATAGGAACTTCTACTGGTAACATTATATAAGCATTCATTCCTACAGTAGAAATTCTATTGAAGGTGACTTATACCTCATCAGATGAAGTAGAAATGTTATTTGATCACCCACTTTGGTTTGATAAAAATGGATTAAATACTAGTACACTTAGGTTTTCTACCAGTGTGTAATAGGGAGTCAAGGGGCCTCTGTTATTTAAAAAATGAATGCAGCAGGCTAAGCTGGCTATGTGGAGCTGCAGTAGCAGAAACACAGGCTGGCCCTTAATTAAAAGTGGAAAGTCCTGTGTGTGGTTGGGGAACCACATGACAGAAAGATTCGAGGCTTTGAGGCATATAAGCCCAGGAAGCAGGCCCATGGACCAGGCTACCCATGGAAGTGAAAGTAAGGCTAGCATTGGGTAGTATAGCTTGTGGTACGGTATTGACCCAGAGTGGGGAAGAACTTGGTGGAAGTAGTTTCCTTATATTTCTATTATGCTGGCACTTATGCTTGTTTAGGACCAGAGTATCAGGTTGTGACTATGGCGGTAGTTTGGTGGCCATAGGGATACCTGAGGGATACCCAATAGAGAGTTCTCTAAAGAGGGTCAGAAACAGGGACCATGGGCCCAGAGCAGGAGACAAGGACTGGAGCCCAAAAGCTGAGGTCCAGGACAGTGGACCTTGGGCTAGGGGTCCCAGCTACAGAAAAGGGGATAAAGCCAGATGGGTGGATGCCCCAACA
Organism: Caiman crocodilus; assembly: GCA_030014935.1. Classification (NCBI taxonomy): domain Eukaryota; kingdom Metazoa; phylum Chordata; order Crocodylia; family Alligatoridae; genus Caiman; species Caiman crocodilus. The sequence goes on from JAGPOW010003685.1 coordinate 70,163,669, forward strand.
AAGGTTTGAGGCATGGGATTGAATGCAGAGTCAGGACCAAAGGGCCCCCCTCTGAACAGTAACATCTGTGAGGCATAAGTGTAGCTACGGAGGTGGCTGGAGGTCACAATTATTGCCCTTAAGGCAGAAATGGGGCTGCCTTAAAGGGGAAACCCACCTCATGGATTTTGTGAGGCAGAGAATCCCTGAGGGCTGTACAACCAGGAAGAGGCTACCCTGGCCTTTGGAGGCAGCCTCCCCTTAAAATACTATCAGATCAAATCAGGGCAGTTGACAGGCAGGAGATAAGGGGTGGCCGGGGAGCATGTACAGGCAGGTCTGATCACTATGAGGTGTCAGATACCAATTGAATTACCTAAGCTTGTCACATGGTGGAACTTTGATTCCACTGGCAGAAATGTAATGCTTATACACACCCACAGTGCACTCCAAGCACAGAAGTTTAGTTCCAATCCTGATGAGACTAAAGCAGTTTCCTGAGAGATAACTTTGATGTTATTTAATATTTTTATTTACTATTTTGACATTAGGAAGGAGAAATGCATGAGATTTGTGACTTATCTGTTATTTAGTGGAAAATTATTTGTTCTGCTCTTTGCTTTTCTGAGCGCTTCATCCACAACTTCTCCCAAGAAGGACTGGTGGAAGCTGTTTGGGACCCTACTAGGCACAGAAATAGAGCTGTTGAGTGTTTTCATCCTTACAGCATTCCAGAAAAAAATGGCTCTATTGCTAGGTCTACATGACATGCTGACTGTGCAGTTGTTACTGTGCAGTCACTTAGTGCATATGATTAGTGAATATTATTTTTTTTCTATTCTTCTTTGAATGTTATTCTGACCACAATAAAAATTGCAGTTCAGCGCTGTAATCACCCATGTCGTTCAGCAGTGTGTCTGGTATGTATGGGTTTTTCTGGCTTCAATGTTGCTTGGAGAGAGGACTGGTTGTTGCTGGGATATACTCCAGAAGATCCTCAGGGGTACTCTCCTACCATGCCTTGCTTTAGTTGGGAATAATTATAAATTTATTTAGTTGGGAGGAAGATGGTCTGTCCTGCCTTTCCTGATACCTTCCTTTAATCTTCCCATCTGTCTTTCCATTTGGTGCTCCATCTCCCCTATACCCTATATAACACCAACCATGGATGCTGTTTCCCAGTCTCCTTCGTCTGTTTTGATATAGGTTCTTATACCTTGGTTTGTTGGGTCATATTAGTTGGACCTGGATGTTGCCTCATCTGAGTTCCCTAAGGCCATATTGGGTCTTGCCTAGATTCCTTCCTGACCTCAAGTTACCTTGTTCCCTGGTATATCTCTCTCCCTCTTCAGTTTGTATGTGCTGCAGTTCAGATGTCCATCTCCCCTTTTGGCCTCAGGTCTCCACTTTGTCCAAGGTTGTCCAGAGATATCTGGAGTCCACGGCGTCATTTCAGGTAACTCTCTCTGCCCTCCTGGGTTCAACTCATTTTCAGAGGCCCCTTCCTGGGGCAGGCCCCAATTCTCCTCTGTGAGGCTCTGGTATGCTCTGGGCCTCTCTGGGCCTACTGGGGAACCCACTTTCCCCCCTTGTTTGCTCTCTGCAGGGCTTTTTATCTCAGTTCCAAGAGGCCAGGCAGCAAAGCATGCTGCCATAAAATGTATCCATGCCAGTGCGGGAGCCTGTCCCGGCTCCTCCTGGACTTCCTGTTCTTTTTTTTCCTTTTCTTCTGCTGCAGCATTTTTCCCTGCCATGGCTCCACTTGCAGTTCGATCTCAGCTCAGCATAGTGTCCCGCCGGCTCCAGTCGCTCCCCGCTCCAGGTAAGTTTATCCTTGTGGCCTCATGCCTGCTACAAGCCCTATTTTTTATTAATACTCTATCTTTATGTTTAAAAATATCCATTGGTTTTCAAGTAAGATTTCCCTCAGTTTATGAGTTTGAACAATCCTTTTGTTTAATTTCAAGAATAAAAAAGAATAATGACAGGCAGCTTGCTGCCATGGTGGTTTTCCCAAACTCAGCTCCTGATCATCAATTGGGAAACTGATGGAGCATGATAATTGTTCATTAAGTATTGTCACACAAAATTCCAACCAATTCTTGCTTGACTCTATAGTGTACAACACTTCATGTCATCTATTTCTAAACTCACCCCCTCAAGCCCTATCTCTACATAAATGTGTACACAGCTGAGCCATAAAGATGATAACCCTCGAATTTTGGAATATATTTTGTTTCAATATATTTCCTTCAATAATTTGAAAAACTACAACTGTGACATAATTATAGCAGCAGGAAGCTGAAGAAGCAAACTATGTAATAGATCAATTGTGTAATTAAGGCACAGTATGCAAGTGTACATCATACCAGCAGTTCATCTCCTACAAATCTGTCTTCCATCAGCTGGTGAAGTATAACTGTCATCCCTCTAACAGCACAAAGCCATGCTACTCCTAGTGTTAAATTAAGAACTGGAAAAATGACAACTATTTCAGAGGTTGTATACCATTTTAAATGATCTGAAAACAGATTACCATATCATAATTCTGTTCCACCTGTCTTCTGGCTTTCTACCACGTTTACATCTATCTTTGCAAAAGAGACTGAAATTTCCAAACAAACCATCATAAAATACTATTGTATCAGATATCTGGGCAGCCATTACTTAGTTTCTACATATACATATATTTATTTTAAGACCTCTTTAGAAACTGCATGTTTTAAATATGAACATGATTCTTTTACTTACAGGATTCTTTTATTTCTCTCTTTTTCCTTTTTTTGGACAATGGAGCACTTCTTGTAATCAAAGAAGTAGGAATGTGCAAGGCTGTTAAGCATTTTGGAAAATAAGAAGCAACTTCTAATCTGATATTAATATAAATTTGGAAATTGTAGGATTTCCTGCAGTACAAAAATTCCAAGTTTTGGTCAGCTCTAGAGTACAGAGACATCATTACTTACTTGGAAAAAGGTATTTTACTTTAGTTCTTTGCTCATAGCAACCACTCTGCTGCTCTAGGACATGAGCTGGAACAGGCACCCCATGTAGCATACAGGATCATCCGGCAAGCCCAAGCCCTGCGTACTACCTCTGGGTTACTCCAAAAACCATGGGCAGCACCCAATACCAGATGACATGGCTTCATTGGCTAAATTCAGCCCACTGACCACATGTTTGACTCCCCTGCCCTAAATGTCCAAGTGATGATCCAGTGAAAGGAAATATCTAAAAGTATGCCTTTTAAAAAGCAAAAAGAGGAGCTCCAATAAGCAGAGTTCCAAATATACTGGTATTTCATCCTAGCAAGCCTAACAAGAAGCCTAACAAGTTCAGCAGGTGCCCGTCTTAGGGCTCTGGAGGCGCAGGTGAGGGAGATCCCGGAGGACGTTAGCAGGCTGAGGGGTATCAGGGAGGCAGAGGATGAAATTGATGGCTATTTTTTTTCCCTGCAAGACCAGGCACCTAAGGAAGAAGCATCCCGGGGAGTGCCCTCCACAGCAGAGTGGCAGACGGTCACATCCATAGTATCATAGTATCATAGTGCCTAGGGTCAGAAGGGGCCTAGAGCAGGCCATCTAGTCTCACCCCCCGCCAATGGCAGGAACGAGTGCCAGGGTCACAGGACCCCAGCCAAGTACCTCTCTAATCTACTCTTAAAGATGCCCAAGGTAGGAACAAGAACAACTTCCCTAGGAAGCCGGTTCCACGTCCTAGCCACCCTAATAGTGAAGTAGTGCCTCCTAATGTCCAACCTAAACCTGCTCTCCAGTAACTTGTGACCATTGGTCCTAGTTACCCCTGGTGGTACCCGGGAAAAAAGAGCC
>JAGPOW010003685.1:70167577-70190453 GCA_030014935.1 Caiman crocodilus
CTGTGGAAGACCCAGATTTGGTTGGGCTCATGGAAACCTGGTGGGACCCGACCCATGACTGGGCTGTAGGCATCGATGGCTATGCCCTTTTCAGGAAGGACAGGATTGGGAAAAGAGGCAGAGGGGTTGCTCTCTATGTCAAAGAGTGTTTCTCTGCATCGAGCGTCAACTTGGGGGTGACTGAGGACCAGGTGGAAGTGATCTGGGTCAGGCTGCAAGGAGGACGAGGGGAAAAGGACTTAATGGTGGGTGTCTGCTACAGACCACCCAACCAGAAGAAGGAGCTGGACCTCCAATTTGTTGGCCAGATTCAGGAGGCGGCTAGGACGAGAGATGTCATTGTCATAGGTGACTTCAATTACCCGGACATCTGCTGGGAGGAGCAGTAAGCCAAGTCCGAGAGGTCCCGGAGGTTCCTGGCAGAGCTGCAGGACCTCCACTTGGTCCAGGAGGTACATGACCCCACCAGGGGGGATGCGCTGCTGGATCTGGTCCTGGCCTTGGGAGACAATCTGGTTGGTGAGCTCCAGGTACGAGACTCCCTGGGAGATAGCGATCATCACCTAATAGAATTTGCTGTCCGGCACAGTGTAGCTAGGACCCACACTATGACTAGGGTCCCAGACTTCAAAAGGGCCAATTTCAGACAGCTTAGGAGGCTAGTTGAGGAGATGCTGCGGGACTCTAGGGTTGAAGACATGGGAGTCCATGAAGGGTGTGCGTTCCTTAAGGAGACGATCCTCCGAGCCCAAGGGGCGACCGTTCCTGTCCGAAGCAAGATGGGGAAAAGTGCCCGGAAGCCCCCATAGCTTAATAGGGATATTCAGGGGACCCTGAGGGCTAAGTGGGAGGCTTACTATCTTCGGAAGAGAGGAGCAGTCTCCAAAGAGGAGTACTCCTCTTGTGCTTGGGAGTGCAGGAGGGCTATTAGGAAGGTCAAGGTGAGAGTAGAGCTCCGCCAGGCGACTAGGATCAAGGACAGCAGGAAGTCCTTTTACCTCTGAACCTGAACCTGAACCTGTGATGATCTGAAAAGGTCCCTTCCGACCCTAACATCTATGAATCTATGAGAAATGGTAACTCTAAAGAAATACAATTCCTTGATTTTTTTTATAGTTGACATAATGAGAGAGCTGCTATTTATTTAGGTGAATGCTGAAAATGAAGATCTTGCACTCCTATCAGAACACCATAGCAAGGAGAAAATTTTCAGCAGTAAAAGTAGGAGATCAAGCCTGCTGAACTTTTGTCAAACAATAATAAAAGATTTTCTGGAACATGAAAAAGGTTTTGGGCCTATTATGGGTTCAAAAAATCATGTCAGTGATCATCTTGAAAAATGCTGCTGATGAGGGTAGGAAAAAACAAATTCCTGAATGAGCAGGCCTATATTCTGGATCCAGATATCCTTCTTAAGCCCTGTCTCCAATGCCACCAACTCTGCCAGCATATTTAGTAACAATGTTGGGTTTCTTCCCAACAGCTTATGTGGGGATTCTTTTGGGCAGGTATATACAGAAAGAAAAAATATAGCCAAGTAGCCCAAAAAGTGTTATTTGTGCACCCTATGGTACTTTGGGGTGATATTTCCCTTTAAATCTTATACCTGGAATTGTGTATCTTTCATAAAGTTGCTCCCAAATCTTAATGTTATTAAAACGTTCTTTAATATTGAGTGTTCTATAGCAACATGGAAAGGAAGAATTAAAACAGATTGATGTATACTATCATTACTATACCCCTTGTGAGGTTTTGTATTTTCCTCTATCAATGGATAATATTTAATCTAGTAAACTTTGGCATAAATTAAAAGTTAGTCTCAAAAGTATCGCGAATTTGCAACATTTTTGATTGTTTATCTTGGAGAAGCTCATTATAGTAATTTTCAGAAAAAGAGCTCTCAAAGGGATACATTAATTAATGGATCCAAGTAATTTATAAAAAACAAAACACTGCCCATCTTATTCTGTACATACACACACCTCATTAAAAAAAATCCAACATTAAAGAACTCCTATAGGGCTTGCAACAAAGCGTATACAAACATTTAAGTATAATTTGCTAAGATACATGAAAATGCACTATTATTTATCATCGAAGATGTGTGCTGCAAACCTGTGGGGATAATAGTTTTAAAAAATTTTGCAAAGACAATAATAAAAAAGTTACTTACCCTACAGAACTATGGTTTTTCAAAGCGTGTTGTCAACATGGATTACACTTCTAGAGTGGAACTAAGATCAGATTCTTTTGAAGTGAAAAGTACACTGTAGCTGCATCTCTACCTGGTGCCTTCCTGCCCTTCCTAAAGCTATAGAAAGCAGTGGGTCTAACTATTCTTCAACTCCTTTGTTTATATAGAATCCAGTAGGGGAATAAGTATGGTGACTATATGGGATGCAGTCTGCCCCTCTTCCCTCCCCATTGCTCCAGGGAGTCAATGGCTCGTTAATAACCAAGCGTTTTTTTACTTCGCAGGTGTTAACAATCACCTGTGAAGTAACACTTAGTGTTAATAGGCTTCCTATTTCAAAGCTCATACCACTCTACCTCCATGGCCTGAGCCTGGGACACTCCTTTTAATTTTCACCAGCCAGCTGAAACCAGCCAACAAAATCTGGGATTGTCCCAGCCAATCCAGGATATATGGTCATCCGAAGAACAGGACTCCACAGTAGCAGCAAAGTAGGTCCATGCATGTTAAAGAATTGCAATCAGAAAACCGTGTTTTCTTTTTCAATTAGATGGATTCCACTTTTAGTGACTAGCTAGCAGTGATGACTTAATACAGCATAACCTCAAATCTGGATATCAAAAATCCAGAATTATCAAAAATCTGGCACTTCTTCCCAGTGCTCTGGGACTGGCTGTCATGCCAGTTTAAAAAATCAGACATTTTCAAATTTCCAGTGGGTGCTTAGTCCTGAGCACTGGATTTATGAGGTTATACTGCAGTCAGGAGGGACATGCTAGAAACCCTATTTAAATAATAACTGCAGAACAGCGTTACCAAACCAGGTGTCAGATCTTGATGCCTCAAGAAATGGTCCTGACAAGGCCCCTGGAATGGATGGAATCCCTGTGGAAATCTTCAAGCAGGGGGGGAGAGGAGTTCACATCACAGCTTTATGCCCTCATCTTAAGGATCTGAAATTATGAGGAAATCCTAGACGGCCTCAGAAACACTGTGATTGTGGCAATCAGCAAGACAGGAGACGAGTCCAACTGGAAACTACAGAGGGATTGCCTTGCTGTCCACACCACAGGGAAGTTCATTGCAAGAACCCTCTTCAACTGGTTCCTTCCACCTAATGAGGAGCTTCTCCCAGATTCTCAGTGTGGGTTCAGGGGAGCAAGAGGCACAACTGACATTATCTTCACAGCTTGCTAGTTGCAGGAGAAATGCCAGGGACAATATATGTCTCTCTGCATGGTCTTCCTTGACCTTATGAAGCTTTCAACTCTGTGAGCTGAGAAATGTTGTGGAGGATCCTTCCGAAGTAAAAATGCCCACTGAAATTTGTCACCATTTTCTGTCTGCTCCATGGCAGTATGTGAGCAGTCGTTCTCAGTAATGGATCTATCACATATAGATTTGTCCGCTGAGTAAACTTTGAGGTTAAAACAGAAGTTAAGCTAAGCTACATCATTGTTCCAATGTTCTTTTCAATATTTCTTGCTGTAATCCTACTTCTGACCACCAACAAGCTTCCAGGTGGAGTGGAGGTAAACTACCAAATGGATGGAAAGCTGTTTAAAATTCAGCCAACTCTGAGCCAAAACAAGACCACCCTGATTTAATCGTTGAGCTCCAGGATGCTGATGATGCTGTACTGTGTGCTTACTCAGAAGCAGACCTTTAGGCAACCATTGATGCTTCTACTGAGGCATACAATACAATGGGACTGATGCTTAACATTCAGAAGACTAAGGTGCTCCTAACAAACAGTCACCATCTCTGGTAATGCAGACCCATGGTGAGACTCTGGAGAATGGTGAGTATTTCTCATACCTTGGAACCCATCTCTTGCAGAAGGCTGACATCAATCAAGCAATCCAACATCTCCTCAAACATGCAAATGTAGCCTTTGGATACCTGAAGAAACAGGCATTCAAAGACTGCAACACTAGATGAGAAACCAAACTCATAGTTTATCAAGCAGCCATGATCCCCACCTTGCTGTACAGAGTGGAGACATGGACAATGTACAGGAGACATCTAAAGTTGCTGGAGAAGGTACCATTAATGCTGCCTGCAGAAGATCTTGCAAATCCAGTGGGATGACAGATGCACCAACTTCAGCATCCATCTTCAAGCAAACACCACAAGTGTTGAGACGATGATTATCTGACATCAACTTTATTGGGCTGGCTGTGGCATCTGGGATGCCTGACTCAGTCAAGGCATACAATCAAAATGAGGGCAGAGAAAGTTCTTCAGGGACATCCTCAAGGCCAACTTAAAAGAAATGCAACATCAATGTCAATTTCTAGAAGACTATCACCGAAGACCTCTCCAAATGGATCTCAGTACTTTGAAACCTCATGACAATAACAGGAGATGGAAAAGTGGGAGCAGCAGAAGCAGCATGTCACAGGCCAAATCAAGAATCCAGCACCATCCACTGCACATGGAAACACATGTTCAAGCTGCAGTAGAGTCTGTTGATCCTGGCTAAGCCTCACTAGACATCTGTGGAGAGATTAGACAGTCTTGGAAAAAAATCATGCTCAACTGTGAGGGACTGCTGAAGAACTTGAGAGAGACACTGTTTCAATTGCAGCACCTTGTCCCAAACTGAGATAACTATACTTTGACCGTATCTGCTAATTTAAGATATCCGCAGACTTGATGTCAAGTGGATCTTTTTTCCAGACAATCTGCCTTTTGAGGGTACTGTCTCAGTTTCTGTCTCAAATAAATATTATTTTTAGGTGTTCTTGCTATCTTCAATATTTGTGCACCAAAGACACCATTCATAGTCTTTGAACTAGAGGGCCAAGAATGCATACCAAAATGAGTGTTCCCGAGATCACAGGGGTCTGTGCTTGTAGTAGAAAGGAAGAATTAAATAAGTGTTTCTCATCTGATGTGTAGTTATTCCACTTGAGCAGAGATGAAGAGCTGACTGGTACTGAAGCAGTACCAATAATCTGTACCAAGGTAAAGAACATTCTTAACAGACAAGGAAAGAAACAGAGGCTAAGTATATGCAGTCAAAATAAAGTAATTTGTTACTGAGTATACCTTTCAGAAAATCAACACTGGAAACTTCTGCACTAGGATGAGCACATGGTTATCAGTACAGCAGTACTGGTACTGAGGGGTTGGTATGTGGTTAACTAGGGATGAAATGATATCAAGTGTATTCATGATGATATTTTTCTAGCAATGTCAAACTCTGAGCAGTGCAAGCAGTACAGCTGCATAGGGTGAAAGCCATTTAGGCATCCTTACATGGAATTGTGCATTGGAAAATTCACTTTGTTTCTGGGCTGTAAACAGATGTTGGGTTTTTTGAGGAGAAAATATTTTAGTCTGGGACAAAGCATGAGTGCATAGAAGTTGTTGCCACTTGTAATGGGACAAATCCCCCTAAATGTTTCCACTATTAACAGTTTGTCCCACATTATCACAATGGACCTCTATACAGTTTTTCCCACAATAGTCTTATGAGGCTGGCAGACAAGTCAGTCCTCCAAACATTTCACAGTGCACTGCTTTGGCCCCAATCCTGGCTGCTTTGGAACTCTGTCCAGCCACTCTGTCCTTACCTCAGAATTTTACTGTCTAGAGGTATCTAATCCTGGGTGGCTGCAGTGACTATTTACTGGTCTGCACAGGGACTTTTCAGCCCTTTTGTGCTCACCACCAACCTCAGACCAACATTGGAGCCTGCATGTTCTGAACAATGCCAGACCCTAGGAACCCACTGGCCCCATTCAGGACTCATGTTACCTTACACACACTCTGGGAACATCCAGAGCCCTTACAGTTAATCCAGGATTTCTGTACCTCTACACACCTATTCACCTGTTTTGCACCAGGGCCATTTAGTCCAATGAGAGCGTAAACAAGCATTGCAGGAACTAAACCAAGGAGGAAGCATCTGATCTTATCACCTTCTGAGGAGAGATGGAGAATCAGTGGGTGTTATATCAGCAGATTGGCAAAGTAAATGGTAGTCCAGTATTATGACCATGACTAGACCCAGTGCCGCTCAAAGTGCAAGATACTTGAGTGCCGCTCAAAGTGCACTGTGATTGAGGACATGCAGCCCTCCAAGGCCAGCACTGCAACCTGGGCAATGAGCCAGATCAGGGAATCCCACCTACCCTGATGCAGCTGGCTAGCTGACAGAGCCACTTAAGTGGACCTAAGCTTGGACAATGAGAGCCTATAGACACCCCCTCCCTCTCTCACCATCTTCTAACATGGACCTGGTACCCCAGCAGACCCAGCCTTCCCACTCAAGTCACATTCAGTGCTACAAGACAAAGTTTCAGGAGGGCTTTCCTCACCTTCTAGGAAAATGAAAGATTGTGCATCTAAAATGGATGAGAACCTTTCCAAAACAAAAAAAGGCACACAGAATTTGTATTATGGAGAAGCTTAGCTGCATCATGTAAGGGAAAAATCACAATGGCTAAATCAGTTTCAAGATAGGTCCTGGTGGTATTTGTTTTTTAATTTAAAGTCAGTAGGCTTTAAAAGAAAAAAGATGTACCCTTACTATATTATCCTAAAATAAATGTACATATTAACAAAGTTGTGAAAGTTCACAGACAAGTGGACACTGGTCTCTCTTTCATCTCATTTCCATGGGAGGCAAGAATGAACTGAAGGAAATTGGTCCTGATCTTCTCGGGGTGGGGGGAGAAGGGCATGCTATTCCATTGGGCACTGCTAGCCAAAAGAATTGGGGCAGGGGCCAAACTCTCATACAGTCTAGCCTAGCCTGGGCTCTGAATGATAGAGACAGGGCCCAAATTCCTGAGGAAGCTGGGCCAGGCCAGGCTCCAAGAAGTTTGACCTCTGCCCCAGATGTAACCTGGGCAGGGTGAGGAGCTAGTGGCACCAGGTTCCTGGGCACTACCAGCCCTGCCCCTCCATCCATCCCTCCTGTTATAGCCTTACCAGCATGACTCCTAGCTCCTGCAGTGGCCACCATGTGTGCATGTATGCACATGCATGCACACACACTAAATCAATAACAATTGAAAAAAAAACCCAATGTTGCGCAATCCAGAAAAATTTCAATGGATACAATTCAAATAAATGTTTAAAAATATTAAATTTAGCCATCTACTTTTTCTTTATCACTTCTGTCAATGCTATGTATAATGCTGGAATCCATCAACCCCCAAGCCTAATCTGCAGATTTTTGGGGCCTGGATTCAAGATTAAGAGCACAAGCTTGGGAAGTCCCAAGTGGAGGGATCACAAACCAGTGTCCAAATAGTAGGGGCTAGGGATGGATGTAGGAAACAGCTGGAGAAAAAAGAGCTAGGCAAGGATTTAGGCCAGTCAAAAGTACAGGGAGGATCTAGGCCACAGGACTAAGGATCAGGACTCAAGACTGGGAAACCAGCCAGCAAGAACACTGATGCTAATCAGAAGGGGAACCTAAACCCCAAAGAGCACTAGAAGGGCAGCTGCTTATATGCAGCAGTCACACTCAGTTATTTTAATGGTGGCCAGTTGAGGGCACTCAGGTGCCTGGTAGTATGTCTCACCCAAGCTATCAGAGGCAGCTGAATTTGTCTGCATGCTGTCCAGACTCCTGACATAGTTTATCTAAATTCCGAAATAAAAAATTTGCTATACATGAGACCTCCTTTTTCAAGTAAAACATGGAATATAAATTAACTGCTGTCAGAAAATGGAGGAAAGCCATAAAAAATCACATATGAAATGCAAATATAATAGACATGATGCTATGATATTGCACAACTTACCAGCTTTGCTCTCAAGTGGATAGCAATAACAACACCTGGTAGACCCACTTCTGAGGATATACAGTGACAGACTATGCTATTCTCTAATGGAGCTACCCAACCTTGTTGACTGGAGGTCAACCAATTTTATTCACAGCCCCAAATCCCACCAGCTTCCTATGCTTAGTAATGGCCTTGCACATCACACCTTTTATTAGCATCCTATTCATTATTTTTATTCACTTTAAGATTCTAGTCTTAATTTTTGAGCCTTCAGTAAGTAGGCTGACCTGGTTATCTCAGACACTGTTTCTCCAGTCACAACACACTTCTGTAGCTGTACCTTGCCAGGTATAATAAAGTAGCTAGTCATAAGAAGTCCATAAGTACTAATGATAAAACATATGAAATTTAAGAGTCCCAGTGTATAGTATAACCTAACAGAATGGATAAAACTGAACCTAAGCTTACTCACTTTCAGAATATGTTGCAAGATCTACAGTTTCATAAAAAGCTTTGTCACAGTAACCAAAGATAAGGAATCATGAGAACAAGAAAGGGAAATGAGAAAAGTCTACATGAATCTTGAAAAGGTAAAAGGTAGAGCACACTATTATAGATAACTATGTAAATCTTAATTAATATATTCAATGTTCTGATACTAGAGTGATGGCTATCCTAAAAACACCAGTGATAGTTTTGTGATAAATTAAATAATATCCAGCATTTACCCATACCAACATATGTGCTAGCCAGCATGGATCTTAGCCACATGTTGTTTATATCATATCATGTCTTTATGGTCTGTGGTTCTCTCTACATTTTATAGCGTGCAGTTACCTGAGGACTTTTACATATGATTAAAGAACGATCCTACATTTTACCTTTTCACCCTAGGGTTGGAAGGGACCTCAGGAAGTCATCTAGTCCAACCACCCGCTCAAAGCAGGAATATCCCAACTAGATCACCCCAGCTAAAGCTTTGTCTACCCAGGTCTTAAAAACCTCCAAGGATGGAGACTTGACCACCTCTCTGAGTAACTTATTTCAGTGTTTTACTACCCTCCTATTGAGAAAATTCTTTCTAATCCGTAACCTAAACTTCCCTTGCTGCAACTTGAAACCATTGCTCCTTGTTCTGGCATCTGCCACCACTGAGAACAATCCAGCTCCATCCTCCTTCAAACCCCCTTTAGGTAGTTCAAGGCTGCTATTAAATCCTGCCTCAGTCCTCTCTTCTCCAGACTAAATAATCTCAGTTCCCTTCACCTCTCCTCATAAGTCATGTGCCCCAGCCCTCTCACCATTTTTTTGCCCTCTACTGGACTCTCTGCAATTTGCCCACATCCTTTCTGTAGTGGGGGCCCCAAAACTGAACACAGTACTCCAGATCATATCATATCATATCATATCATATGCCTCATATCATATCAATTTTTTAGTGCAGTGAAAGGTCATGCCTGGCTAATAGAAAAGCTAATGTGCCTGCTCACTACCTAAATAACAAATGCTAGATGAGACTTCTTTCAGAGATTTATTAAGTGGAATCTTACTGAGTATTGGAGGGAGTTGAAACCATGCATGGAATCAGCACACGAAGAAATCCAGAGGTCCTTGAGGTAGACTTGAACTAGTAGATGATGCTCTTGAAATAGCAGTGATGCTCATCTCTGCCAGGAGGTGCATGATTTAACCCTAATCATCTATAGGGTTCTATCTTCTAACATGGACCTGGTACCCCAGCAGACCCAGCCTTTGGAGCTGCTATTCCTCTAAAAGGGATCATTTTTGAGATGTGATATTATAAATGTTAGTGTATGCTACAAATAGCACCCCGCTCAAAAAACAAAAAATAAACAAACACCTCCACACCTTTGCACCTGTTGAGTGAGTGACCTGACCTTTGTTGTAAATTTTACTAGAGAGCCAAAATAAAAACACACATAAATTTATGTGTTCATAAATTTAGTTATATAGCTTTGAAATATGTTGACATATGTACTTTGGGAAGTAACTGATATTTCTTAATATTTCTTCAAAGATTCTAAAAATCACCAGCATCTTATTTGCTTTCATTAATGATTGGGGGATTTTTAAAAGAAAGTTTAAGATCAGACACATTACAAAATATAGCTTTAAAATCTTTAATACATTTTAACACGCATTAGTTAAAAATAACTCCCTGAATTTTACTTGAAAAAATTACTTTGGAGTTCTGTATATCTTTTACAGTAGTTGATCACATCGCTGGAGTACACATTATCTAGCATTTATTGTTCCTAGTTTTTGCCTTCAGAATGTTGATCTCTGTATCTTTGTTTCCAATCTTCTTTAAGCTACTATCATTCTCTTTTTTTGTTGTTTTTCTCACCACAACGTAATTTCCTATGTCTATCACCATAATGCTCCACATCCGATACTGGGACCTACCATTCTGATTTTGAGCTGCTATATCATGATTCTGTAATATTACTGTGTAATAAGTTTCATGAATATCTTTGTCTGGGGTGATTATTGTTTATAAATCATGAATAAAGCTAAAACAGTACAAAATGTCTTGCTGCTATTCATGTAGAAAGTATGTTTGAGAATAGTTTGCCTACAGCAAAATGAGTTTCAAATAAGTATAAACATTATACATCTTAAAGATAAATTGCACTATTATAAACTAGATATGAAATATATTATAGTATAAAATAAAAAGGATTTAAAAATGAAAATGATAAAATAAGTACATGTTTTATTTATTCTATTAAAATGCAATGAAATACAATATGTTATACAAAAATAATTGACTATATACTGACATGGGACTTCAGAAATGTAATGGATATACATTATGAAATAATGAAAGCATATCTAAAACATGCACTATGACAGATTAATAATTTAAATTAATATTTGAAATACCTATACTCTCATGAAAAACATAATACCTGTCCTTCATCTAGATGAGATAGAGGAAATAAATTATGTTCCAAATAGGTTTACTGGCTACAGACACTATAAGGTAAGGCTTTTTAGCTATATCTTCTCCAATTTGTATGGATATTAAAAGATCCCATCAAATTATTTATAAGATTCAAAATTTGCATATATGTCATTTGCCAACATTTCTGCTCTCTTTCACTGTTGCATAGTTTTTTCTTTTCCTCTTATTATACTTATTCATGTACCACACACCTTGTTTCATAAAGTCATACAAACGTCTTCAGTGAGGAAACTGATTTCTGTACCAGGATGTTGGCAGAGGGATGTTCTCAGCACTGGCTCACCCAAGACAAGACACTCATGGGGCACATCTAGACATGCATTTACTCCAACCTAGATTTACTGTGCAGTAAAATATTGCACAGTATGAATTTTTCGGTAAAGATCTATGCACGTTGGGATTAGGGAAAAGATTTGCTTCCAGTTCCCTGCAGCACTGCAATGCACCCCTGTGGCCCCCAGGGCTAGCTCCAGGCTTCCCCTAGGTGCTAGCCCAGAAGCTGGCAGGGAGTCCCAGGGAGCTGCTGGGAGGGGGGGGGATAATGTTCCCGTGCTCTGGCAGCAGGGAACTCCTGGCCCTGGCTCCCTGATCAGAGACAGAGGACTTGGAAAGAGCTGCAGGGGAGGGGCAGTTCCCAGCCAGCCTCAGGCTGCATGTGGAAGTCTGCACATGCAGCCCAGACCTGGCTGAGGACTGCTCCTGATTCGAACAGTTCCCAGACACCTGCAGGCTGCATGTGCTTCCCTGTGTAGCGTGGGGTTGACTGGGAACTGTTCCAGTCAGGGGCAGCTCCCAGCCAGCTCCAGGCTGGGTAGGAAACTGTCCCCATGCAAGGAGCTCCCAGCCCCCGCTCTGTGATTTTAAGTGCAATCGTGCAGGGCAGGCTGGGGAGCTTGTTCCCTGCCCAGCTCCGTTAGCATGGAACTTTCCAGGGAACAGGCTGGGGAGCTTGTTCTCCCCCAGCTCCATGCTCGCAGAGCTGGAGGGGAGTGGACAAGCTCCCCAGCCTATTACTGACTGCCTCCCCCACCAGCTCCATGTTCATGGGGCTGGGTGGGGAACAAGCTCCCTGGCCCCCACCAGTTGGATGCTCACAGCACCGACTTGATGATCATCTCCCAGTGTGAGCCCCATAGCCACAGGCCTTGGGCTAGAAGACCCTTATCTTCCAGGCCCCTGCTTCCTGGTTACAATGGCAGAGTGGGAGCTGCGAGATAAGGATCTCCCAGCCCCTGCTCCATGATTGTGATCTAGGAGCAGGGGGCTTGGAGCTCCTTGCTGCTGGGGCAGGGGTACATGGTTCCCACCTGGGCTCCTGCGGTGGAGCCCATCCCAGCAGCACGTGGCTTCCAGGAGCAGACAGCTATCTCCCGCCACCTCATGCATGGCTGACCAGGTGCAGATTTAACTCCCAGTCAGGCTCATGTAGACTAATGCCAAGTAAATTTGCTACTTGCAGTTGCAGGTAAGTAAACTATACTAATTCTCTTTTAAGTATCTCATGTAGATGTACCCATGGAGTAGGGGTGGAGTGCCATTGTCATGATTGTGGGGGCCAAGAAACGCTGGCGGAATGGGGCTGCTGATGGAGTGTGGAATTAGAGAGCTAGACACGTGGATTGTTGGAAGTAGAAAAACTTTACTTACAGTCCTTAGGCTGGAGGCATGTTCCTTGAAGTTACAAAACTCAAAACAGGAACTCAGGCACACAGAAGCTCACACTCACGCAGGGTATGGGGCATCGGATGAATCTGGCGGGGAGTCGTTGTCAGCTGATCAGGCCTTGCGTGTGGCTCGGAAATGCACGTGGATGTCTCCTCGTGTGCGTCCTAGCTCTCCTCCTCCGTCTTGGCGGACACTGCCCAAGCCTTTTATTCAGTCAGCGGCCAATTACCGACTGACACGTATGCATAATTTAACGTGAGCCAATCACAAGCATGCACTTGCTGGTGCAGCTGCAAGGTTTTGGCGGGCTCTGATCTTGCACCAAAACTTTTCCTGCGCTACAAGGGAAACTCCCTGCTCCCGTGCTTATAATATGCTCAACACAAGCTGTGCCGAGGCATCTCTTAACCATTATGCACAGACAGTGGTCACTCTTCCTGAAGCAGGTTTAAACTGTTATAGGGTTAACCTTCTTCCAGACCCTGCTGAATTGACAGTAACTAGTGGACATAGTCTTTCTAGGCTTTAAGAAGGCCTTTGACACTGTCTCTCACCCCATCCTCATCAATAAATTAAGTGACTGTGGCACTGATGCCTGCACAATTGGATGGGTAAAAAATTGGCTGATGGGGTGCACCCAGAGTGTACTGCTGGACGAGCTGTACTCAACCCGGTGAGATGTGAGCAGCGGGTTCCCCAGGGCTCGGTCCTCGGGCCCGCACTGTAACATCTTCATCTGTGACTTGGAGGAGGGGGTGGAAAGCACGCTGTCCAAATTTGATGATGACACTATGATGTGGGTCGAGGTGGACACACTTGAAGGGAGAGAGAGGCTGCAATTAGATTTAGACAGACTACAAAAGTGGGCAGATGAGAATAGGATGGGGTTCAACATAAACAAATGAGGGTGCTACACCTTGGGAGAAGGAATCCACAGCATATGTACAGACTGGGGAGTTCCTTTCTTCAAAGCACAGAGACAGAAAGGGATCTTGGAGTCATTATTGACTCCAAGATGAACATGAGTTGCCAATGACAGACCGCAGCCAGCAAGGCCAGCCATACCTTGTCATGCATCCAAAGGTGCATCTCAAGCTGGCCCAGAGAGATAATACTCCCCCTCTATGAGACTTTGGTCAGGCTGCAGTTGAAGTATTGCATCCAATACCAGGCACCGCACTTCAAAAGGGATGTGGCCAGCCTGGGGAGGGTTTAGAGGAGGGCCACCCACTTGGTGAGAGGGCAGCAGGACAGGCCCTATGAGGAAAAACTGAAGGACCTGAAACTGTTCAGTCTCAGCAAGAGCAGGCTGAGGGGAGACCTAGTGGCTGCCTACAAGCTCATCAAGGGAGATCAACAGCAAATAGGTTGAGCCCTTTTCTCCCCAGCACCACCTGGGTGACAAGGAAGAATGGTAATAAGTTGATGGAGAATAGGTTTAGGTTAGAGATCAGAAGGCAATATTTTACAGTTAGGGTGGCCAAAATCTGGAACCAACTTCCCAGAGAAGTGGTCCTCGCCCTTACCTTGGGCAAATTCAAAAAGAGGTTGGATGATCACTTGTCTGGGGTCTTGTGAACCCAGCATTCATTCCTGCCTGTGACAGGGGTCAGGCTAGATGATCTGTTCAGGTCCCTCCTGACCCTAGCTATTATGAAACTATGAAAGCTGCAAGGGGAAGAGAAGTGGTGCTGATTATAAGAGTCAGTACAATTTGGCCAGTGGTAGAGAGGGGAAAGGCATGTTAGGTAAGCTGGTGCCATGGCAGGTAGTACTGTGAAAAAATATTTTCTTCATTCTGCCTTCTGAAAACAGCATGTGTCTTATTCACACTGTTGTATTGACCAAATAAATATGGTAATTTCTAGCACCCAGTCTAGAAATGGCTGCATTTCAGTGGCGATGAAGTGTATAGGAGGCTGCTGTGCACGCATAATTCCCAATGAAGTTATCTACCTGGATCTAGATCAGGGGTGCTCAACCCTTAGGTGGAAGCCAGATCCAGGGGAGCCCCATAGACCCTGGCCTTGCACACTAGATCGAGGCAGGGCCCAATCATGGTGCTCAGGAGCTGGAGGGAAGCGGGGGGGCAGTGTGGGACTCTGGAGCCAGATTCCAGTTGGGTAGGGATGCTGTGGGGGCTAATCCAGCCCCCACACTAGCCCTGCACCATTCATCTATCCCACGGGGCCAACACTGTGAATACTACTCATCTTGATTACAGTTTGTTACTCAGAAATTATTTGGGATAGAGGGTGCTGAATATGTTAAATCTGAAACAATATTTTTAATGCATGCAAGATGGATTGCTGCTGAAATGAAGAGTTCTCCATCTCCTAGGGTGTGGCTGGCATTGCTAATGCTTCTTGTAAATATTGTAACGTTTCTGTTTGATGTTAAAATTCTAACAGTAGAAATCCTTGTTTATGTATATCAAAATCAAATATTCTTATATGGAAAAATATATCTAAATGACAGTATTTAGAAAAGCAGTAAAGTGGCTGGCACTCATTGACTGCCATAAAATTTTACTGACAATCTTAAACATGCACTGATTGGTTAATTTACAGTTGTATAGACAGTTGGCATTATTATGTTTGTTTTCTTCTATTTACATGCCATAACTACTGAATGTGAGATCACTAAAAATATTTTAAAAAAAAGAAGCAGTGTAAGGACAGCCATTGATTCCAGACAGCAACATCTTTAATTAAAAGAAATTCAGGGGGGAAAAGTAACACTATATAAATGAGATTTACAATTCAATTCAAATGAGTCAATTCAATGAGCCCCTACCAAGGATACTGTACTAAAACATTAACTAATTTAAATGAGCTGAAAAGCACCCGACTAAATAACACTTTATCTTTGTTCCAACAAAATAGTATTAATTAGTTTCCTTCATAACTCACTATGCTACACCCTTAATGGGCCTTTAGTGTTCATGTTATGTATACCATCCCTAAAGATAATTCTCATCTTTGCTTTGTAAGTTTTCCCTCTTGAAAATAAGTGATTTATTTCTGTAATAACTGCTTCCCCAGAGTACTTTGTAAAATCATAAAATATAAGACATAACAGGATGTACAGGTCCGTCCAAACTATCCAATTAATTATTCTATCATTCATTGTGTGTTCCTGAATTCTGTTAATGACTATACCCCACAGATCTTCCTTGAAAAGGTATTCCATTATATAACTGATCTAATTATAAGGTGCTTTTCACCCCCTCCCCTTTTATCATTCCTATTTATTACCTCTAGTTATGGAATCCCAGCCATTTAAGCCTCCAGCAGGTCACCCATTCTCACCATGACAACACTGGGACAAAATGGATTTAATTATTTAGGACATCACTAATGTTCTTGCGTCCTAAATATGTTAAAAACAACAGTTTCATAAACAAACCACTATATTTTTCCCTAAATGATCTTGCATTTGTCATGCAACTTTATTAACGTTTTGTGCTACACAAGTTAAGTCCCATGAATTAGTACCACCTTATCAGCCAATAAAATAATTTAATGACTTAAGTATGTATATCTTAAGTCTCTTCTCTGGCTTTCTGTTGTGTGAATCAGCATGGACCCCTATATTTAGTCCACTTTGTATCATCCAGTTTGTGTGCCATCATGAATATGGCACACAAAACAGAACACGCCACTGGGATCCCTATGTGAAGTATCTATCATGCAAAGCAAAAGCCATGAAAATGTTGATGTTTTCCAACTATGTCCACAAAGTAGGAACAAAACCTCTGTAATAACTGTTGACAAATGCTAACTTTTTAATGGTAACCACTATATTTCCTTTAGCTATATGATTTGATTTTCTTCATTGAATCTCATTCCGTTGTTTCCAACTCTTTAGCCCCACAAGCTACATTAAAGAGGAAGGAACAGCATATAGTTTCTTGTCACTTATTAGCAGGTGGGACTGGTGCTAGGTTATGCTTGGCAGCATCCAGCACACCATAACTTATAGTATAGCCATAATTGTAGGTCTCTTGCAGAACTATGCAGAGAATGCTGAAGTATTTCATCTCTTTTTTACTTCACTTTTCACAATATGGGCTGCTACCAGATGACAAGTGCAGTTGGCAGCAAAGATAGGGAAGAATGCAAAAAGTTTATGGTAGGATTCTTCTACACAAGATGCTTTACTGTACATTTGACTAATCTAATGCTCAGTAAAGCATCACCATTTACAAGTGCGCAACAATTATTGCACAGTATATTAGTCCAATCCACTGTTTTCTAGTACCTGTAGATACAGATCTACCCATATCTACAAGTGCTAGACAATGGTGCATTAACTAATATGCCATACCGCACATGTAGATGCTGACTGTGCTCCTGTTCAGCCTAGACAGCAGGGGGCCAGAGGGGATGAGGAAAGCTGTCCCAGCTCACTGGGATGCTGTCTCCCAGCCATGTGGAGATCAGGACAGATCCTGATCTCTACGTGGCTGGGAGAGCTGTCCCTGCTGCCAGATGGCTGCTTCCAAGGCACACAGAGGTCTAGATGGGCCCAGCTCAGGGCCAGCTTAATCTCCCTACAGCTGGAATGGAGCTTTCCATCAAGCCAGGACAGTATCCCCACCCATTTTCAGAGCTTGGGACTAAGTGGGCACCCAGAGGAGCCTGGAAATCCTTCTGGCTGCTGCAGTGGGGCAGAGCAGGGCAGGAGCAGCCCTGGACTGAGCTGCTCCTGTCAGACTCAATTTGCTTCTGATGGGAGTGCACATATAAACATGTGTTGGGGAGCGCTTTAATGAACATGAATTTTCTGCACAGAAAATTCAGACACATTAATTGCACATGTAGTTGTGCTCATAGTGGCAGAATAGGTTAGGAATTATGAAGAGAAGTTGGCAGGACCAGATTGCTATGCTGGATTATGGCAGCTAGGTCAGGGTTGGAAGAAGCAACCAAAATCTTAAGAACACATGCGGAGTTTGAGTATAGGAGAGCCAGGAAGCCAGAAAATCTGCCTGGGGAACTGAGTCAGAGATCACAAGAGTCAGGCCAAGTACCAAGTCAGGTGTCTGGGAGATCAAACCAGAATCAGGTTACGGAGCCAAAGGGTCAGGCCAAACTTAGAGTCCATGGGCAAGCCATCAGAAAATCCATCAGACAGCCAGTAGAAGCACAAGCCAAAGGTGAATCAAACAAGGTATAAGATTAAGACTTGTTGCCCAGATACTTCCTTTTCTGCGTCGGGGGTTTTTGTATGAAGAAGTAAATGGTCACCTGACCCTGGCTGGGCACTCAGGTTATAAGAAGTGGGCAGATGGCTAAGCCCAGATATTGGATTCTGACAACCTATGTCCACCCCAATGCTCAGCTGAGGAGATGGCAAATGGATGATGTGTCCATTTCACTGAGCAAAACACACACTGTCCCTTGTGATGTGACAAAGGGCAATGGGATCTCCCCATTTTCCCTACTCACCCATACCTGTGCCGAAGCAGGGAAGAGGAGGAATGGGAGAGAGTCAGGTTTCCTCTGCCCAGCCAGACCTGCAATGAGGATAGAGAAGAGCAGGGTTTTCCCTGGCCAGCCAGAACTACAGCACATGTCTGGCTGAGCAGGGGAAAGTGAGGGAAAGAGAGATTTTCTCCGCTCAGCCAGATCCATAGGCATAGTGCATCCTGCCACAGCTACTCCACTTCATTGGGCAATGTTTTCCCCTTGTCCAGGATTCCCTACATCCCTCACTCCTCTTTGTCAGGACCTATGATAACCTGTGCTTTAGGGAGAAGAACAGGTGGATGTAAGTCCCAGCAAGGAGACATGGGCTGGAGAATCAACATATATCAACTTTCCCCACTGCCCAAGAAAAGAAACCCCTTATAGAACTCTTTCTTTTTACAGAACCCCATGAAAAACTATTACCTCAGTTACTACCTGAAAACTCTCTGTCCCTCCCATCAGTCTTCTCTCTTGGTTCAGTGAAATAAGTGTGTCCAGTGCTTTTTCCTCCACTTCTCCACCTCTTCATCTCTGATCCCCTTGTTCCAATTGATGTTGTAGTTCATGCAGCCCCAGCTTCAGGTACTCTCTTGTCAGTGAAAGCCAACCTCTTAAAAACCTGGGTTTCTTACTTTCCACAAACTAATTTAATAAATGCTAATAAAGTCCTTAATAACCTTTCCTCCAATCCCTTTGGCATGAGTGCATGTAGTGCCATCTTCCATGCTAACAACAGATTTATTTTGATGACACTCAGAAAGCAGACAACCCTTTCCCATATGCCTTCGCACATCTCCCAAAACATATGTCCCACCATTTCTTCGTCCCTGTACTTCTCTCAGGCACCTTGATGAGCTCCTCAAGCTCTATCTGTGTTGCACCTATCTTCCTGACAAGATATTTCTTACAACCATCTATGCTAGGTCAGCATGTTCCTCTTTTAGTTGTTTACCTGACACCACTCCCCACACCCTCTTCACTTGTCTTTTTGTGAAGCTTCTCACCAGTGCCATCCTGGGTCTCTCCCTTATTGTTTTCATCAATTTCTTATGATCCTTCAGCATCTCCAGTCCTACCTTCCCTATTTTATATCTCTGCATGAAACCTTCCTTCCTGATGTAATGAATCAGTGGTTGCCATGCCCATGAACTCTTTAAAGAGATCTGAAATGTTCCCCGTTTCCTCAAAATTACAGCTGCGTGAAATTAGGTGATACACACTGCTTTCCCTTCTCCCTCCATTATTGTCTTGCATACTGCACTTACATAGTCTGCATACATGAATAGTCCCAAGTCTGGCAGGCTTCATACCCCCAACTCTCTTGCTTTGTACAGTTTGGCTCTAGGCAACCTCTCTGTTTGTCATTTCCAGAACACTGCACATAACCCTTTATATTTCCTATGTACTTTTGCTATCTGCTACCGTGTCAGTGGGCATACAATTCCCATTCTAATATATTAAAAGCCTTAGTCTGTCTGTCTGTAACACTTTATTTGCACTCTGATTGGTTGTCTTGGCAGCTGCTGCCACTGCTGCCTCCTGTCTGGAATGCTCCTGGAGCACTCTGATTGGTTGTTACAGCAATGTAGTATCATGCGTAGACGTGACGTGTAAGTCATAAACTTGCATAAGGCAAATCTGTTTTGGGGAGTCCTTGCATCAAACATGCCATTTCACACAGGAATACACAGTAATAAAAAAAGAAGAAAGTTACTGACAACTAAATAAAGTCTGATGTTGTGAGGTTGATATTGTGTGTGTGTGTGTGTGTGTGTGTGTGATGCGTGTGTTTCCTAAGCTTCATAAAACTTCATCACCATAGCAGTCCAGACAGTAAATAGCCTGGAGATATACAGAAAAATTTGGTTTCCAATGTTTCAGTGCATTAACTTCCATGATTATGAATACTTACAAACAACCAACCAAAGATGGTCATAACTATGACCAGGGTGACTTTTCTTTTTTAAATGCAAGAGCCCACATACGTGTAAATGAGATAAATTAGGAATTGAAAGCTCCATCTATTTTGGTTTGATTAACAATTTAATGCATAGATCTCATTTGTTTGAACCAAAAAAGAGAGAGAAAAGAGATAATCTTGCAAGTACTGTTGTAGCATTTAGTATCAATTAGTTTAAAATGCAAATCAAGATGTTCTTTTGTCTGGTTTGACAGAATCACTTTGTTACTTGTTTATCTTGGTAGAATGCTCTTTTCTACACTGTTGATTGAAAAATCTAAACTACATCATTAAATTCACATTTAGACTAATGCAGGATAAAAAATTAAGTGCTCTGTACCCACAATTGGGAAGTGATTTTCATAACAGCTCAGTTCGCATTTAAGCACTGAAGCGATAGATCCAGATTTTCAAAAGCGGTCAGCATTCAACAAAACAATCTGGCCATTTAAGTGCTTAAAAGGGATCTGGATCTTTCTTAAGATGTGGATTTTTATTTTGATGTCTAAATGGGATCTGTTGAAGACTTTTTCAAATCTGGTCCTAAAGGTACATGCTGAGGACATCTATATGTGAAATTAATGACAATGAATAAACTGAAATGCATATTGTGCCAGAGATTACTGCTCCTGGGCATCACGTCTTCATGTGAGCCTGGGACAGCAGCACGTTAAGCCAGGTTGGAGCAGCCCTCTCTGTCAAGAAGCCTCAGGGATTGGTCTGCCAGACTGGAGCTGCTCCAGCCTGGCTTAGCATGCTGTGGAAGGGCTGGCTGGGGCATGAGGGTGCTAGCTAGCAGGTAGCCACACTGAAGCACCCTCCTGCTCCAGTCAGCCTTGTCAGTATCTACATGTGCATTTCTATGCACTAAAGAACACCACCACAGGACAGTGCTTGTATTTACAAGTACTAACCTACAACAGCATCAGTATCCTTTGACCTAATAGGGCTACACATGTAGATGCTGAAACTTTACTGTGGAACTAATTAGACAGCTCCGCAGTAAACAGCTCATGTAGATGTACATTTTGGGTATGGCTTTCCCAACTTTCTAAGTGAGTTAGGACCCTGAATCCAAATTAAATGAAATGCAAATTGGGCACTTTACTATCTTAGCACTTCTGAAATCTCAAACTTTGTGGAAAGAATCAAATAAATGCAGACACTGTTATAAGATTACTTCAGCCATAAGTCTGCTTCATCTTCTCCAGAAATAACGTATCTCAGCTCTAACAAACACCACTAGATGAATATTAAGGAAAAAAAAGTGAAAGATTACCATTCTACTTCAAAATATTTTAAAATAATCTGTGGTAATACATCTAATAATATTTGCAAACAAATGTATGCTGTATTATGAAATGCATGCTACTTTATAAAAGTTAAATTGATCCCTATAAAATATACTGAACAATTAGACAGCAAATAGTGGCATAAATTGCTGAATGTACAATACTTTAACAGCTTCCTAAATTATCAGCCAGTGCTTACAATGAGACAATGGATACTTCCTGAAAATACTACTTATAGGAGCAACTTCAAAAAAAAAAATCCAATCCCTTTAAGATGCACATATCCCACTGAAATCTGGTAATTCAAGAAAACAAATGGAACTACATAAAACAAGTGCCATTAAATACGTTTGCCTCTTAAGCTTTAGAAAGCAATAACAAAATAAATGGGTAATTTAAAAGAAAAGTACTGGAAGAGAGATCCAACTTGATTTTGCAGCTCTAGCACAATTACCTCATTCACTTTGCTATCAAATTGTGTAAGATTAAATTCAATAGGAATATAGTCTTTAAAAAAAGTGTTCTGTGTTATCAAGTGAGCTTTTCATAGTACTGCCATTGAAAAACCGTAAGTTAGAACCCCTGAGTTTGGCTTAAAAATCATAAGGGTTTAAAAAAAATCCCAAACAATAAATATAAGCTACTTTTTAACATTTATTATAATTTCTGGGCATTTTGGATGCACTCAGCTCACATTTTCAAGCTTTCTTCAACAACCATGAAGAGTAGAAATTATTTTTCCTAAAAAACAAAAGGTGCAATTTCACACATGGAAAAAAAACCTTAAAACTCAGGATAAAAATCAAAGAGTGGCCAAGAGCTGCAAGCAGCACTGTCAGACTTGCTCAGGCCCATCCTGCTGCTCAGCACTTTCTTCTCACCCTGTTGTCTCTTTAGATTCATCTTCACTGCTGCTATGATTAAAATATGTTCTCTTGAGCAGGTTTTTAAAGTGTTTGCAGGAGAATTACCAACAGAGGAGTGATATATGGCCATCCAATGAGCAGCAGAACAGACATTTTGCTTTGGCAATCACATACTGCTCAACTGAACTTAAAAGATTATTTACAATGATGATAACTCCACTATTTTCAGATGGAACTGCAATTTGCAAATTGACTACATCCATTGGTTAAATAACAAAATTATAAGGTAATCATACATAACAGCAAATTGTAAGTCTTCTAACAAGAATGCAAGAAAGGAAAACTCAACACCTCTAAAACTAATGAATGCAAATATATAAAATAATCATTTTTATTTGGAAATACCAGTAATGTTGATACTGCATTGCCTTTGAGAAGATCTGTTTAGCAAACTCTACCTATAGAGGAACTATAACTATGTACAATATTAACTTCAGGAAAAATGTAAGTATATTCAAAGAGCAAATAAAGACCTGTTTTTTCCTAGTTTACAACTTAGCATCAAAACCAAAATTTGTCAGAAATAGAGTATCTTTGACAAGGTTACATTTCTGCTAGAGCAGTGCAAAACAGCACCATTTCATTTCAACTTCTGTTCCACTGTTTCGAAGGTACAGTAAAGACCTGTT
>JAGPOW010003685.1:70190553-70207862 GCA_030014935.1 Caiman crocodilus
CTAGAGCAGTGCAAAACAGCACCATTTCATTTCAACTTCTGTTCCACTGTTTCGAAGGTACAGTAAAGACCTGTTTTTTCCTAGTTTACAACTTAGCATCAAAACCAAAATTTGTCAGAAATAGAGCATCTTTGACAAGGTTACATTTCTGCTAGAGCGGTGCAAAACAGCACCATTTCATTTCAACTTCTGTTCCGCCATTTCGAAGGGACAGTGTTTTGTTTCATTTCACAGTACTATTCTGTTTCATTTCATCAAAACTTTTTCGCTGTCAAATCCTGTTTCAATATTTCACCCATAGGCTATAAAGGAGAATCATGAAAATGCCAATAACTTTGTCATTTCATGCCTGATTCAGATGAAAATTGCAGGGATGGTAGCTCCTTCTGAGGGCACAAAGCTTGCCAAGTTTCAGGGAGATAGGCACAGGGAATTCTGGGAAACTTCACTTTAAGCTGCTGACAAGCAAAACTTGTGTCACTTGCTGGCAGTGGCAGCCTCTTGTCATCCCGCATGCAGATCTGGGGGCCCTCATCCTTGGGAGGGCTGCAGAACTGTGTCAGACTCCTCCCAGGGGCACAGCTCCTGGATCTGTGTGAGGGATGACAGCAGGCTGATGCTGCCAGCTGGGACTAGTGCTGAAGTCAAGTAAGCCTGACTTTGAAACTTGAAATGTTTCAAGACTTTCAAAATGTTTTGAGTGCCCTCGTTTCATTTCAAAGCTATTACAAAGGCTTTTATTTCATTTCAATTTTGTCGTTTCAAGCTTGAAATGTGTTGAAACAGCTTTAAACCAAAACACCCAGCAAGTTTTCACAGAGCCCTTATTTCTGCTAACATTTTTGGTTTTAATCAGGCACTGAATAAGCCCCATCTCACCACTAAGGTCAATGTTAAACATAGGTTTCATAGCCTGCAGGTAGCAATTCTAGATGGATGTTTTCTAATCCTAAACCATCTGAAATTCACACCAATATGTTTGCAACTGCAGTCCCATTAATCACATTCTTTCAAAACAGCAGCTGCAGCCAGTACCTAGAAGCTGCTACTCTAGCATCACAACAACTATACAACAAAATGGCTTTCAAGAAGGGTATCCCTGTACTACATATCCCTATACTACATGCTAGACTTACATTTCTGATGCTTTCCTTTCTCTCTCTCACTCTATTTCACATGTATGCATGCATTAACACATACAAACCAGCAGCAAGATATAGTATCTATCTACCACAACAAAAGAAGTATATAAATTATGCTATCAATATTGTGTCCATTCTGTTCATTGTTCAACTAATAAGATAAAGGGGGGGTATTCTTTTCAAGCATAGAAAATTCTCTCTTCAAATATTACTTAATTGGAACATCTGACACTATAGCATTTCTATGTGTACAAAGAGCAAATCATTTAATCTTTCTGGGACCTTTAGCACATCATATTCTTTTCACCAGTGCAATTAGTTTTTACATTTGGGTAAAAAAGGAATAGACAAACAACATACAGCCCTATACCAGAGTAACTCACTTAAATCTACTATAGAATTACCAGGGGAAAATGAGGGGTAGCACAAGAGAAGTATAAGTTACACCAAGGCAAGTGGCACAGATCTACAACTTACCACAGGATGATTCTTTGCTCAAGACAGCAAGTCATTACTACTTCTCCCATCATCCAGTGAAGAAACATTTTAAATAGCATTTTAAATAGCATGAAATAAACTCAAAAGAAGTTTGTTTATGATCTCAATGTAAGTGTAAAGGGATTGGAGAGAGCATTTGAGAAGAGCTCATGTCTAATTTGTGGAAAACTACCAGAAAGGATGGCCTCCACTGCCTCATATAAAGCCAGGTTTGAACTATGACTGCTTTGCCAGGATAACTGTGTTGTTATACTCTATCAACAGAGCACTTGCATATCAGAAAAAACTTCTATTAAGAGAAAAGAATTGTATAGTGTTACCCAAAGACAAACATTTAAAATTAGTGGATAGAAGCAAGTTAAGGAAAATTGAAGATGGATATCATAAAAAAAAACCTAATCAATTTTTACTTATTGATGAAAATATGAAAGAACATCTCAAAAACAGTAATGAAAGCTTCAGCACTTAACCTGGCAAGTATTTGCAAATAAAGTACAAGAAAAATACTGCTTTGGCATGAGTAGGGCTAGATTAATTAAAATGCATTTCCTATTACTGATTGCTATATATAAATATATACATTATATATAAATGATAGTGCATAATAACATATGAGATGGTAACTCATGGAAGTGCCTTGCCTAGACATGCACATTTACTGCACATTATGGACAAGTGGCTACATGTGCACGTCCATACTGCATGGTAAATATGGTGAATTATTCTGACTTGAGCATAAATTTGATACCTGCATGATGCCTAATTAGTTACTGCGTAGTAATGCACATGTAGACATCTTACTGCACAGTAACACTGTGTGTGGACCCACTTGGGATTAACATTAGTCCCAAGTTAGACCACATACAGAATTTATGAGCTTTAAGATCTGCATTTTAGATACTGGCCTATTCCTGCTTACTGCTCAGTAATTTACTGTGCAGTAAATTTAAGTCAGCATCAATGCACGGGTAGATACGCCCCACGTGACTTCCTTTTTCAGATGCTCAGCAAGATCTCTTTTCACTCCAGAATTTCACTTGCCATTTATATTTAGTTAATTAAAATTCTTTCTTCCCTATCTGAAGATCAGTCCAATGCTTGGATCAGAGACTTTTGTCCAAAAAAAGCAAAGGAATATCACTGACAAAGATATATATCAGATAATGCTTTTAATATCCATCCTTTGAATTCCACCTGGTTCTGCTTTTTCTATAAGTTTCAATTGCCTCAAGCTTAATTTGTTCTTTTAATGTCCATACTACCTTTATCATCTACTTGTTTTCAATGATTTCCTGGTCAATGGTATAAGATTCTCCTTCCCTGCTCTAACTTTACTGGATGACTTGCGTTTTTCCAGTTTTCCCTCAGAATCTCTTCTCTGCCGATATCCAGGCAGAAGGTGGGAGAGGATCAAAAGTTATGGATGCAGATGATTTTTTTTTCTGGCAAATAATTTGTTTCCATCCGTAAGCAAAACAGACAAACAAACTATTTTATATGCACAGTATGAGATATGGATCCCTGACTGTTTGGGATAATTAGCGCTTAGCCTGGTATATGTTGGGACTGTTTTAACCAATGCCATCTGGCTATGGTTCTCAAGGGGTTATACAGCAGCTGGGACTGGCATAAACCAACAGTAGAATAATGGTGAACCAGGTCTATTATGTAAACAAATCTATCATCAAAATTCATTATGTTCATGCTCTTTTGCTTACTTCCATGCAGTTGTTGCACGCAACCGTATCTGATATGGCACACTAGCCTGCTTAAAACCTGGAAAAAGAGTTGGCTACTATATATAGTGCACAAACTGTTACTCATATGGTTATCATTTTCAAAACAAAGTTTAAAAAATGTGTTCAGGAATTCCTCATGATGGTACATTATGGAAAGTCCTGACATATATATCATATATATCAGTGAATAAGTGAATACTGGGCTTAAAATATAGCTCTGTGATGCTGGAATTCTGTACAAAAATGAAATGTTACCAAAAGAAAAGGGAGAGAAAATGAATGAAAAAAGAAAGCTAAATGATTCCAAAGACAGATCCAAAAATGGTTAAATCACTTATTTTCCTGACCTTTGTAAATGGACAGATAATACTAGAATGCTATAAGATCTCCAGGGAGATATTTTTGAGAGATTACAAAGCAAATTCACTGGCAGAAGAGCTAGTAGAGACCCATATTACGAATAATGCAGACAGTAACATGAACTCAAGAGGCTGGGAATGTACTTTCCTTTCAAAAACTGTGTCAATGTTCAGTAATTTTGATATTTATCCTGATATTTTTATACTGATGTAAGCTAAAAGAATGTAAGGTAATTAAGATATAATAAACATAGAATATAAATAGGAGTATCACTGTAGATATTAGAATATTAATCTATATATTCTGGACACAGTCAACTCATAAATCAGTTTTATACATAGCATAACTGCTTTCCAATGAAAATTTTAGGTGGTTATGTACTCATGTACTGCAACAATAGTAGGTTTATAATAGGGGTGTGCAAAGTGGACCCTATTTGATTCAGATTTGGCAGATTTCAACAGATTGAATCAGGGACAGTGATTCAATATGTTGATTCAGATCACTGTCCCTGATTCAATTCAGCTGAATCCAAATCTGAAGATTCAATGCTGATTCGGAGAATTAGCGATTCAGACATAGACACAGCTTTAAATGTTTTTTTCTACATATCTCGAGGTACCAACACAGCTTGTGAATGCTGTAATGCTGGGGTCGATGGAGGATCCTACATGAATGTGTGTGTTGGGGCGTGGGGGGGAGGGGCTCCACATGCTCACTGGAGAACCCAAAAGTGGACCAGAAGTACTTCTGGTCCACTTCCAGGTCCACCGAGGAGCATGCTGGCCCCGCCTTCACATCCCCCTGGCTCAGTGATCAGCTGTGGGGGGACCCCAGGTGCCTCCTCCAAACCCAGAAGGCACCAGTCACTGAGCTGGAGGGGTATAGGGTGGGGCCAGCGCAATCCCCAGCAGATCCAGAAGTGGACCAGCAGTGCTTCTGGTCCACTTCCAGGTCTGCTGCCGAGTGTGTTGTGGAGCCTCCTGAGCTTCTCTGACACGCTCCATGTGCCCCAGCACTGAACCACTCAAGAGTCGCCTGGTACCTTAAGGTATGTAGAAAAAACATTTAAAGCTGTGTCTATGTCTGAATCATTGAATCTTTCCAAATCTTTCCAAATTTTTCCAAATGTCTCTTCAGAGATTCAGCCACTGAATCAGGCCAAATTCCACCAAATCAAATCAGGGATCAAAGCTTTGCACAGCCCTAGTTTATAAGCTAAAAAGAACCGAGCAGAATAGGATTTCTACGTATTTTTGTTGTCCTTATAGTTGTCAAGGAAGGTAAAAATATGCTACATCATTTACATATGCAATATGTTTGATTATTTAGGGTTGCATTGTCTACTTAATTACTCCAGTGTAATGGTAATGTAAATCTATTTAAATTAATGGTATACAACCTATGTAAGTCTGAGCTAATTCTTATATTCTGTAAAACAGGTATATTGATACAAATCCTGCACTCCAGAAATTCTTTCACTGAGCAGATAGTAATGGCTATGAAACAATCAACATTTAGAAACATCAGAGCATTAATAGTTATTTCCATTATAAGCATAATAAAACACTGGTTGCATCTACATGTGCAATTAATGCAGAGTAATAAACTCTGGCATTAACTGCACCAGATTTATTGCTCACAGATGCATCATTTGACTATGCACCCAGGACTGCAGCATGTTGAGCCAGGTCAAAGCAACCCTGGCTGGCAGAGGACCTTGGGCTCAACATGCTGTGGAGCAGCTGGCTGGGGCATAAGGGTGCTCCAATATGGGACTAGCCAACAGGCAGTCCACACACTGAAGCACTCTCATGACCCAGCCAACCCTGTCAGCATCTACATGTGCACAGCTGCACACTAAAAAGCTCTACTGCAAGACAGTACTTGTATTTACAAGTATGATTCTGCTGCAGAGTTAATTAGTTTCCTGTAGCCTAATAGGGCTGCATGCATAGACACCAAGATATTTACTGTGAAGCTAATCAGGCAACTCCACATTAAACATCTCATGTAGATGTGCCCACAGTATCTTACCTTTGCCATTAAAGTTCAGTCTTGATGAGGAAGGCAAGGTGCTGCAGCACTCCCTCAATGTTATGTAACCTTTTCTCATGCTCCTCAATTCAAGAAGATGCTGACATTTTTAAGGTGCAGCAGTCTACTTCCTTAGAAAACTCCAGACCACTCTGCAGTCTGAATCAGTAATTGGGAAAGTGCAGCTGTAATTCTTAGTAGACATAATGTACCTGCCTACAGACAAAAATGGTATATACAAACATTCATATCAACTAGGTGAGGTTCAACCAGCTTAACTTGTACATTAGTGCAAAGAAATGTCTGAAGCTTCTGCAGACAGCCTCCAACACTAAGGTCCAGGAACAGGGGGAAAAGGCCATGTCTGTGCAGGGGGCCAGAGTCAGAGATCTCTGGGGACTGTGGGGGCTGGGGGCAGGGCCATGCCTCTGCACAGACAAGATTCAGTGGCTCAGGTAGGGTCTGTGAGCAGCAGCAGAAGGAAATGGGGAGAGTGAGGGGGGTTGGGAATGGAGGGTGAGAGGAGGGAGGAATCAAAGGAGCTTGGGGATGGGGGAGTGGGGGTAGGTTGGGCCATGTCCTTGCAAGGAGTGGCAGGAGGCTGGGTGGCAGGTGCCAGTGGGAATGGGACCTCTATAGTTTGGAGGCACAAGAGGGGTCAATCTGCTGAACCCCATCCCCGCCTGTCCAAAAATGGAAACCCTACCCCTACACTGACAGAGCCCAATACTCCAAGTAGAGTCCATGGAGTGGGAGAGGAGATTTGGGGAAGGGCAGGGGGGCAGGAATACAGTGGGTGGAAGGCAGTGGGAGTTTTTCTGGGAACGGAGGGAGGGACAGTCTCAGTTATGTCTGGGCAAAGTGGGAAGAGGGACCAGAAATGGGGGGCAAGATTTCTGAAGTTTGGGGGCAGGAGTGGGCAGCATCAATCTGCTATACCGCTCCCCCTCCTGCCCAAAAATGCAGGAATCCAGCTCCACTGGAACCCAAGACTCTTCCCCTACTGCCAGCATGGACCTATCTTGGTGCTCCGTTTAGGGTCTGTGGGGTGGAAAAGAAAAATGTGGGTGGCAGAACATGTTTCTACAGGGAGGGTTGGGAATTTTCAGGGACAGTGGGGGCAGTCTAGGCTGTCTGGGGTGGGGGAAGTCAGGGGTCTCTGGGACTGTATGGGTAGAGTGGGTTATTTCCAGGCTGGGGTAAATTTGGGGGGTTAAGGGAGAACAAGGGCATGGACAGAGTGGGGTCCAGTGCTGGCAGGTGGCTCTTCCCTACAAGCACTGAGTAAGGAATGTGACATCTCCACAGGGCTGTGAAGTGGAATTAAGCTTTACCAGCTACTCAGCTGTCAGTGAGAAGGGCTTTATGTCACTCAGACTGTAGCAGTAGACTGCAGCCTGAGTCACAGAACATCTCCTGGGAGGGAAACAGGGTGGAGACCAGGCATGCTGGGATGCCAGAGGGCATCCCTGCATCTCCAATTGACGGAGGTTGTGTGCAATAATTTGTTCAAACTGTGACAGAGAGCCAGAAGCCACTTTCACTTTAAATAAAGAGTGCAGCAGGCCAAGCCAGATGCATGGAGCTGCAACAGAAAAGCAAAGGTTGGCCATTATGCCAAGGGGAAATCCCTGTGTGTGGCTAGGGAGCCACATTAACAGAAGAGGTGGGGCTTAGAGGCATATAAATCCAACACTTGAGGAAATAATACAATTCTGCAGGGAATGCTGCAGGGAATACAAATCCAGAGAGAGAGGGGCTGAAAGAGACAGTCTGGCAAGTATCCAAGTCACCCAGCAGGTGAGAGCCTAAAGGGAGATAGGGCTTGCAAGATGGTATAAACTCAGAGTGGGGGAGAGTTTTGTTGAAAGTAGTCACTCATATTTGTGCTGTGTTTAAGTTGTTACTAGAGGACCAGACTGTGGCTACAGGGGTGGCATGGAGGCTACAGGGGTGCCTGAGAGCCCTGTAGGGGTCAGGGAAGATAAGGGGCCTGGGGAGCATGAAAACAGCCTGGCCTGGGTAAGGGACTGAGAAATCTGGATGCTACACAAGCAGCCTTACTTGAGCCCTGAACCCCAGGAGTCTGGGAAGTACAAAACAGCCTTGCCTGGGTCTAGGATGAGAAGGGTAAGATGGGGCTGCAGTTCAGAAGCTAAGGTCCAGGGCACTGGATCTAGGCTGGGGAGGGGAGGGGGTACAGCCAGAGTAAAGGGGTTGAAGCTAGGAAGATTGAAGGCCTAACAAAGATTGGAGACCTGAGAGGAGCAAAACTTGAAGTAGGATCAGGGGGACTCCCCAAGGTGAGCAATTACCATTTGCAAGGCAAGGGCATGGTTACAGGGGAGACAAAGCCATAAATACAGTTTGTAAGGTGGCTGGTACCTTGAGGCACTGACAGGGCTAAAAGGGCCATGGTTTATTCTCCTAGGGGCCAAAACTGATATTGACTGATGAAGGACTTGGAGCTCACTTTGGGACTCTGGGGGATCCTCCCTGCCCCATAAGAAACATCAAGGTGTGGCAGAAAAGGTTAAGAAGGGAGGGTACCAAGGAGCCAGATTGGGACAGAAGTCATGGCCCCACTAGGGGGAGAAAAGCCACTCTTGGAGCAAGGACTTTGCTACCAAATGGTTGCATTTTAATCAATGGGCACATCAACCTTGTGGATATTTCCACTGCATTGGCCATTTTTAACCAGCTAAAGTGCTGTGAAATGTAACATCTGTATGCATCCAAAGAGAAAGCAAGACATACTGTAAGGTTCCTGCACTGCAGCCTGGATCAGCTCAGATAGGCTTCTGCCCTGCAGCTCTGGTTATGTAGAGCTGATCCCAACCCCTTTCCTCTGATTGGTCCTGGAGCTGCTTTTAAGGAACTCCTCCAGTACCTGAGCCCTGCTGCACAGTACACTGGTCTTTAGTCTCTGAGCATTTCTGGTCTTAGTAACCTCTCTGGTGTCTCTGGTTCCTGACCATGATTTTCATTTCCTACTGGATTTCAGCATTGGATTCTCCCTGCAAACCTACCTCCCAGCTCCTGACCCTGGTTTGTGTTGCTCTTGGACTTGGCCCTGTAGATTTTCTTTTGGATTTAGTAACTAAGGCCGTGTGTAGATTAAATGAAGGACATGTGTGCAAGAAACTTTAAAGTTGGTTAAATGTTCTGCACCACTTTAATGCATGTGTTGGCAGCGTATTGCACAGTAATTCCAGCAGCTGTATCAAATTTGGCAACATAATGTGCCTTAAATGACTTGGGGTGCAGCACACTAAAACTCCTCCAAAGAGTTTAAGTTTGCTGTCCTACAGCCATGGAGTGAAGCAATGGGCTCCATGCAGCTCAGGGACTCTGCAGGAAGCCTATTCAGGCAGCCTGGCAGCAGTCCGGGAAAGCAGGCTCCACCCAAGGAAAAAAAAAGTGGCAAGCCTGATCTTTTAATTTTTTTTCCCCCTGGAGCCTGCCTGCCTGTCTGAGCTATGTGGGTACCCGGTGCTTCCCTCTGCGGCTACAGTGCCACCCAGGACCACCCAAGTCAGATGCCTGCAGGCAGGTGCTCCCTGGTGGGGGCTGCTGCTGCCATGGAGGGAAGCACCCCCCCACAGCCCAGGGACTGCTCTGCACGCCCACAGCTCACTCTCCTCTCTGCTCCCATCCCCTCCCTGCTGCCATAGCTGCAGGTAAGTTTGTGTGTGTGCTCGACACAGGGAGTTTAAAGGGCCCTAAATTGAAGTGGTGTTTTTAAAAACCCACGGATTCAATTTAGGGCCCCCATTTCACTTACCCATGCCCTAGGCTTCTAGGGTGTTTATACAGGTGCTCTGGGAGGCAGGAAGGGTGGAGACTGCTTTTATTAGAGTGGCTCCATCACATCAGTGTCCCCATGCTGAAAAATGGCAGCAGCAGTGCTTGAACTAAAGCTCATCCAACAAGCTTTAATTTAAGTACCACCCCCCCATTTTTCAGCATGGGGCTGAAATTACCATGCCCCAGCAGACTCATTTAATCAAGTCTGCTCCAACTTACTACAATTATAGCATGTCAGAGCAGCCTCAAGGCACC
The DNA here is from genome assembly GCA_030014935.1 of Caiman crocodilus. Taxonomy (NCBI): domain Eukaryota; kingdom Metazoa; phylum Chordata; order Crocodylia; family Alligatoridae; genus Caiman; species Caiman crocodilus. Next base: position 70,200,392 of record JAGPOW010003685.1, read on the forward strand.
TGGATGGGCTCCCCTGATTTTCAGCTCGAGACCCTGGCTTGGCATTTGACTCCTGACTTCTTGTGGTTTCCTACCCCTGCTCTTGCAGTCCCCAGATCCACACCTGGCTCTATCCACTAGGTTAGCTGGCCTGATGGACCATGAAACTTGCAATCTCCCAAGTTGGAGGACTGTTATCGTGCCTTGACTCTGTATGAAATGCACAAAGTAGTTAAAAACTCCATGAGACTCCTCCTACCTGTTACACTTATGCAATTGCTCAATATTATGTGGCTTGTACTGGGAAAATACGGGCTATTTTAACACTTGTTTAAAGATTATTCTGTAACACACACAATGAATATTAAAAATGTACCTTTACATCAACTATTTTTGAGTAGAAACATTTTGTGAATGATTTTTACAGCAGTTAGCAACACTACTATAATGAGTCAATCACATAAGCCACTCAGTTCCATTTTTATATTGCTAACAAGTTATTTCTGCCAAGATAGTGTTCTTTTTTGCTAATGATTTGATATTGATGATTTTTTTTTAATGCTGATTATTTTCCCACAGTACAACTTCTCTTTCTGCCTAGCTGTATCTGTATGTTTTTGGGGGTGTGCTCACATAAGAATTTGATCTACTCTTTTGTTGCACACAATATGTATATTTACATTTTATCTTTCCTTTCTGCAACATATGGCAGCCATTATAATTCAAATACAGTACACGTCTTTTTAGCTAAACACAACCTTTAAAATGCTCTAATTAAAAAAGTAGTTTGGGAGATTTTTCTCTGATGTTTTAAACACACTTATCTGTTTGATAAAACCTACAAATTATTTAAACCCAAAAGGTATTCGGAGGGTAACTTTCCTTATACCTTTATGTATAATATATTTAAAATTAGTTAGTAATAATTAGTTACATATTACAGTCTAATTTAAACCTATCTATGCACTCAAACTTTATCATCTTAAGGAACAAATTAAAATGTTTTATGTACAGTTGTTGCTATCATTCTGTTAATAGTAGAAGCATACAAATGAAGGGTAGGTGGTAAGTTCCCTTTCTTGTATACAATGACAGTCATGTAAAGCATAACAGCTTTTTAATATATGCACAACACCTCTTCAGATGAACTGTCAGAATAAAAATAAGCCTTGAAAGATTTACCAAATTAATTTGCAGTGTGTATGGTACAGCATCAACAAAAGTATTTTATAATATTAAGCACAGAGTATTAAAATATTAGCAAATCTAATCCCCCTTTAAAAATAGCATAGATCTCACGCATTATTTTTCAGATAACTTCAAATGAATGGTATTAGGGGTATTTTACATCACTTTTGTAACTATTCTCTTAAATCACTTATTTATCTTAATTGTGATTGAATTTCATTTTAACTTTGTGTCTGTTTTTTTAAAATTTTCCTTTCCTATGTTATTAATATATCTCACATATGTAATACTCTATGATAGTCTTGACATTTTTTTCAACAACGAAGTCTTCCCCTAAAACAAAGGGAAGACTTCTATTTCATGCTCTGGGCCTAAAAAACTAAATATGCATTTAGGTAACTGCAGTCTTTAGCATGTATGCATAGTTTGTGATTCTGCTCTGGGTGCTCAAATGTGCCCATGCCTACTGAGCAGTATATTAGTGAGAGTTGGTTAAGCCCTAAAATTTTAGTCAGACAAATACCATGACAAATAGGTGTCAGTTAAGAGAAGGAAGGCAGTCATCTAATATTTTAATCTAATAGCCAAAAGCAGGGGTGTCAAAGATATGGCCTGTGGACTGAATCTGGCCTGAAGAGCCTTATAATTTAGTCTGTGGTGCCACCCAGGTATCTTAGAAAAAAATGTGCATATTGTATGTGACATGCACTAAACCAGGCCCATGCACTGCACACAGCTCATGGGGCCAGATTCAGCGCATGTTCCATGTGACATAAGGCCAGAGCTAACATGTACTCTTTTTGGCACACAGGACTGGATTTAGTGTGTTCTCCATGTGACGTGTGGGGCTGAATCCAGTACCTGCAAAGAGTACAGGGACAGATTTAGTGTACATGTGGCAAGCAGCATGCAGGGTCAATCTGGGGCGCTCACAGTGCCTGAACTGGACCAACCTTGTGTGCTGGATCCAGTGCAGGGGCCTAGTTTGTGGGCCCAATCTGGCCCATGGACTGACCTCGTGCCACTCATCCAGCCCATGGACTGGCCCCATGCCACTCATCAGGCCCCCTGGGACTGAAGTTTGACACCCTGGCCTAGCGGTTAGTGCATTTGTCAAGGAACAAGAAAAGAAAGCATGGGAGGACTCATGATTTCATAGAGGGGTATAGCACATTGCCCCTCAGACCCTGGGGTGGGGGTGAAAACAAGATGTAGCTGGAGCCCCTAGGCCAGTAGGGGGACACCTGGGAGCTGGATAGGGAAAGGACAGACAAAGTGGAAGTGGTCTGCTGCCGCCACCCCCGTGCCCCAGCTGACAGGGGTAGGAAGGGGTAGAACTGCTCCTCCACTACTTAAACCTCAACCTACAACTGCACAGTGTATCAGGCTCAGCATGGGACACTACGCTAGTAACCTATCCAATTCAAATCCAATATTTTTCAATGGAACAGGTTTCACAAGGGTGGAGTGCTACTATCAGCTTGCTCACATTGTTCCATTAGCAAAGAAAACAAATTTAGTACAGTTAGCAGGGACAAAATATATCTTGTTTCAGTGTATGAGAGTATATTTGAAATTTAATAGGCTGTAACTATAATATGCCAATATTCTCTCATAATTATGCTAATACACCAGATCTTTTCTTCAGAGTCTATTTCAAACATGTGAGTGTAAACAGTAAATACAGTATCAGCTGAGACACTTAAGATGCCCATGAGTAACTATTTAAATCATGCAAATGGCACTATACATTCTCCAAATCCTGTTGAATTTCATAATAAATGCACTGCTTAACCCTGCTGCTATTGCCACCAAGTGGAATTACCCTAACATGCACCTATTTTCAAGAGACTCCACGCATAGCCAGACCAGAAATGGCTGCAGCAGGAATCAGCACTTGCTGCAATCCAGGCTGAAGTGAGGGGCTGCCATGAGTCTGCTATAAGCCACTTGCTGTAAGCAATATATGCCAAGATTCTAAAGCAAAGCAAGAACCATCATTAAATTTTCTAATACAATAAAAGCAAAAATCTATGGTTGTTGAAAAAGATGATAATAAACGAAGGGAAGCTGGGCTGTTTCTAGGGCTCATGTAGTAAGAAAACTCCTTGACCACATTTTTATTCCCCTTGTGTTGAAGTTGGGCAATCTCTAGGCTGCCCTGATACCAGCTTTGCTTCTGAAACTCTTCTAGGCAGGAGAATGGGATCAGCCTTTACTCAGCTACCCACACCTCATTAAGGCTGTTTATACTATTACTCAAAGTATCTTGCTTTTAATGAGAGCTTTGAAATTGACACCGCCTAGTCAGTTTCACTACTGACCTAATTTCAAATAATTGACTAACAGAACACACTATGATACCCTTGATGAAGACAGTCTTATACAGGAAAGTGCTAGCAGCTGAAGATTTTAAAACAGACACTGAGAAACAAATGCCAAATCTCAAGAGCCGATACAAACCAGAAACCTTTTTTAGCAGAGGCTCACAAATTGTGAGCCATATAGCACTTGCTAGTGATTTATGAGCAGCTGACTTTTTCTCTGCACTCTACTAGATAAAAGGTATTTAAAATATATAAAGCACTGACTGAACATTAGTTTGTTCATGAAAGCAATTATTATTATTATTATTATTATAATAATTGTCATGGGGATGTAATGTGATGATGAATAGGAAGAGAGGCAACCATGAAAAAATCTATTAAAATGCAGTCCACACAATGGAAAGAGTTGAGAACTTTGGGCACCTATACATGAGAAACAAGGCTGATCTGATGCGCTGTAACTGCAATGCATTGGAACAGGCTTGATTAATCGAGTCTGCTGGAGCATGGTAATTATTGTGCTCCAGCAGACTCCAGCATCTTGTGTATCAGCATCCCCACCCTTGAAAATGTTGGCAGGGTCACTTTAAGCAAAGCTCATTGATCAAGCTTTAGTTAAAACGACCCTTCCACCATTTTTAAATGCAGGAATACCAATACACAGAAATAAGGTATTGGGATATGAATGGCAGTGTGCTTGAAGAATTTATGTGGAATTAAGAAGGCAGGAATTGAGTTCAATACTCTACCACAGTTATCTTGTGTGACTTAGGGCAAATTAGTTCATCTTGGCTCCCCCTCTGTAAAATGGGGATAATGATACTTCTTTACTCAATGGAAGTGTTATGAGGATAAATATATATTAATTTTTGAGGAGTACAGATAGCTTGGCAGGGAGGGCAATAATCATAGTGACTCTGTTGGAAGAAACAACTGTCCTGCTTTAAATGAGAAGACTTAACCCTTATGAAGGTATGTCAACTAATCTAGTGTAGCTGTTCCATGTAACCTACAAAAAGTAAAGCTAAACCAAGGCACTTTACACTGGAATGAAGCAGCTTTTAAATTACCACAGTTTAGCTTCCACTCACAGTGAGATGAAGTGAACAACAACAACAAAAACAGTTACAAAGAATCTGCTTGTAATATGCTAAGTCATCTACACACAACATTTCAATCAATATAATTGATCTGCCTGCCTTATGCTGTAAAGGTCCAGGGTGCCAACATGAATTAGAGCTCAGAGAAACATGCAGAGGCTGAACTCAACACTTTCTTCAGAAATTTATAATATGGGTTAATCAAGAATTTGATAGGTTTAGGGATTTTGTTTTAATATTGTTTGACAGGAGGATGAACATTACACATTCTTAAATTAAATCACATTGTTACAGATCATTATCTGGGCAGGAAAATGACAGACACATAGATGAAATAAAAAAAAAGAATAAAAGCACTATAAAGGAATTTTTAAACAGCAAAGTGAGATATTTTAAATTATTATTATTAAGGTCATATTAAAATATATAGGAAAAGACAAAACACACGGTAAAAAAAGTAAACATCAGAAAAACTACTAAAAACTAGACTAAACAATTAGCATCAGCTCTGCTACATAGTTTCATAGATTATTTAAAATATAAAGGGAAAACGTACTGCACAAAGGTTTAGATCAACCCTGGGTTCCAATATTTCTTTATTTTACCCACCAAATCAAATTTTATTTTTAGAATAGAAGAAGTGATACAAAATGCAAGACTGTAGCTCAGGAAGACACCACATAACTGATTTTATTATTTTCTGCCTTTCAAATCCGGAAACAGTGGTATTTCTTCAAAACTAGCCTTGCAAATTGCATTAGCCTTTTCTTTCATATTTCAAAAGAGGTGGTATTTGAGTTTCATTTCAGCATCAAAAAAAAAAAATCAATCCTCCAGCTAAACTGTCTACTCTTGTTTAGCTGACATTAAAGTTAATAACATCATATAAAAAGTTATGTCTGAACAGTTGGAGGTTGAGCCTTTGTGCACCACTGAATAACAAGCACAAAACTTTGTACCAAAATAGTGTAAACATAACATAAATAAATACTTATAGCTCTATTTTAACCAAGAGAAAAAGGTCTTAATGAAACATTTTTAGAAGTCCATTTTTTTCATAAAACATTTCCAGAAGCTCCAATGTTACATTACATTTGCTTGTCTCCAGAATTATATGAAAATAAAATACATTTCAATAACACTGAATTAATGTTATTTTTATGTTCTTTAAAGGTTGATATTTTCCACAAAAAATATTAAGAAGAGGGTTGATTTTTTGTCTCAGGTGAGAACTATACGTGTTTTAAAAGTGACAAAATGAAATAGCATATGCCGGGCTCATTGGCCAGGCACAGACATTACACTTTTGCCAGTATAAGTAATTGGAAACCAGTCTATACCTGTAACAGAACAGAAGTTCATCACCCAAAAATCAGTCTATATCTCTAACAGAACAGAAGTTAGCCACACATAGACTAGTTCTAAAATGGCAGAACACAGTGTAAGATTTGCCTCTCCCCACCAAAGGAAAATTGTGTTGCTTTTGCTACCAATCTAAACTGTGCCGCTTACAGAAAACTGTATAACTTAGATCGATTCTGCCCCAGGCTTTTTGAATGTCTGTACCTAGCCATTAGAAACCAGAAAGCCTATTCTGTGGAAATGTCTATACTATTAAATAGAGCAACCTGAGAAACAAAAAGGAAACTAATCCAAAACATACACCACAATTTTCTTTAAGAGCTGTATGCAATTACTTGCACGAAGCATACCAGGGATACAAACAGAAATAAGCAAAAAGCGAGTAAAAAGTAAAATGAAATAAAGGTAGGAAATTCCTGAATCCTGGAAGTGAGATGACCATGACAATGCTTTCTCAGGAGGCTGTGAAGGATATACTTAGCAGACAGTCAACATGTAGTAGGGCTTCACAGCTCAGAAGCCTGGGTTACACTGGCTAGAATATGAGAGGTGGAGACTGGGAGCACTCTGTATTTTCCATTGAATGCTTCTTCCAAAACAGACACTATTTCCAAAATACATGTACATTTTACAATGAAAATTCATCTACAATAAATGTTGCTAATGTTATGCTTCATTCTGTTATCTGCTCATAGCAGAAAGGGAAAAGGAAGAACCAGCAGATGATAGCAAAAGCCATAGAAACTGCTATACTACTAATGAACTAATGAGAGAGAGAACCTAAAGCCTCAATGCGAATTCAGTCAGGTTAAACATTTCCATAAGAATCCATGAAGGCTACCATTTCTATCTCCTCTCTTTCCCATCAAACTTCCTCCCTCAGAAATGAACACTGGAAGGAAATTTCATGAGGGAAACCTTAGTTTTTGAGTCTCCCAACTCCTAGCCCTTATCCTATGAGTAAAATTTCCAAGGGTAACAATCTTTCTGAGAGAGAAAGAGAGTACAGAAGTTAATTCTCCAGCTACCCCTGCCATCCATGCCTGCCTGAGACTGGGGTGATCCCCAGGAGTGTCTAGTTGGAATGAGGCAGCAGGGAAAGACCTGGGTCTGAGGAACATGCAGAAAAGAGCTTCATCTACTCTGCTTCCAGTCTCCAGGCACTGCCCGTTTTGGGGAAAAAGCAAGGATCAGCAATAGCTGCTAGCCTCCCTGAAGAATCTGGGAAAACAGCTGTAAGACAAAGCCCCCAGCCCATTGCCCAAGCCAGGCAGTGCCTGGTTTGGGAAAAAGGCAAGGAACAGTGGCAGATACTTCCCTATTCTCCCATAGAATAATACAAGTAGGGTTGGAAGGGCCCTTGTAGATCTTCAAGTCGAACCCCCTGCCTGGGCAGCAGGGAAACTATGCTCAAGCGACCCCAGCCAGGTAGGCATCAAGCCACTTCTTAATGACTCACAGGGTAGGAGGTAGCAACACTTTCCTTGGAAGTTGGTTCCAGATGCTAGCCCCCCT
>JAGPOW010003685.1:70225778-70268435 GCA_030014935.1 Caiman crocodilus
TTGCAGGGGTGGGCTAACAAAAACAGGATACGTTTCAATACTGACAAGTGCAGGGTGCTGCATTTGGGCAGTAGTAACCGGCAGCACACTTATAAGATCAGAAACTCCCTTCTTGAGGGCACAGAGGCAGAAAGGGATCCTGGAGTCATTACTGACTCCAAGATGAACATGGGCTGACAGTGCGAGGTCATGGTTGGCAGGGCTAACCAGACCTTATCATGCATCTACAGGTGCATCTCAAGTACGTCCAAGGAGGTGATCCTTCCCCTCTACGCAACACTTGTCAAGCCACAGCTGGAGTACTGTGTCCAGTTCCGGACACCCCATGTCAAGAGGGGTGTGGACAACATTGAGAGGGTCCAGATGCAGGCCACCCACATGATCCGGGGACAGGAGGGCAGACCCTACAATGAGAGGCTATGGGACCTGAACCTGTTCAGCCTTCACAAGAGAAGGGTGAGACAGGATCTTGTGACCATCTATAAACTCACTAGGGGAGACCAGAGAGTTTGGGGGCAACCTTGTTTCCCCTAGTGCCCCCCGGGATAACAAGGAATAACAGCCACAAGTTGTTGGAGAGTAGGTTTAGATTAGATATCCATAAGAACTACTTCACAGTCAGGGCGGCTAGCATCTGCATTTGGTCAGTAGTACCCTGGCCTCCTACCCTGGGAGTCGTTAAGAAGTGGCTTGATGCTTACCTGGCTGGGATCATTCGAGCCCAGTTTTCCTACTGCCCAGGCAGGGGGTCGGACTTGAAGATCTACAAGGTCCCTTCCAACCCTACTTCTATGATTCTGTGATTCTATGAAAACCTGCTCCCTCTGCCTACATGCCTGGATTCACATACTTGGGTGGGGGGCTTAAACTCTTATTCTAAGCAATGTTGGGAGGGGGATAGAGACCCTGCCAGTCTACCCGTCAACCAGTGATGCATTTCAAATTGGTTGCCTAGCAGACAACAACTTCTGGCCTTCACTGGATCAGGTAAATGAGGTCATAAGGTCTATATAAATTAAGGACTGTCCAGGAGGAGGGGCAGTGACCATGATGAGAACTCACAGAGAAGATGGGCCATCTGAAACTCTCTCTTGAAACTCATGGTCAATGAACTGTTTGTCTCCAAAGGAAATCTCTACCTGCCTCTGGATGATTCTTGTAAGCTACTTGAGATCTAGATAGATAGCTTGCAGTAACACAGATGTATAATCAAAGGCTACCATGCCACTGCTTGCTCTAAGGTATTTCTCTGATATGACTCTACCTTGTGCTCTATTCCAAACCTACTCCTTGTAACCAATACATTTCTCCTTTGTACCTAGCATGGGAAATTTATTGAGAGAGGGTTGAGACTATGCCCTGGGGTCCCCTTGGTTCAGTTGACTAAGGGAGATCACTATTTGTGCTTCAGACTGAGGGAAGCACTCAAAGTTCTTGTAGTGGGTCAAGCACCCTCAAGGACTACTAGGTCTGTGTTTCCCAGAGGGTGCAGGTCCAGGATCAGTCTTGACTCTGGATGGTGGCTATGTTACCCCAGGCTTGTGGGTGTGCTTCAGGAAGGGGGTAAGCCAGATGTGAGGAGCCCCCAGTGAGGCACTCGAAGCCTGGAAGGTGGTTGGGGGTGGTGAGGTGGGATGCACTCCGTACTGGCCCACCACAGGTTGCACTAACCTGTACTTTTGCCCAATTTGGACCATACTTAGCGTTGGCTTCATTTACTCAACTTTATAGTTGGTTTTTCAATATTACACAATTTTACATAATAAAATAGTTCTTTTCCTAGAATCTTTAGTTTCTGCCTGTTTCAAGAATCTGTCAAAAAGAACTAACCTTACTAAACAAAACTACAAAGTCACTAAGTTTGGGTTATTCTAGTTTGGTTTTTTTGTTTGTTATACTCACTGCTAAACCAACAATTTTACAAATGGAAGAAACTAATCAACTCAAGCCCTGCAGACTTGGAATTAATTTCACTGTTATTGAATTACACTCTCCTGACTATACAACATGGGACAATGACTCTAAAAGCTGATTAGAACAGAAACTGATTAAGGGAATAAATAATCCTATATTACTAAAAAAAAATGCAATAGCTACTGAACTACTCACATAATTACTAGGAAGACTGCATATTGGCAACATGATTAGGTAGCCCACTTAAAACCAACTGTTAATTGATATAATCAATTCAAATGAACTTTGCTGAAAAAAATCCTGATCTTTTAGAACCTAATTCTGCGATATCCCTATACCTCTATCATTCACATGAAAGAGAAGTTTAATTCATCATGCACAGAATTTACATATCCAAATCATCCTGTTAGGAAAACGAGAAAATGTAAAGCATAGACTAAGAATGGTAGTTAGCTATGTTAGTCTGAAGTCTGGCAGCAGGCAAAGTAGATTATCACCTTATGGACTAACTAAATCAAAGATGCATAAGCTTTCATGAGCTCAAGTTCAATTCACTAGATGCTGTGAAAAGACATTAATTGAACAGTGTATCAAACGGAGACAGTGATTTGAATATAAAAAGACAGGGAAGGGAGGTAGGGAGGGAAGAAGGGAATGGGAGGAGACCAAGGAGAGTGACCAGTGCTGTGAGAGGCAAATAAGCAATAAAACCAATGGGTGCATCCAGACACGCTCACACGTGCCTTATGCAGCATTCCAAACCAGTTTGAGATGCTGCAATGAAAAAATGTTCCCCCTACTGCAAGTATGTGGCATGGGCTCAAAATGTGATATCTGAATATCCAGGTATCAAAAAATAACCCAGGGGAAAAAACCAGGACAGGGCATGGTCCCAGACCATACCCTAGGTAACCAGGAAGCTGGTCCTCCAGAGAGATACCCTGGTTTCTGGTCACGGCATCTCTATGGTGCTTCTGCTGCCCCAGGATGTGGGGCACACATACTTAGCGTGCCGAGGAAAGTGGAAGTGCAGCAAGGATTGGGTGCTGTTGGGGGTAAGTAGGGACTGTGGGTGTGGGGTTGTGGCTATGGGAGAAGGCTGTGCTTGTGTGGAGGGACTATAGTGAGGCTTTGTGTTGGGGGCAGTTGGTTGGGGGGGGTCTCCCATAGGACCCACAGCCCCATCCCTTCAGCAACAGAGGCTGTCGGGTGCTCAGGGCCCACTGCTGCTAGGCCCCTTGTGGTGTGGTGTGGCTCTGATCAACTCAGATGCTTTTGTGGGTGTGGCCTGGCTCAGCATGGCACCACACAGGGCTGTATGCCTTTCTACAGCGCCAGGGTTGCTCACGCTGTCACCCAGGGGCCAGCACTGCTTGCAGAGACCGCATGTTGTGCCGGGGCAGGTTCTGCTTCCACAAAAGCAGTCCAGCCTGGTGGCATGCGGGTCCTGGTGGCATGCAGGACACATGGTCCCCATGAGTGGTACTGGGCCCTGAGTGATAGTGTGAGTACTCCCAGACCTGCAGAAAGATGCAGGGCCCTGTGCAGTGCCAAGCCGAGCCATCCTATCGACAAACAGCACAAGCAATGCCGGCTCTGTGGTGATCAGGGTTACATCATGCCACAGGGAACCTGGCAGCACTAGGCTCTAAATTCTCCATGGCTGCTGCTGCTGTGGGGGTGAGCTATGGGCCCTGTGGGAGGGGGGCTAGGACACTGCATAAGGGAGCTTTGGGCCATGCAGAGGTGGCTGTGGGCCCCGTGGTGGGGGCTGGGGTCCTGCAGGGGGGGTAGTCCATGTGCTATGGGGGGATGTGCCCTGTGGGAGACAGGGGACCTGCCCCTCCTGAGCAGTCCCCTCATACAGTCCCCCCACACCCACAGTCCCCCCAGAATCTCCCAACTACCCACACACCAACCCAAATCCTCCCGCATCCCTCTACATTCACCCACACATCCACCCACATACCTCACATACCTTCCCCCTTCCTAAAAACCCCACATCCCCCAAACATCCATCGTGTGATAAGAAAACCAAAAGCAAACATCAAAACATATAGCTATTTAGAATTAATTTTATTATGATGATAGAGACACTGGTAGGCTTCCTAATTGCTTTAACATTGTAAATATAGAACTAAAACAGTGCCAAACTGATGTCTCTCTCTCTAGTCTTTTCTACTAATTGTTGGAAGAACATGGATTTTAGGGTATTTTAAAGAGTAAATTTTGGATGCTGCTTTAGCAGTCTAGCTGGCACAAGGGGTAGTGTCCCCAGATACCAATTGGATGGGCCCCAGAAGTTCCTATTTGTCCATCAGATTAACATGGGCAAAGCCCATCTGGCTAACTGGTAGCCCCTTTCTATGAAGGCTAATGGATGAATGGAACAACTAAATTCCTGGGACATCTAATGAAAAAAACAGGAGTGTCGTGTGGATCAAAGGGTAACAACATGAAAATAAGTGTGCCTGAGGGGGACACCGTGCAGAGCCCCCTGGGCCGCAAGCCCCCAATCTTAAAAGACATTCAAGGAGACAGTGGATGCTGCCCACTGGTGCTCTGCCCAGAAATGTGCACGGACAAGTGAGCGGAAAGTGGCCTGCAGTCTCTGGGCACCTTCCCAGCCACAGCCTCCTTCCTAGTCAAATACAGGGCCCACTTGGCCAGGGCCAGGAGGAGGTTGACCTGGAGGTCCTGGGATTTGGTGGGGTTGCAGATGGGGTGACCAAAAACAAAAACCTGAGGGAGTGAAATTCAAACAGAAGCTCAGGAGAAGGTTCTGGAGGTGGAGGGGCTACAGCCAGGTGTGCACTTGAGGGTCATGTATGCCCAGGTCTCACTCTGTCCACAGAAGGGGCAGGAGGCCAGGGTGTTCATGAAGCTCACAACATACACACTTGTGGCGATGACTCCATGGAGAAGCCACCAGCTGAGGTCCCCAGTGGCTTGTGGGATGAGGGTAGAGTACACACTCAGCCACTGTGATGCCCTTGCCAAGCAGGTCCCACTACCTGGTTCGCAGAAGCTCCTGAGAGCAAGCAGCCCTGAGATGCTTGCCAGGTCAGCTTTTTATACTGCTGGGGCCAGCACAGGTGCTGGCCCCAAGCTCTAGTTCCCTCAGCTGCAAATCCAGGAGGGGCAGGGCAGGGTTATTTTGCCCCAAGTCGCACAACTTGCCCTACACCAAAGTGCATGTCTGGGCACGTGCGCTCAGATAAAAATTCCTGGCTCAAATTTCTGCCACTCCTATATAAGTTGCTATAAACCCACATGACTATGTGTGTGGATGTGCCCAAAGGGGTCACAAAAGCTGATCCAGATAGAGGGATAAGAATCTGTAATCCCTGTTTAAACCATATTTAAATACGATTTAGTCTGGATGGTTTCTTGTTCCACAATTTAAAGTTTTTCTAAGAACATCTACTCTGAGACGAGTGATGGCCAAAGAGCTTAAAGTGTTCTGCCACTTGGTTATGTGTGGACCAATTGGTGTTCATTTGTTCTTACATGTAGGAATTGTCCCATGTGTCTAGTGTTAACAGTAGAGTTGCACTGTAAGCAGGTGATGATTTACGTGACATTGATAGAGGAGCAGGTGAAAAATCTCAACTTGGTAAATCTCATGTTATTTGGTTATCTGATTATGTGGTTTATATTGACAAAGGGGCACAGACAGCATCTGGATCTGTTGCAAGGCCTGGTGCCTCAGTCAGAATTGGAGTTAGGTAGCAGGTAGCTGAAAGATACTGTTTGAGGATGGGGAGCAGTCTGTAAACCGGGACCAATCTGTTCCCCGTTGCTACCTTGAGACAGTTGTCCTTTTAATGAGTGCTGGAATGATGTACTCAAGGTATTCAAGCTGGAGGCCGCATATGACAACTAGAGGGATTTTGTGGTCCTTGTCTCAGCGTTGGTACTATGGCAATTAGGAGCAAGGTCTGAGTCTCGCACTTGAACATTCTATCAAGGATTTTTTCAATGGCCAGAACTAAATATTATTTTATTGCTAGGGCCACAAGAACTATTTGTAACATGACTTTTCTACATCCTCATATTATTTTTAGATCATGTTGCACTTTCTTGTTACTGAGTGCAAGGCGGGACAAGCTGGCTGGGTTAACCATGCGTATCGGTTGCAAAGAACGGTACTTCCTCTGCTGTTGATTTTAGCAGGGTGAAGTCTTATTATGAGGAACCACGAATGCAGGTTATGATGAACGGCTGCAGAACACGGAGTTACAAAAACCACGTTACGGCAAGCTACCGCAAACACACAAAGGCCTTTTTTATGAGACGAGGAAGTGACTGGATTATCACTCGGAGGGTCTCGCTGCCTTCCTGTTCTGCGGTGGATTACATATACCTGGGTTCGCGTAAGCGTGCTATGTCATACTGCGGCAAATTTTAGCCTATGGCGGTGCATATTGAGTTTACCCAGCGACAAGCTCCTAGCCTACGATTATTAGCCAAGCACTGGACATCTCTGTCCAATTACATTGTGCTGAAAATTCCCCTTGCTCAGCTCTGCGGTATTCCTTGTCTGGCACAATGAGGAACCCACAGCCTACTTCTTCCTGTGTTGCTTAAGCACTGCGACCCTCTCTCTCTAATCTGTGAGCCTCGGTCTGCTTCCTTATTTTTGTGGTCTAAGTTCGTTAGTAGCTGGGGCTCTGCTCTAAGCTGTCTGTTAGTTAGGCGATAATTCAAGCTGTTTTTTAGGACTGGGTCTGATTTCTGTGTCATGAGCATCTGCGCCCTTATACCTGACAGATCACACTAGTAGACAGTAAATAATTATTTTAAAAGTATATGGTAATTCATTGGGCTATGAAGAGTAAACGTTTTAGTACATTTATTGAAAATATTAGTATTTCACACAGAACTCATTTATTCAAGCTATATATTGATTGTGTATGGTACCAATCTGTACACCAAGGGAATTTCAAAATGGGGTATTACAGAAAAGAAGTATTTTTTGGATGAGAAATGAGAAAAGTCCTAGCTGAAGTAAAGGAGATAAGTAACACTTAGTAGGTAAGTGAATGTATCTTTGTATAGAACAATTAAAACCAAAATGCCTGACTAACTCTGGAAAGGAAGTTTCACTTGGAGTTAATTACAATGGGGCCAGAGAATTAAGAAGCCTGGGGCTGAATCTGCAAATGGACTTGAGTACTGGAACACTCAACGAGTAGCAAAAGTAGTGGGGGTTGGCAGAGACCAACTCAGGGCACCAATATGGCCCCTCCCACCAGGAGTCTTCGCCATGGCAGGCACAGCTCCATGTCTAGTAATATATTTGAGGGGGAAAGCCATGGAATGAAATAGCAACCCGAACAAGGAAGCTTTGTTGCTCCATAACCCTGCACCTAGAGGCAGGGAAGAGGGGGAGAGCAAATAAGCCACCAAGAGTGGCCCCTGGGGAGCCCATGCTGCTGCCTGTTCTTCAGCTGTAGCAACCCAAGCCTGTGCTGCTTTAGCAGCAGCAGTAGCAGCTGTACCAGCTGTTGTCCAAATAAGAAAAGCCAGGCCAGGTAAGACTCTGCTCCCCCTTCCCTTCTGGCCCCTCCCTCACCCTGCAACTCTCTAGTGGGCAGCATCATTTTCCCCAACAGCTCTGCCCAGGATGCTGAAAGAACTCTCTATGCCTCTACTATAAGCATTAATGCCTAAAGGTCTGGCTTTCAGAATGGAAAGGACAGTTACCAGCTAGGCATCTGAGTTAACTATGTAATATGTGAGGTGGGTTAGGCACCTCAGAATGGAATTCACAAAGAACCAGCATGCTGAGCAAAGAGCTGCCAAAGCTAGCCTGTTAAAAACACTGAGGAAAAAATGTGTCCCATATTCCACACCTCTGGGGGGCTTTCTACTGGAGTAGGGCTTACTTCTCTTTTTTCAGGATGCCCACAGAGAGAAGAAAAGGAATTTTATTCTCAGAGCTAAATGGTTAAAAAGTGCCTCGGCACAGCTGCATTTTAGCATGGTACGAGTACCCCATGCAGGAATTTCCCCTGAGGCGGGAAACAGCCTTTGATGCAAAATCAGCTCCCGCCAAAAGCTTGCAGCTGCACTGTTAAGTGCATGCTTTCGATTGGCCTGATGTAAATTATGCACATGTGGCGGCTAGCAATTGGCTCACTAGCCATACAAAAGGCTTAGGAAGTTTCCACCCAAGTCAGAGGAGAGCTTCACATGCTCACTAGGAGAAATTCTTACATGCACCTCGGAGCCACACTGGAGGACTGATCAACCACCAACGACTTCCTGTTGACGAATTCCCGACGTACCCCGTACCCTAATGTGCCACACAGTTTTATTTTCTGTTCTGCCACTCTTCAAAGCGCGCCTACACTGCATAACTAGACACAAGTCCCTGTATCGCAGCTTGTAAGTAAAGTTTTCTTCTTGCAACCATCACGCGTGCTGTGCCTAATTCCACTCCATTGGCGGCCCCGTTTCGGCCAATTTCTCAGCCCCCACATTTATAAAACAGATCAATTATTAGAGTACTCACTCAGCATGGAGAAGACTTGGATTCAGTGCCCTCTGAATAAGTGAATCCAAATCTACACCTTCTACCTTCTAGGTAAACACTCAATACCTCTGCTGAATTCTTTGCAAAAAAGAATTCAAGATTCATTGGACCAGGGAGAGGGAGCAAGAAGGTGAATGACTCTGAAACCTACTGGGATTCGGGCACTCTCCTGGAAGAAAAGAGATCTCATTGCCAATCCATGCTCCAAGGTCTATCTGTGCATTCTGTCCAATAAATACTTAATGCCAAATGAATACATAGGTTATGGACCAAGATTGGACTTCCAGTCTGTATGTATACACATCTGTTAAAAAGGTTACACAGAGGATGAATATTGTATGAATATTTAGATTAGATTAGATAAGGTTGCCTTACACTACACAGCTAGTATTTGACTGAAATATATAGATAGGCTCAGGATGCAAAACTGATTTCTGTATTTTTCATGCTCAAAGGCTCCAGGGTGTTTGGATATAGGATTTTGGGGGTTTTTTATTACACAGATGGAAGCCAGGAACAATACTATAACCTGATTTCAGGTTCAAATATAATCTCATTCCAAGATTTAAGTTGACTTGATCAAGGGTGTTTGTCTGAGCTCATTTTTTTAATAAACTTTACATTATGAATTATTCTAAAAATATTAGAAGTATGTATTCTTCAGAAAGCATAATGCTGATAAACAGTTAAATATACCTTTAACAGTACAGCCTCACATCTCTGACTTGTATGAATTCTTAAATATTTTCTAAAAACTAGTCATCAGGCTAGATGTAGTACGTAGTCTAATTAGATAAGCTAAATGGGCTTTATTAAAAAAAAACAGATTGTTATTTAAGAATGTCAGCAGAGTACTTAAACTTACACAATATAGTTTAGAAACAAGAAAAGTAGTTACATTCTTCGTTACAGGCTTAAAAGAATTCTGAAGTCCCAACTGACCCTATGTGCCTGAAACATTCCCAAAATACCCTGTTAAGAAAGGTTTCATAAAAAAAAAAAGATTAAATTACAGCTTTCTTTAAAATTCGTATCACCCACTAAAATTAAGAATGTAACAGGATGTACACATTTTAATCAGAGCAGGCAAACACAGCAGGGTTGTTCACATTCTTTTTTAGTGTTTGCACTTGAAATCAGTGGTAGCTGCTCAGTGTTATGCTTAGGGTGAAGGAATAAACGGAGTGGAATCAAATTCCCAAACTGTGCACTATCAAGGATATATTCTTTTATCACATCCTGAAACCTGTCTGCAATTCATATTCTAAAAGTGAGTTACGAACTTAAAAAGTAGTCAGTACAGATCTCATGAAGGGGTGGAATAGATCATTAGGGAAAGCAGATATAAACATCACCATACATGGAAATGACTTACAATATAAAGCAGGTCCCTAAAAATATTTAGAGTTGGGAGATATAACATTACATTTCATAATTATAAAATGTTCCAGAGTGGGGCTTGCCCTCCACACCAGCTCCAAGCCCAGAAATTAGTTACTCATTGCAGCAGGGAGATAGCTCTTGAAGCTTTGTCTCTGGGGTAATCACAATAACGTTCAAGAATCAGTTCATTACTTTCTGTTGGTGCATTTGTCCAAAGTCACAGGGAAAATCTATGGACTCTTCTCTCTCATCTTCTAAGGCAGTGGTTCATAAACTCAAATGGCATCTCTCAAGCAACAGGCTACCTAACTCCTATTCTGATCAAGCCACCAGGCCATGTAATGGACCCAGGTGCCAATTGTACCTTTACACCAACACAAACCACATCATCACTCCACTAAATAACACAGATGATAACATCTGAGATTCATTTACTTGCCCCTCTACCGATGTCACATATGCCATGGCCTACTTATACTGCCTCCTGCTACCTACATTAGGGCGTGTGTAGATGAAACGGGGGCCCTAAATTGAAGCAGTGAGTTTTTAAACCAACCACTTCAATTTAGGGTGAAGTAAACCCCCGTGCTATGCACACACCCCACACTTATCTGCCTCTCTGGCAGTGGGGAGGGAAGGATGAGCTGCCAGCAGGCAGAGTGGTCCCTGGGCTGCAGGGGGACCTGTTGCTTCACTCCATGGCAGCAGCACCCGCACAGACATGTGGCACCTGCCCACAGGCATGTGGCTCAGGTGGTCTTGGGGGGCACTGCACCTATGGAGGGAAGCACTGGGCCCCTGTGCAGCTCAGACAGGCAGGTAGGCTTGGGGAGGTAGGAATCAGGCTCACTGCTTCTCTTGGGCAGAGTCTGCCTTCTCGGGCTGCTGCCAGGCTGCCTGCTGGGCTTCCTGCAGAGCCGTGGAGCTGTACAGAGCCCAGTGCTTCAGTCCGTGGCTGTAGGGGCAGCAAACTAAAACTCCTCAAAGGAGTTTTAGAATGCTGCACCCCAAGTCTTTTAAGGTGCATTATGCTGCCGAATTTCCTACAGTGGCTGGAATTAATGCGCAATATGCCTATGAGAAGTGCAAACAGTGACACCATTAAAGCAAGCTAAATGCTTTTGCACTGCTTTGAAGTGTCATGCATACACGCCCCTCATTTCATTTATATACGGCCATACATACAATACATCCATACAATATTGTCATACATACCATTGTATGACAGAACAAATAGATGCTGATTTGACATCAAGGCCAAAAATTCTGTGTGAGAATACTTTAACTTCCCTGGACCATCCATTGCTGAGCTAAGAATTGTTGTTCTTAAACAACAGAGTTTTAGAAACCAACTTGAACATGAAGTTGCAAAACAAGAATACATCCACAAACTGGATTATGTTAAGTATGGTCTATACAGGAACTGCAGATTCCTATCTCATTACTTGGCTAGCTTTTATGAATCCTATGTCCCTACATGTTTATTGCTTTGTGTTTTTCTCTAATGTCCTCTACCTCTTTCAGCATTGCCCTCTCTCTTTCCTTCCCCGACTTCATCGCCTTCCTTGTCTTTGTATTCAGATTACTATTCTTTTATAGAGACTACTCTCTGCATGCCCTTTCATAGCATTTGGAGAAGTGAACTGTTGCTCATCAAAGCAACATCATCTCTGATTCAGTTAATCCAGTGATTCTCACAGAGTGCTATAGCACCATGATTCACAAAGATAAACCCAGAGATTTCAAATAGGAATCCCTAGTATTAAAAACATTTTGATCTGCTGTAGTATTTCTGAGTTCTCTGCAACACAAGAATTGCTCTATTATTTTTCTGTAGTGAAAAAAACAAGTGAAAACTACAAGCTGGTATTTTTGGAGGGGTGCCCTGATAGTCTTAAGGGGTGCCTCAAGTTTAATGAGAGGTGTTCTGAATCTAAAAAGACTGAGATCCATTGAGTTACTCTATGGGTGCATGTACATGAGATGCATTAATGCGCCTTAGTCTAGTTTACTGCACAGTAAAGGTGCGTGTCTACATGTGTGTGACCTGAATCTGCAGTAAAAATGACTAATCTTGACTAAATTTGCAGGTATCCAATTTAGTCGCAATTAGTTAATGCACAGTAATGCACATGTAGACGTGACCCGGTACTAAGTTTAGTGCTGGGTCTGCCCTGCCACTAGGAGGTTGTCTGAGCACAGCTTCAGGGCTCTTAGCTGGGATCCTCTCCTGCCCCATGGTTGAGCTGCTCTCTGACAGCCCTTAGTAGCAGGCTATAAAAGTCTGCAGAAATTTTGTGCCTTGGGTACACCACATAGAAACCTGGTGGGTCCTGTGCAATCCCCAGGACCACTGCAGGTCTCATGTGCCCCTCTTGGGCAGAACACAGGCTGTCTCTGCCTGGCCTGTCCCCTTTCCAGAGCTGCTGCTTGGCCACAGGTGAGTGCTGCAAATGGCTGAAGCTTTCTGCATCCCCTGTCCAGCCCTGATATCCGCCCAGGGCTGCTGCCTTGCTGTCTCTAGCAGCAGGGCCAGCACCTGTTCCCTGCTGTTTCTCACCCCCAACAGTGTCTCTTGTCCTTACGGGTCCTGTAGTGAAATGTCTCTGCCACATGGCTCCTAATCCTGGCCATGACTTTGAGCTGGGTGCTGCTAGCAGCTGTCCAGAACAGCATCACAGGGACAGTCATGTGGAAGCCCAGAAAGCTGACACAGGACATCACGAACTCACCATCCTCCCTGTCAAGCCCAGGCCCTGACCCTGCCTACACATATGTGCATGCTTGTGCCAACTGCCCAGACCCTCAACTTGACTCAGGAGGATGCTGGTGGCCTTGTGGTGCTCTGGGGTGGTTCCAAGGTGCTGAGGCAGTTCGAGCAGGGCCGGCACTCCAACACCCATATTTTTGAGGACCTGTTGGGTGCCGTGTGGAAGTGAGATCACTCTCGGTTGGCACAGCAGTGCCACATTAAGGTCAAGCCTTTGTGGGCACAGTAGGTGTCTGTGACCAACTACAATCATTGGTCTGGTTCTGCCCGCAAGACCATGGCCATCATGCGGGAGCTGACCCAAATTTTGGTGCCTCAGGACCCAGGCCACACCCTTGTGAATTTCACCAGCAGGGATGGCCTGCCCAAGCCTCCCCTCACTGGAGGAGGGAACCTTAGGCATTCATTACCCTACCCTGTCTTCCCCCCCAGCTGCTGCATCCAGTGGCAGCTCAAGGAGCCCTGGCCAGCGGCTGTCTTGCCATCAGTACAACACCAGATCCCACCATGAGGAAAGGCCAGCAATAGCACCGCCTTCCACCAGCAGTACTAGCTCCTCCCCAGGGGAGAGGGGTCCTGGCCAGACACCAACCTGCTACACTCCACAGGCCGTAGACACTGGGTGTAGCCGGTCACCCTTGAAAATGGGGAAGCCTGTGCAGAGCCACCAGCTTCACCAACCTTGTACACATGGCAAGTCCCACACTGCAAGAGGGCCTTCACAATACCCACCGCTGCCCCTGCTCCTGGCAGTGGTTCCTACCCCACTGCCTGCCTTGCTTTACCACAGTCCCCTGGCCCTGTGTTCCCTGCTTACAGCATACAGAGAGGCAGGATACAGTTTAGAACTTTATTCAGCAGCCCATGTCACTACAGCTGAGCAAGCATGGGCCTTTCACACACCAAGGAAAGTGTCAATGCCAGTGACAATGTCCTCCTCAGCAGCAGGGAGCAGGGACACCAGTGCTGCCGCAGATAACTCCCCAGGTGGTGGCAGAGGTTGCAGGGCAGCCCGGGCTTGCCCCCTCATCATTGTAGCTTAGGGTACCAAACCAGGAGTGCAGATATGCTCAGAGCTCCAGGAGGGTTATTGGCAGCAGGGTATAGTGGCTGGAGCATCCCTCATCCTTTACAAAAAGCTCATCATGCACTCCCTGAGGCACATACAGCAGGAGCACACTCAGAGCACAGCAGCGGAACAGGGAGAGGCTCATCCCCAGACAGGCCCTCAGTGAGGACAGCAAGGGCACAGCCAGCCCCTTGACCCAGATGTCCAGGAGTCCCATACACCCTGAGCCTGGGTGGGTGCAGCAGAGTGGGTGGCCTGCAAGGGCAGAGGTTGGGAGTCGGGTCCTGAACTGTGGCTGCAGGTGCTGCCAGCAGCCTGGCCTCTCATGCCTCCGGAAGGGGGCAGAGTAAGCAGGCTGCATGTGGCCAGCACCTAGCAAGCCGCCAGTCTCAGGGGAGCAAGCAGAGATGGGGGCTTGGCCGGCAGCTGCCTGGGCTCAGGCCTCCTCATCCAATTTACCACGGTCTTTGGGCATTCATGCATGGTTTTTCCATGATCTGAGACCAGGCAGCACATGGCCCCTGGTGCAGAGCTTCTTATCTCTGAAACATTCCAAACTTTCACAAAAGGCTTCTTTCTTTTGCCTCTGCAGGACCAACATCTGGACAAGGGGGAGAGCCCACCAGCCCTAGCTGGGATGTGGGCTTAAGGTCACCACCACCCAGAGCTGAAGCCACCCGGATGCATCGGCTACACTGGCAGTGCACACTGGATAGGGCCTTCCTGCTCCAGTGGCTGGTGGCACTGGCAGAGTGGGAGGTGTAGGAGCCAGCCTCATTGGCAGAAAATATCACCCAGGAGGAGGCACAGGACCAGGCGCAGCAGAAGCAGATGGAGGCCCTGGAGCGGGAGTGCATTGGGCCCAGGCAGTGGAAGCCAAGGATGCAGACCGCTGGACCTTGGACACTGTTCTGGGCCTGGCATTGCATCCATACCTCCCACTGCCTGGTCCCTGTCCATGGCTCCATAGGGCCTCCAGGTCCTGCCCACAGCCCCACAGCAGGCCCCCACATGGGCCTGGGAGGAGGTCCTTTGCTACCTCCTGCTCACAGGAGTCCCTGACCCAGACCCCAGCCTATCTACCTGGGTCCGGCTGCTTGCCCCCATGCCATGCACCTGAGGACCCAGATGTGCCTCACAAGGACATTGGCCCTGCACTAGGGCAGCTGGAGAGTGAGCTGCCTGCCTTTAGGAAGTGCCACCCCAGGTGGATGCAGCATGAGGCCACCACCCACTGAGGTTGCCACAGCCCCCAGACCAACAAAAGAATGGCCCAAGTCTAGGGTGCTGGGCCCCAAGCTCTTCTGCCTTGAACTCCTCCACCCCACTACTCCCCACTCTGGCACAGAAAAACATAGATGTTGTAAATAGTTTTGAAGTTGTGAAGTGGGTTTTTTATTGTTGGTGGCAGGAAGGGTGGTATAGTGGCTCTGTTTTGTGGGAGGGGGATCTGTGTGTTGAATGGGAGGGGGGGAATAGGGTGGATGTTGTGAGGGGAATAAAGCTTTTTTATTTCAAACATGTCTGGCCTAGGAGTGGTCCTGGGTTTGGGCAGGGGGTAGAGAGTGTGTCGGTGGTGGGGCAGGTGGCCTGGAGCAGGGAGTGTAGGAGGAGGGGGTCAGCTAGGACCTCCTTCACCTGGTGCCCTGGCTGCTGCTGGTGCATGAACTGGTGCCCTAGCAGGGTGCATAGCTGCTAGGACAGGACAGGGTGAAGGGACCTGTTGAGGCCAGGACCACGACCAGCAGGAGCATGGGACATTAGTCATGGCTGTCAGGGGCAGGGCTAGAGCAGCATGGTACTGGATGTCACTGGCAGGGGCAGAGGCTGGAGCAGCCATAGTGCAGGGAGGTAAGGTGGGCAAGGAGGGAGGAGCCTCGTGCTACCCCTGAACTAAGCACACAGCTCCTGGCCAGGGAAGGAGCCAGCCAGGGATCAGAGGGCACGGCTGTGTTTTCAAGATAGCTGACAAGTCCTGGCAGTACATTTTGGTTTCTAAAGATGGCTGCCAAGTGCTAGCAGCTAGGGGCTCCTCCTGGTGGCTACAGGGGCACATGGCAGGGCTGGAACAATCTGGCACTGAATTTAGTGTCAAGTCTCTGCACATGTAGACACCTGTGAAAAATTGTTTACTATGCATTAACTGAATGCACAGTAAATTTGACTGTCACTAACTGGACCTGTAGATGCACTGTATAGGGTTCAACTCCACCCTGCCTTCTGTTAATCATTAAGAGCAAGAGACCCAATCTGTTCAAGCTATTTTGAAATTCCCATAATGCATTTTTTAAGAACGTACATACCTTTGAAAAGTTGGCCTTTAAGACCAATCCTCTCATTTATATTCCTATGGAGTACTTTCCAACTAAAAATGCCAAAATAAGGATGACAAATTGAGGCCCATAGTTTTTTTTAATTATTCTGACTTAAAAACTAAAATTCATGTATCTTTGGACTGTAGCCCATCCTTCTAAATATGAAATGTGTGATTATTTTTTAACTACTCTTGAAACCTATACTGAGAGTTAGCTATATAAAATTATTTAGGTGCATTAAAAATGAAGGCAGGTGTATAATGGGGAATACAAAACTAGATAACCAGATTAGTCACCTAACATTTCAGTTAGATTTTTTTTTTTTAAATCTCTCTAGGTACCTAGCTACATTTTTAGGTGCCTAAATATGTGAGCATGTAATTCTAACCATGAGGTCAAATAAGTCTCATAAAAATTGAAATTTTACTCAAATCAACAGCTGAATCCTTCAGGTTCTGACTGGAACACATGGGTATGTTATTTTTTCTATATATGTAAATAGACTATGGTAAATGTTACAAAGTATAGAGGGTGAATTTAAAAACAGTCTTCCAATACCTGAAGGGTGTTTATAAAGAGGATGGTAATAGTCTATTCTTTCTGACCACAGGTGACAGAACAAGACAGAACAGAATTAAATTGTGATAAGGGGACTCTATATTGCAATTAGAAAGAATTTTCTACTTATTAGTGTGGTTAAACACTGGAAAAGACTTTGTAGAGAGATTGCAGGATCTCCATTACATGAAGCTTTTAAGACTAGGTTAAACAAACACTTGGGTGACATGATTTAGGCTGAGATGATGCTGCCTTCACAGGAAGCATTAGGACTAAAGCACCTCCTGAGGTTCCATGTATCCCTTTTCTTACAATTCAATGATTTTTTTTTTTTGAAAAACTTCAGAAAATTTTCAAAAAGCCAAATTTGAAAGGGGCAGGATGGAGAGCAAATGGAGACTGAAAAGTTTAGTACAGTGTACTTGAGAAAGACACTTGGAAATTCATACGATCTCAGTCCCTAATTCCTACTATATGTGGGCCTTAGCAACTTTTATGTGCTTCCTGCCAGGTCTGCTGTTTTCTCTTAGAAATACTGGACATTATAAAACGTTCATGCATGCTACTAAACACGTGTCTTCAATCACAGCTTAATAATTACTGCATACATATCAACAACATATGGTTTTTGTAAAGTATGCACCTATCAACTTCTAAACAACAGCTAAAACAACAAATTAGCATCACTGGACTCATTCATCTTAGAGCAGCAATTTTCAACCTTTTTTAAGGAGTGTACCATTTCTGGCGGGTACCCCTTCTGGAGTGTACCCCTTCCAGACAAGGGCGGGGGGTGCTGACAGCTGGCCAGATATAAAGCTGGCAGCATGCAGCAGCATCAGCAAGCAGTGTGCAGTGGCAGCGTGGAGTGGTGAATGGTGGAGAGAGTAGCTCACACGTGACAGCCGTCACTGCCATTCACCACTCCATGCCACTGCCAGCATGTGCTGCTTCCCTGTACGACCGTATGTACCCCCTGGGGCTGTCCCATGCGTACCCCCTTGTTTCACTCTAAAACAATTTCTGTCTTAGAGTGAAACAAGCCAACATAACAAATCCAAATTCTAAACTTAGGGCATTAAAGTACAACTATTTGTAAAAAAAAACTATGGAAAATAAGATATTATCTAATCTTTTCACCGAACAACCCTTTCATTTTAAGACCAGCTATACTTTTCAGGCATAAGGTGGCCAAAACCACAAGGATAATATGATAAAGCACAAACACTTGCATTACTTCTAAAATTCTTGTTTTTAAAAGGCATATTTCTGATATCCCTTATCAGTTTCAACTAGAACTTTAATAGTCCAAGAAGATGAGTCCTCAGAGATGTGACTCTTGGATTATGCTGGAACATGAGATTCATTCATAATTACAGGAATTTCTATACATTCAATGACACTGATGGTAAACAGTGGTAGTTCAACTGATGCCAGGTTGTAATGCTTATTTTACTGAAATGTAATCAAAGCAAATCAACTGCTGAGGTGATTATTTTGCTGTGTTCCAGGTGGATGATGAGAAGAATGGAATACCTGTCCTGAGGCATGGGTTGCAGTGGGGATAGCCAGCCATGACGCCAAGGAGAAAAACCCCAGTAAAAGGACAAACCCACCCCCAACAGAGTCAGCTAGGCTGGATGAGTAGCAGAGAGAAGAAAACCCCTCACGGTTTGTCAGTCACTTTTCTATGCAGCTGGAACCAGTGAAAAAGAATGACGTCACCAGAGAACACCACCTGGCTGGGATAAAAGTCAGTGGTGGGGAAACAGCTGGGGGGATGCAGCAGAGAAGGAGCTGTAGGATCTCTCCCCGTGCCAACCAGGAGCCTCCTAACCACTGAAAGGAAAGGGACCACCCTGACCACCCAGTGGAGGGGTCCAGCTCCAATTAAAGGGGCCCATCACAGACTGGCGAGGGAGTCAGATCACCAGAGCATGCCAAGGGACAGCGGAGTGTGCAGACAGAGGACACATGAGTGGGGAGGAGGCAGAGGCCCTTCCCTGGAATTTCTGTTATTTCACCCTTTTTGTTTCCTTTTAAGCCCTAGAGCCCAGGTAAGAAGGCTGCCAAACTTACTTCAAGGGCTGAGTGTCCTAGGGCCACTCAGGGATTCTCAGCGCAGACAGGCTAAATCCATCACTAGGGTCACCTTTCTGCCCCATGTAACCCCATGCGATGGGGTGTCAGAACTGTAACTAAGTTATAGCTGACAAGTCACAGGATACAGCCCTCAAGAAGCAAGTGGCGGGCAGAGCTGATACGCAAACAGGACACCAAGGGCCAGAGAGAGTAGCAGATCAGGATGTGATGCTCAAGCAGGGTTGGACTGCTCATCTTCTGGCTGCCCCAACAGGTTGATGCATGGCTGGGAGGTAGGGGAAGTGGAGTCCCAGGAGCACCGATTGGTGATGTCACCCAGCTCTTTCCCCCCCTGCAGAAGGGAACCTCACTACTGAACATAACAACCAAGATGTAGTAGGCAAGTATCCGGGCATCCCTTGGGGAGAACGCAAACCAACATCGCAGCAGCTGGAGCCGCTTTGGCGGCAAACTCCAAGCTCCCGCACTACGGCTGCACGAGAAAGGCTCCACAAAGCCAGGTGGGTACATGCTGGAAGAGGCACATTAAGTTTAGAAGTGAAATGAGTTATAGATGCTCCCTACTGTATTGAAAATTGATTACTGATCTTTTGGGAAATTTTATTAACTTCCCCATGTTTATTCTCATCTTTAATTTACAGAATCGATTCACTCAGTATGAAGCTTCTGAGCTCTGCTCCTCACAAGGAATCCAAGTCTGTTCCCTCTGAAGTTAGAAGAGCTAACAGATATCAGAATTGATCTCCCACACTGTTCAACATCTTCATCAGTGACTTGGACAAGGGGGTAAAAAGTACCCTATTCAAATTTGCTGATGACACTAAGATGTGGGGGGATGTGGGCATGCTAGAAGGGAGGAATAGGCTGCAATTAGACCTAGACAGGTTACAGGGCAGGCAGAGAACAGAATGGGTTTCAACACTGACAAGTGCAACGTGCTGCACCTGGGAAGGAAGGACCAGCAGCATACCTACAGACTAGGGAACTCCCTTCTTGTCAGTGCAGAGGCAGAAAAGGATCTTAGAATCATTATTGACGCCAAAATGAACATGGGTAACAGTGTGGGAATGCGGTCAGGAAGGCCAATAGCACCTTGTCATGTATCCACAGATGCAACTCAAGCAGGTGCAAGGAGGTGATCCTCCCACTCTATGCAGCACTGGTCAGGCCCCAGTTAGAGTACTGCATCCAGTTCTGGGCACCACACTTTAGGAGGGATGTAGACAGCATTGAGAGGGTCCAGAGGAGGGCCACCCGCATGATCAGGGGGCAGCAAGGCAGGCCCTACAAGGAGAGGCTAAAGGACCTGAACCTGTTCAGCCTCCACAAGAGAAGGCTGAGGGGGGATCTAGTGGCTTGTTACAAGCTAGTCAGGGGGGACCAGCAGGAATTGGGGGAGTCCCTGTTCCCCCAAACACTACCAGGAGTGACTAGAAATAACAGTCACAAGCTGGCAGAGGGTAGATTTAGACTAGACATCAGGAGGCGCTACTTCACTGTCAGGGTGGCTAGGATCTGGAACCAGCTTCCAAAAGAAATGGTGCTGGCTCCTATCCTAGGAGTCTTTAAGAGGAGGCTAGATGAACACCCTGTGGGGTCATTTGACGCCAGTGCTCTTTCCTGCCATGGCAGGGGGTCGGACTTGATAATCTGTCAAGGTCCCTTCCGACCCAACAAACTATGAAACTATGAAGTTAACTAATTATTTACAATTATGAAATAAATACATAAACCTTATACTGACAGCATCAGACAACACAAATGTGATACAGGCTAGCTATCAAGGCTACCTCTCGGGTGTAAATATGTCTGTTAACAAATTTTGGCACAGAGAAGCTTCATTGTCTAATCCTCAGTTGTATGATGTTCTAGCCCTAGCCTTCAGGGCTACAGAGAATCCTCCATGCAGCACAGCTGATATCTAGAGAGTTTCTCAAACACATAGACATAAACAATATAAACTCCTGCTATTTCACCATCAACAATTCAAATTTATATACCCAGAAGTCAAGGAAATGTAAACTTAAGGCTCTAAAGCAACATGTTTATTATCATTTTTGTTTTTGCTATAGCACCAAGAACGTGCTAAGCAGTTGTATTATCATGAACATGAAAGGACCTTAAGCTGTGTAATCATCACTGTGTAAAAGAAAATAATGCATTTCTTGTCTGTGAAATTAAACATCCTATTACTTTATCATCAAAGGCAAGCAACATCGAATTCCAAATACTGGCTGTGAAAGAATGTCTGTGAACCATGCTCTTAGTCTCTTCTAATGCTAAAAACAAAGGATGCATTGTATATGCCCAAGACTGTCATTTAAAAAAAGAGCATCTTTGTTATTTAAAGTTACAGAGTAAAATGGATTGTGTTAGCCTCTTACAAAGCAGAGACAATATACAGATACTACTCCTATTACTATCTAGTTCTTTTATGATACTTGCATAATTCTCAAAGTTATCAATTTATAAATTAAATTAAATACTATTGTCCTCATTTTATCCATAGGATCATTGAGGCATTTGGAGGTGAAGTATCCCCTATCAGCCCCACAGCAGGAACAAGGATGCAATACCCAGGTGTTCTGATTCCCAGTTCTGTGCCCTAACTACTACTTGCTATTAAGTATTACTTGTATTATACTAGCTTCTAGAAACTCGTTATATTACCAGAAAGAAATAGTTTCCTACATCAAAATGCTTATGGTCTAATCCAAAAAGCAAACAGTGGGAGAAAAGAAATATTATCAACTTTATTTTTTACCTAAGGTCAAGCAGGAATTCTTTATCAGAGCTAGAAACAACTCATAGCTCAGAGGTGGCAGCCCAATGCCTTAACCACAAGGGCATCTTTACTGCCAAGATATTAGAAAACTTATTGTATTATTAAACCAATTTAAAAAGTTTTGGAGGTTCCTAAAGGGGTTATTCCTTCCCTGGCCCATATTTTTCTTAGAAGATCACATTTCCACATTTACCAACAGCATTCTTCAGGGCAAGACTGTAACCCTCAATAAGGATTTTTCTGAGGACAACTCAGAGACTCTCTCTTGTACTGATTTTTCAGGTGTGAGACTCTTCAGGAAATGTAGGTAAGAAACATGAATGCCATCTCTCTAAGATTAGCTGGAGCTGCCTGAAAACAGAGTTCAGCAGCCTTTCTGTAGCTCTGCTTCTGCCTGATTTGAATTTGTTACTGGTTCTAGGACTGTTCTACATAAGTTTGCAACATCCAAGAGTACACAGAATGATTCAGAAATCCCAGTGCAAATTAAAACAGGAGTCTTCAAAATGCACAGTACACTCTGGGGATCTACTATCAGGGAAACACCAGTTCAGCTGAAGGAAGAAGTGGCTCTATAAAATTTGACAAAAATAGTCCCAAAACTCAAGGAAAAGCTGGCATAGTTGAAGAAGCAGCTGAAGTATAGTATACTCCATTTATATGAATATTGGTTAGTACATAATTTTCTTAGCTGCACAGTGTGATATTATAGCAAGCATTAGTTATGTGCAACTTGTTAAATGAATAAACCGTGTAAATCAAGGGTTTTCAACCTTTTTTGAGCAGTGTACCCCCCCCGGCAGCTGGTTGCAGAGCAGGGGTGTGGGGGTGGCCATACATGGAGCACCAGTACGAGGTGGTGGATGGTGGTGGCCACTGCCACGTGCAAGCTTCTCCTCCCATGTCCGGCCAGCTAGGCATGCCTATTCGGCTGCCCTTACCCTGCCCCAGCCCTGCTCCTGTGATCTGGCAGTGCAGGGTGGCAACACTCCATCCCTGCCAACCTGCATGTACCCTCTGGGACCTTTCAAAGTACCCCCAATTGACAACCCCTGATCTAAGTGTATAGGAACTCATGGTATAACATCCTATTTTGCAATGTAAGTGTACTCTTTTTAATTGCGTAATTAGTGAAAACTACTAGGAGCTGTCATTTTCAAGACTTCTAAAGGCCTTTAAACAACTATGTCCTGTCAATTTCAAGGATGCTACTGGAAACATTAGGCACTCTGAGAAACAAAGTAACAAACTGTTATAAGCTTAATGCATGTTCTTCCCATAGTTAATGAGTACTGCTTACACTGAGTGAATACTCTAGGTAAGAATATAGCCTTTTTTGTGGGTCCTGAAGCTATGCACTTGAATAGAGTACACCCTATTATCTGTATTCAAATCAATGCATTCACATTTGATCTCAGCTTCATCCATATCATCATGACAATGAGACTATAATGTTAGCTATCCGCTTTGCCAACTGTTTCAAATGGCAGCCTACAAATCAGCTTCACTAAGTAAATGTCAGTACAGTCAACCTTGTTACTCTGCAAAAAAATGTGAGCTTAATTAAGAAGGAGATCACCAGACAGTAATTTGGTGACTGAAAAATCCCTGTGGTGAGGAGGAGGAATCTATTTCCACTTGGAAAAAATCAATAGACAGTTCTACATCATCAGTGTGTAGCTCTGTTTTGAAATTGCAAAGGTCAATCTAAATCTACAGTGATGTGAGTCACTAACTTGCAACTTCTAAACTTCTAAACAGAAATCAATGTATGAAGCATATTATGTGAAAGGCAGATGATTGCTACTCCAGGTGTACTGGTTAATTCCTTTTAAAGAAAAAATGAGGCATTTATAAAAATGTTATGAAAGTTACATTCTTTTTTGGGTCAACGTGCCATAGCCCTTTAAAAAGTGCTGACTCCACAAATGTTTTTTACCTTAGGAAATATTCTTCTCTTGGATCTCACCCCAAATAAAGAATGACCATAGATTTTAGTAATTGGAAAAGCACTACTCAAATCAGCTATTTTATCTTCATTTGCATTGTTAAAATTAGTTTTTACTCATTGTAGAAAACAAGAGAGAAAGAACTGCTACTTCTTCTTGAAAAGATAGCTTATTTGTTTCAGACAAGAATTTATACATCTGTGGGCACACTTACATGTGAGGCTATGTCACCATAGCAATGCTCTATAGCAATGTACCTCATTATATGGCAACATAGCATCAGTGGGCACAAACTGTAGCCCCTATGCTACATCACCATAGTGACTAGCTACTGCACTATAATGCATTATTACAGAGACATAGCTGCTAAAAATAACCGTGTACTGCCAGGACGGTGCAGTAATGGCTGTTATTGCACCGTGTGGGGTACACGTAGACACATCCTGTAAGTGCACTTATACTTCCGGTATAATTGCCTCTACAAGAAAAGTTATCTATATAAAAGCAATACTACTAGGGAAAAAAACAGCATTGATTATAGTAAAGTTGTTCTGTATTTCCCAAAAGAACTGCCTCTGAGACAAAGAAATCACTTAAGACGGTTGCTTGTATTAATTTATCAAGTAGCTTATATTGTTGTGTCAGTATTTCTTATCTTCTCATAGAATTTTTTGGAAATCCTGTATTTTTTCACAAACAATTCAGCCCCTCTCTGGTATTAATTTACTAAAGAAAAATATAGACAGTGAGATGTGAACTTTTAAAAATTATTTCCTCTTCATGAAATGGTAAGAATTAAATTGTTATCCTTTTGAAAGCCACTGGACTATAGCATAAACATAGCACTATACATATTTTAAATAAACTAGTAAATTTAGGGCTGCATACAGGCACTATTATTCTACAGGAAGAATCACTACTCTCCCAGTCAAAACTATGAGCATATAAATATTTGGTGAGTTTCTCCCATCGGAAAAAAAACCTTTCCTATCTGGAAAGGCCTTCCAGATGTCAACCTAGAAGATCTTCCCTATGAGAGAAACTCTTTCATAAGAATGAACACCTGTACACTCTCCACCTCAGTCTCGTCTTGAGCAGTGTAGCAGTGGGACAATGCTCTGTATGCTTTCCTAAACTGGCAACTGCCTGATCAGGGAACAGATGGGGACTATTGCCTTGCTACCCCGTCCCCTCCCAAACCAGTCAGGAAGGGGACTGGACAAAGTCTTCCCCCAACTCTCCAGACCATCTTTACTCAAATGCCACATGAGCCTTTTTCCCCCAAAAAATAGTTCTCCAAAATTGGGGTGCATGTCTTAAGTGAGTAAACTGATTTCAGCACTGGAATGGACACGTAGGGGAACTGAAATGCCTGTCAAAAGTTGTTCTGGGCTCCTGGCTACAAAGAGCAGGGATGGAGTCCACTCATCAACATCACTCACTGTCTCAAGCTCCACAGCTTGAGATTTAACCCGTTCACAACTGCTGCCAAATTGGCAGCAACCTTGGGCTGAGCAGCCATCATTCAGCCATGGTGAGCCCATTTTGTGTCAAGGTTCTAAAAAAAAAATCTCTTTTTCCTTCACTTTGCTTTCTGAAAACAAGAAGTGTTTGTCTTATTTGGAGATGTGTGATATGCAAGTAAATGCTGGGCATGCCTACATATGCAATTAATAAGCTTGAATAAACTCTGGAGTTTATCGCTCCAGAGTTTTTGCTCCCAGGCTCATGATTTGAATGTGCACAAAGCAGCAAAAAACTCTGGAACAATTAACTTTGGGGTTTATTCATGCTCAGCACATGAAGCCCAATGGGAGCAGTCCAGACTGTCAGGGGAACCTGATGCTCAGCTTGCCAATTGAGGGCTGTTCTGATGGGGCTCCATGTGCAGCGGAGGGTTGTGGGGAGGTGGCTGAGGCATGAAGGTGTTTCAGCACATGGGCTTCTTATGATTCAATCAGCTGCTCCACACCACATGGAGCCCTACTGGAGGCCCCGCATGCTGTGGAGAGGCTGATTGGGGCACAAGGGTGTTTCAGCTTCAGGGCTGCCTACTGGCTAGCACCGCACTGAAGCACCCTTGTGCCCAAGCCAGCCCTGTCACCATCTACATGCACATTTAAGTGCAGTAATTTACTGGACCATTGGCTAGTACTTGTATGTGACGGGACTATCTGATGGTGCAGTAAATAAGTCTACATTGGCCTAACTGCAATGTACGTGTAGATGGTGACACTTTACCGTGCAGTAAATTAGCCTACTGTGCAATAAAGTGAATGTGTAGACACGTCCACTTTGTTAATGTCTAAAATCCTTTGAAGATTAGGAACTTACAAGACTAGCTTGTAAAAAGATGGAACTTCCATCCATTTCCAATATTCCCAATCAAAATTCAAAGCTTAAACATTTTTTTTACAGATTCAAAATTATGATTGATTAGTTAGAACACATCAAAACAATTACTTCTGATAATGACAACACATAAACTGATAAAATGTTAAGTATAATATATGTTATTAAATGTAACACACTTATGACATAATGAATATCAGAATAAATTAAAATGGTAAAGTTAGGGGGAAACTTTTTTACCTTTTTACATAATAAAATATTTGAATCATTATTCAAATAAAATGAGAAGGCTGAATTATTTATTGATATTCTTGCTTCAAAAAGTTAAACAAAATTGAAAAAAATCCTGCAAGATGTTTAGATTTAAATCAAAGTGAATTTCTATATGAAATAAATGTTTATTGGATTTACTTATAAATGTTAATTCTTATCAACATTTATTATTTTGGAGTGTGTGGCAGAGCACCTTTAGTGCCTGCCAATTTAAGGGACTTGAGCATGTTGTAGAGCAGCCCGCTGGTAACAGCAGAGACAATCAGGTAGTCACATGGCAGCCAGGAGGCTACCTGATTGGAGGCAGACTTGGCAGCCTGAGTATAAAACCAGGCCTAGGGAGCAGGGCTGGCAATTGCAATTGGGAAGCTGATAGAGTAACATTGCCCAGCCAGAGAAGTGTACTCCTGGAACATCATGGAGGTTAGGGTAGGAACAATGGGGAAGAAGGAGGTTCATAGGGTAAAGAGCCCTTAGAAGGGTCTGAAGGGGCCATGCATACAGAGGCCCAAGAAAGAAGCCAGGATGACCTATTGAGAGAGGGTGGATATACAAGAATGTAGAGAAGACACAGGCCAGCATGAGCAGAAGGGGCTTAGAGACTGTAAGACTACAGAGGGGCTAGGTAAGCCCCTGAATAGAACTGTTGAGAGTATAGGTGACAGAGGAAAGGCCTGGGGAAACCCAGGGTGTAGGGCTAACCCAGGACTGGTCTATGGAGGGACTCAGATAAGCCCAGTAGAGCAAAGGGCTTTGTACAAGATCTGTGGGGCTCCAGGCAAGCCCAGTGAAAAATGACTGATTTATGGAAGGGCTCAGGGGTCGACTCCTACTGAGCAAGAAAGTCAGCTGTTTGTAGACTGACTTAGGGCTCTGGACTGGCCCAAGCTGGGGCACAGCCTGAGTGGCCAAAGGGCAAGTATGCCCACTGTGAGGGGCTGTAAAACTGGGAGTCTGGGGTCACGATTGGCCGGGGAGTGGGGTCATGCTCAAGTAAGCAAAGGTCTCAAGGGGGCGACCACTGGTGAGAGAGTAAGGGGACCAGCCAGCAAGCAGTCTGGAATGACAGAGGCTGAAGGCCAGCCACATGATGTAAAGTATCCTATAAGGGGTCTGAGAGAGATTTGGGGCCAGAGGTTGATGGTTATGTTTTAAGGAAGAAGCTGAAACAGTGTGCCTAGGAGTGAGCGTCTCAGGAAGGACATTAAGGAGCCCAGAGAAGGAAGAGAAAGACTAGAGCAGGTAGGCCTACAGTGGCTCCTGGGTATGATCTGCTGGGGTTGGATAGTGTAGTGGAGCTGCCTGCGACAGGGCAGTCTCCAAGAAATGCCACACCTGTGTCTTTGCAGTGAAAGGTGAGGATGGGTTTCTGTAAAGCCTCAGCCTCTGCTGCCTTGTGGGTACCCTGTGGAGGGGAAAAACTAGGGGAGGACACCCCAACAGAAAAGCACAGGGCCCAGTTTCACTGAGGACGCCTGAGGTCAGGTCTAGGCCCATAGAGTGGAGCTTGAGATGGGGCTGTCAAAAGGCCCACTAAGTGGGGCCTGGGACCCAAGGGGCATAAGGCCCAGGAGCCCAGTGATGGGTGCAGTGGCCCCAGTGAGGGGCAAAGCAGTGCAAGACACCAAAGGCCAAAGTGGCCTGAGAGCTGAGCCCAGTCCTGTAGAGGGCAGTAAGCCTGACAACCAAGGTAAAGTAGGGCCAAAGGTGCCTGAAGGGCTGCCTCAGATTGGGACTGAGTGTAAGTGGGGAAGCCCAAAAGACTGTGTAGATAAGAAATGAACAGAGTAGGGTGCTACATATGTGGCTTAGAGAAGGAGCAGAATTAATGGAACCCAGTATGGAGGGCAGAATGAATGCAACCCTATTTGAGGAATGAATGAAAGAGGCCCATTGAGGGGTAGAGATTGGCCCAGAATGGGGGCTAAGAGAACGGTCAACTGTATTAGATGCCATTTGTGAGGCATTGAACACAGTAAGGGGAAGGTCAGAACTGTGCATTTTGCCCTTGACATCAGGGCTTAGAATAGACAGCCTCCGACTTAGATTAACATCCAATTTTATATAACAGAAAAAAGTGTGGCATGAGAGACTGGCTGGACTTCCCTAAACAAGTGGGCAAGCCGATGCTGAGCTCAGTGGGAGGGAGTGGCCCCCTATCACAGAGGGCATATTTTAAAACTTAGTTAAGCATCTTCATTTAAAAGGTCTCTGTAAAACCTTCCAGGCTGAAAATTAGCATTTGTATTTGTTTGGAAATAATTTTTCTCTTGAAACTTTCAAAATTACCTAATTCTCTGAAATAAATTACAGCTGTTTGTGAGGATGGGAAAAGTGAAATGTTATTAATAACTAGATATTGTCATTTTCTTGGAACAGCTCTAAACTTGTTAAAAGGAAGAAGAAACAACACTTCTTAGCAAAGCAACACTTAAAGCACATGCATCCGTGTTAATAATCCAAAAGAAGAAGATATTTAACTGAAATTTAACAGATTAAAAATATGCATATGCACAATTTATTATTCTAAAGTGATAATCTACAACTACTGTATTTTCGCACATATATCCTGCGGGGTATACACAATTTTACCAAAAAAATGGATGGGTGCAGGCTATACAGGGGTGCTGACTATCGTGGACTTTTTTTCCCTGCAGGGGGCTGGGACCAGGGCTGGCTGCGCCACCTCCCCGCTGGGCCCGGGCAGGCCAGGCTGCAACACAGCTGCCACGGGGGCCAGGGCCAGCTGCACCGCCTCCCCGCTGAGCCTGGGCAGGCCGGGTTGCATTGCCACTGCCGCTACTGCGGGGGCTGAGGCTGGGGCCAGGCCGGGCTGCACCACGCTACCTCCCTGCTGGGCCCAGGCAGGCTGGGCTAAGCTTCTATAGTCACTACCACTGCTGCTACAGGGGCTGGGGTATGCTGCACCGCCTCCCCACTGGGCCCAGGTAGGCTAGACTGTGCTTCTACTGCTGTGGGGGCCGGGGCCAACTGTGCCACCTCCCTGCTGGGCCTGGGCAGGCCGGGCTGCACCGCTGCTGCCGCCACCGCCAGGGTGGACTGCACTGCCTCCCCGCTGGGCCGGGCAGGCTGGGCTGCACTGCCGCTGCTGCAGGGACTGGGGCCAGGGCAGGCTGGGCTGCGCTGCTTCCCTATGTATACGCTGCCACGGGGAATACACGGGTACAGTGTATACCATGGGCTTGTTTACAAAAATACAATTTTCCATGGGTTATATATGAGTGCGGGTTATTCTTGTGGGTGGGGTATACGCACGAAAATACGGTATATTCTACATATGATACACTTCAGTATTTAGGTATTTGGACTGGATATGTTAAATAAATAGTGAAAAATTCAACTGAAGTTGCACATAGTAAACATTTTAGCATCTACACATGCATCCCTGTTAAGGCACAGGAAACTAATAAACTGCAGGATAGTACTTGTAAGTACAAGTACTACCCTAATGCAGAGTTTTTCATGCACAGCAATGCACATGTACATGCTGACCATGCTAGCTGAGGAACACGAGTGCCTCAGTGTGGGGGCTGCCTGCCAGCTAGCCCCACACTAAAACACCCTTGTGCTCCAGCCAGTCCATTCACAGCACACTGAGTCCAGTCAAAGCAGACCCGGACCCCCTGCTAGCTGAGATTGCTCCAACCCAGCTCAGTGTGCTAAGGTCCAGGGACACATGTAAATGGTGAGCCTGTGAGTTTCTGGGAAGCAATAAACTCTGAAGTTTATAATGGTGCATTAATGGCATGTGGAGGCACACTCTAGGACACATAAACTGTGAATGGAAATGTTTTGCTGGATTGGAACCACAGCTGCTCAAAATTGGGTTGTAAGAGTTGATGTTGTACCCCAATTCCAGATACAGCTATCATTGCAAAAGTGCAATGGTGGTTCTAAACTTACAAAAAAACAGCCATTCCAAAAATGGGAATGTCACAGGAAATTATTATTGAATTCAAATACATACACCGGAGGCAAGACAGAAATGTAGCCCAACTACATCTCTATTCCTGTTGGATGAATGTCATTCATTTTAAACTCTCCACAACTCAATGTTTTTCAAACAGCTAAACTTACTGAGTCTTCATAAGCCAACTGATTTTCTTTCAAGAAAGCAAGCTAAACTAGGAAATATCCAGCTCATTTTTTCTACACTTGTATTTTTATTCTTTATTAAATAAAAAAGGTGCTTATGGTAAAGTAACTGAATAACAATGGTTGGATGGGCAGAATATTAGCTACATAGATTAAATTTATTTTAAACCTTAAAAAAGTTTGGTTTGAATAGGGAAGAAAGGTGGGTTAGTTCTCACTTTTTGCACATTTCTGATCCTGATGCTATTCTCTTCTCCTACACAAAGTCAAATGACTTAGCTATAGTAAAAGGAGACGGTTTGGTTCAAAATGTATAAAATATTAAACAGGAAACTATTGAATTAGTGTGCTTTTATCATCATACTGAATGAGGAACAGCATTTGAACATAAAGGCAACAAACTATTGTTTTATTTTGCTAGACTGTATTCTTCACCCTTAACAATGTATGCCAGAAACTGAAATCTAATCAATGCAGAAGGATATATATCCATTCAACAAAATGCTGTAAGTACATTAACAAACTCTAACTAATCTTGTGTTATCCATGACATCAAAGAACCTTGCTAAATATTCTTGTGTCTATCAATTACTGTAGTACTGAATGCTACACTATTTTATTTGAATCACGACTACAATTATTTAATAAACATCTGAAATATCTAGAAAAGAAGTGGAAAGCAATAGCAAGAGAGCACAGTAAAACTTTTATTGCACACTACATCTTGCTTAGCTTGCTATTAAAATCATAAAAATTGCCCACAAAGGTTGTGGCTATATAAATCTCCCTTATTCAGCTTTATAACCTTGACAGATTTTTTCTCTTTTTTTTAATAAACATAAAGATAATATGCAATAGATAGTAAACGTTAGATTAATTAAAAAAGCATTGTAAAGCTGCTCTTACTTCATATACAGGACTACTTGTGCTCACCCAACTGTTCAGACAGTTTGAGTGCTGGTGCTATTAGTAAATGTAGAAGGCGAACTGCTTTTAACAAAATCAGTTTCAAGGGTCTCTAAAGGCAAGTGATTCTCATTACCGTAGTGTCTATACAGTGAAGAAGTCAGGGAAGTAGTGGTACTATATACAAAGCAGGTTCAAAAGCTTAATGATACATTCTTGGCAACTGCACTGGTTAATATCTTTACAGAAATGATCCTACTGGCCACTAAAGAGGATGGCCTTTGAGAAATGCTACTGATCTGCCACTGCTGTTGTCTTTTTCCTTCTAGAAGTTAAAACAGTATTTGGTACTGTTAAAACAGTATTTAGGATTGTTAAATGGGAAAAGAAGAAAACTGGTTATCATATTTGTGAAAAAGCTTAAATTTGTTATTTAAGTATAGAATGTTCATAATAGAATGTTAATCATTATTTTCAGATAATTAGCCTCATTATTTGACTGACCTTTAATAGCCCTAGTATAGTAAGTAAAAATGAGGGCATCTACATGTGCATTTTACTGTGGAGTTGACTAATTATCTCCACAGTAAATCACCATTGTCTACATGTGTGAAACTAATAGGCTGGAGTAAATTAACTAATTCT
Source organism: Caiman crocodilus (assembly GCA_030014935.1). Taxonomy (NCBI): domain Eukaryota; kingdom Metazoa; phylum Chordata; order Crocodylia; family Alligatoridae; genus Caiman; species Caiman crocodilus. The sequence continues at coordinate 70,257,458 of JAGPOW010003685.1, forward strand.
GCTGTAAGATAGTACAGGCAAACACAAATACAATCCTATGACAGAGGTATTTACTCTGCCTTAACGCATGGGTAGATGGTGACTGGGGCTGGCTGGGGCACAAGGGTGTTCCAGTATGGGGGCTAGCCTCACAACACATTGAGCCATAGTGGAGCAGCTTTGGGCTAGCAGGCTGACCCTCCCCCTCCCTTTCTGCACCCCCTCACCTTCATCTGCAACTCTCTGCCAGCCAGGGCTGTGCAGACAGAGCTCAACATGTAAATGCTGCAGCCAGAAGTAATAAACTCTGGCATGAACTGTGGTAGAATTTATTCAGGTACATTAACTGCATGTGTAAATGAGTCCAGTAAATAGAAAACCATAGGGCACATTCTATGCAACTCATACTATATAGTCCTATGGAGCCAAAGCAATTCTTTTACAGCTTGTGTTTCTTTAAAGCTATACTAACATGCTGGTAAATATTTGTATAAATTACATTTCTAAACACAGGCCAGCACCATTGCAAATAGACCTGAAAGAGGGAACGTGCTTCCCCAATCTGCTTGATACAGAGTAATAATGTATAAGCTGCATTTTCATGTGTACCCTCCAGGCATACAGAATAATTCCTCCAGATATTCTAAATATATATATCAAGGTCTTAGTCCATCTGTGTGTGTAACACTTTTGGGAGGCATGGCTCCTGGCAAGGCATGCCTCCAGCCAGAGATGCATAAAGAATGCTAGTCAAGAATGACGAAGAGGGTGTAGATCTAGTGGAGTGGGCCAGGTGGAGTGAGCCAGGCAGACATAGAGCAGGGAGAAGTGGGTGGCACAGGGATGGATGCAGAGCGGGAGGGGTTGGTGCAAGGCAGGACAAGGAGCTAGGGTGAGAGCGGTGGCGCGGGGCCAGACATGGAGCAGTGGCAGCATGGGGTGGTGGATGGTGGTGACCGCATACAAGCTCTGCCACACCACTCCTGGGAAGCTGTGGCATGGCATGGCGTGGCGTGGCGTGCGGTGGTGCTTCAACCCCTCACCCCCCCACCATCATTCTTGACAGGAAATTTGCTAGTTCAGGACATGCACCCCCAGCTTAACACAGTTTTGGTTAGTGATATTTCACTATAGCTCCCATTTAAAATTGATACCTGATTTCACTGAGCAATCTTCCAGTTTTGCTATAGTGCTCATTAGAATCATTAGAATCAGTGAGTTTTGGCAGGAAGGTGGGAAGAAGTGGTGGTGGTAGTGGCAGCAAGTGCGGGGTGGGCATGAGCATTGTGAGGCTGGAGAGAAGCCAGCTGATGAACTTGTAGCAAAGCCCTCAGTTTTTCTTTTTTTTATTTATTTTAAAATGCATTCCCTCCCCTTCCCCAACCATTTCTGACTTTTTCTCTCCCTCTCTATTCCCTAGAAAAGTATAAGTAAGCTAAGATGTAGGATAAGATTTAACATTTGTATTTTGGTAGCAAGTTTTTGGTTTTGGATATCCACTGTTTTACACTGTATAATTATTAGGTTTGTATTGTATTTACTGCTGTATATTGTATTATTAACATTTTTGTATTGATTTTTATTGTTTCATATGGATATTGTATGGTTTAGGCCCATGTTTGTAAGTGAACCAAAGTCATGTCAAGTTTCCATTTTATATATCAAGCCTCCACCTTGTGTCCTCTGCCTGGGTATCCCATGTTGCCATTGTATGAGTCACGTACCCCTCCCATGTAAATTGGTTCCCAGATGAATGAGAATGATTGGGAATAATTGAAATACAATGATAGCAGGCCTCTACTGAATGGCCTGTAATGACTGGGCCATCACTTCGCGTTGATTCATCCAGGAACCACGGCCCTCACCCAGGAACAGAGACAAGAACCCGGCATTTGAAAGACAAAAGATCTTGCAGAACCAGCAACGTTCACCAACAAACACCCAAAACTGCACATCCCTGCATGGAGCACACATGCTCAGTATGCCAGGGGCTGACCCTTGCCTGATCATGCCTCTTGTCACTAGGGTCACACAAGGTCAGCCCCTATAAAAAGGGGCGGTGAAGACAGGCCCAGTGGAACACCTTCTCCATCTGGACCAGCACCATGCCACATCACCTCTCCATCCAGAGGCCCAACCAGCGACCCCCTTTTTGGACAACACCTACTGGACAAGGACCCCTTTCCAGCCTGGGATAAGTAGATATTACCTGCACACCTCCTCCTACAATTTGGACTCTCTCTCTCTCTGTCTCCCTCTGTCTCTCCTCCTGGACTTCAGTGGACTTCACCCCCTGCACTGAGTCTCTATAACCCCTGCTGCCATTTTGTGTGTGTGTGTGTGGCTGGGTGCAAGGGAACCAATAAGATATTGTGTCACCATCTCCCCTGTTCAATAAAAACACAGTCATTTGGAACCACAAGTTGGGTCACATTTTACTGAATCCCAGTCCCTTCCCTATCTTAAATTCCAGCCTCATTCTCTCTCTTTTTCAGCTCCACGCCCCCCCCCGCCTAGTTTCCTGATCTCCTCCCAATTCCATCTCCCCTTTTCTGCCAGCTCTCAGCCTCTCCTCGCTTTCATGCTGTCCCTGCTGCCTTTCAGCCTCCCATGCCATCTACTGCCTTTTCCCTGAGACTTTCTGCTGTCTTTCTCTGCTTTCCCTCTGCCCTGCCACCTTTCAGTCTCTCCTACCACTTTTCCTATGATTTTCTGCTGTCTCTATCTCTTTTAAGACTTCCCCCACACCTTCTGTAATCATCCCCCCCCCCACTGAGCTTCCCAGCTCCTTGTGGCTGTCCTGCAGTTTTCTCCAACAGCTGGAGCCTTTCTCCAGCTCTCAGCACCTAATGCTGCTCCCTGCAACTTCTCTAGCTGCCCCAGAGCCTTCCTCTGGCTCCCCATACCAAGAGCCCCTCTTTAACATCCACACTTTCCCTTAGTCCTTTTTTCCCTCTCCCCACTTACCTTTTCAGCTCCCTTGTAGCTCTGGCTCCAGTCCCAACCTCTGTGCCAGCACTACTCCCCTATTCTGTAGGCTTTGGGCATTGTCTTTTAATCAATCAAGATCAATTAACCTAGAGTTACCCCTGAGCCTCAGTTCTTCAGCCCAAGCCCCACTAGTCTACTGGTTCTAATCCTGGGTCTGCTGACTTTCACTCCCAGCAACTTTCAATCCCTACATTTCTACTTTCTTACCTTAAATTTTCCCCAGGTATCCCAAGTACACCAAGCACATACATACATACATATATACATACACATCACAACACCCAACTTAAGAACTCACCTGTGTGTATGCATAGGTGGGTGGTATGTGTGTGAATTAGTGAATACACATATATAGATACCATTGTGTGTGGGGGTGGTATATGAATTAGTAATCCATGTAAGTGTATTGGATGAGCAGGTATCGGTAACTGATTCTGTCTAAATTTGGTGTATGTAGCGTGTATGGGCTTAAACTGGTGATAGGTGTGCATGAACCTAGATTGGTTATTTTGAACATGTGTGTCTCTGAGTTGCTAGTGTGTGTGTGTATGTGTGTATGGCATTGTGTGCATGATATATGAATTAGTGATCTGTGTCAACTTTTGAGGTGTATAGTGTATGTGCTTGAATTAGTGATAGGTATGCACGTGCCTAGGCTGGTTTGGATGTGTATGCGCCTGAGCTGGTAGTGTGTGTGTGTATGCACCTAATTTATTTGTGTGTTTGTATATGTCCAATTGTACACCATGTGCTCTCCTGTCTAACAGTGCAATAGTGAGATCCTGAGCATTGGCCTTATTCCTCAGGGCAACAAACTCAGACTGGTGGGCTGGTGGAGAGTCCCGGGGGGGGGAGGGTTACAGCTGGCTGGCAGCTGGGAGGGGTTTGCAGCCAGGCAGGCACATAGCGGGGAGACTACAACCCTCCACCCCCTGCTCCCGGCCAGCTGCAAACCGCCCCTACTCCCAGCCAGCTGCAAACCCACCCCACTCCCATGAAATGCTCCACTGCCCCACCAGTCTGAGTTCACCAGTCAAAGCAGTGGCAGTGGCAAGGAATGTGGCGCCTCTGCCAGCGCCCAGAGCCAGGGCCAGTGGGGGCCTGCTCCCAGGGTGGGGTGGTAGGAGTGCAGGGCCCAGGGCCAGGGCCAGCAGGAGCCCATACCCAGAGTGGGGAAGCAGGAGTGTCAGTGCCCAGGCTGACACGTCGTGCCAGAATGGCCTGCAGGTGGGCGGGTGGGTGGGTAGAGGTGGTGGCAATAAGAAGTGAGTATGGGGAACGAGCATCAGCACAGGGCCTGTGTCAGTGCCCAGGGCCAGGGCCAGTGACAGCAGGGACAGCAGGAGTGCAGGCCTAAGCTGGCACATGGGACTGGAGTGGCCAGTGGGCTAGTGGAAAGAGGCGGTGGTGGTGAGAAGCGGCAGTAACCAATTATATTTATATTTACATTCATTTCTATGGGCAAGTGGGTATCGCTTGGCGCGGTTCTACTTAACACTTGTTTTTTCTGGAACCAATTAAGAGCACTAAGTAGAGGTTGCCTGTGCATAGGCCCTGCACAAAAACTGAGTGAGGCTTTCACTTGTAGAGAGGTATATTTTTACATAGCAGCACTGGACACAGAATCTAGCCTTAGAGAGGCAGCTACAGAAGGCCATAATGGAACTGGCCATCAAAGGCACCACAGACTCAGTAAGCTTTCAGCTAGGTTGGTCGGGGGGGGATGCAGAGGTACAGGAGCTCACTTCAATGTCAAGCCAGGTGATGTAAGCAGGAACAATCCAGGTAAGTTACAAGGGTCCAGGCAAGCTTGGGAACAAGAGGACAGCACAGCATCACTCTCTCTTTCTTTTCACTCTAGGCATAAATTTCTGAACCTGAACTACATTAGTTAAGCTTGAGCTAAGTTTCCCCAAATACTTAGTGAAACCAGGGTAGTGCTGTAATTGTGTGTGTTTGTTTTTCTTTTGCATGTCTATTACTACTAGTACTATTATATATTTCATATGCTTAGCAATAAATAACTTTTATAGACAAACTGGTAGTAATTGGGTATAGTTTTCCTTCTCTGCTTCTCTTTTCTTCTGTGCTCTGCAGCAACACTTCTTTTACTTAAGCTAAAGATTCCTGGAAAGCCCAAAAATACTGTGGGGTCTGCTCATCAAGAGGCCAAAGATTGGGACATGCTGAGTTGAAACACATAAGGGGATCAGCTTGTAGATGCTGATTGACCCAGTTTGACTCAGACGTGCCCTTATGAACTGAATGCTGGCCCATGAGGGTGTCAACTGGACACCCAGCCAGATTCAGAGGAATTCTGTTTACCTGTGTACTTGTGTCTGAGTGAAGTTTATTGTTGCTCTGATGAACTGATTCTTGGCATATGAGAGTGTCAGCCTGTCCATGCTTATCAACCTGGCCAGGTCAGGCACGTCATATTAATTTGTGTGTGTTTGTGTGTATGACTGATTTGGTGACTGGAGGAACCCAGTCCCATTAAAACTGAGTCCTGCAAGATAGCTCCACTGGGGGTGAGGGTTTGCAGAAGGGAGAGATACAGCTCCGTATAGTAACACAAGCAGCACATTGATAGAATTACCAAGACCCTAGAAACTATCCCTAAAAAATGAGCATACCGCAAAGTAATGGGTAAATCTGGTAACAACAGGATCCAACTAGATCTACACACGTTACAGAGGTGGGTGGATGAGAATAGAATGGAATTCAATGCAGACAAGTGCAAGGTGCTGCATCTAGGGAGAAGGAATCAACAACATACTTATAGGCTGAGGAATACTCTACTCAACAACACAGTGACTGAAAGGGATCTTGGAGTCATTGTTGACTCCAGAATGGACATGAGCCGCCAATGTGAGGAAGTGATCAATTAGGCTAACCGCACCTTGTTGTGCATCTACAGATGCATCACAAGCAGGTCCAGGGAGGTGATCCTTCCCCTCTATGTGGTGCTGGTCAGGCCACAGTTGAAGTATTGTGTCCAGTTCTGGGCACCACATTTCAAGAGGGACGTGGTTAACCTTGAGAGGGTTCAGAGGAGGGCCACTTGCATGGTCAGGGGGCAGCAGGCCAGACCCTATGAAGACAGACTAAAGGGCCTGAACCTATTCAGCCTCCACAAGAAAAGACTGAGAGAAGATCTGGTGGCCATCTATAAACTCACCAGGGGGGACCAGCAGAAAATAGGTGAGGCTCTGTTCCCCCAGGATGAAGAGCATCCGGACCTATTGATTTATCTACCTGGGATAACTAGGAATAACAGCCACAAATTGATAGACAATAGGTTCAGGCTTGATATCAGGAGGCATTACTTTACAGTATGGCCTGCCAGGTTCTGGAATGGACTCCCAAGGGAAGTGGTGCTCTCCCCTACCTCGGGGGGTCTTCAGAGGAGGTTGAATAGATATCTGGCTGGGGTAGTATGATCCCAGCACTCATTCCTGCCCAGGGCAGGGTGTCAGACTTGATGATCTGTTCAGGTCCCTTCTGACCCTAGAAACTATGAAACTATGATTCATCATATCCATGTAGGTGTAACAATCAGTACTTCTAGAAAAGCAAATATTCCCAGAATAGCCTTATCTGTGACAGATTAGGGTGTTATTCCTTGTGGCTATGTCAGGGTTGACTGTGTAGTTTTACTAATTGCTTAGACAATGGACTTGTATACAATGTTTAGAATAGCAATGAGCCTGTCTCTGGTGGGGAGTAAGACTAGATGACCTCTAAAGGTTTCTTTCTTCCAGCCTTACTTTTCTACGATTCTATTCCTGCCTACTGGGTAAAATTCATCTCTTTTAAAGATAACTCTTTTTCTCTAGTTTAAAGCGATGGCTTTAAATTAGATTTAAGGGGGAATGGAGATCAAAGCCCTGACTTCAGTGGGGAAGTGGGTGACCTGGAAGAAGAGCAAGCAAAAGGCCTGCACTGGCAAGGTCAACTGGCGGTTACAGAGTTGGTTGCACCAGGCAAGTCTTGGGTTCCTGGATAACGACCCATGCTTTTGTGCAGGGGACTTCCTTGGGTGGGATGGGCTGCACCTCTCTCCTAAAGGCAAGCGTGTCTTCTCTTTCAGGTTGGCTGATCTCGTGCAGCGAGCTTTAAACTAGCCTCGCCAGGGGATGGGGCCGCAGGAAGACTTAATGACACCTCCCAACCAAGACAGGTGACATATGCAAGGAGTACTCAGGTACATAACAGGGTTCCAGATAGTCTTGAAAATTTCAGGGGGGTGGCACACGCAGCAATCCAAGACCTTAAATGACTCTATACAAATGCTTGTAGTATGGTGAATAAGCAGGAGGAACTCGCCCTCTGAATAGCTTGTTCAAAACCAGACAAAGTAGGGCTCACAGCAACCTGCTAGGATTCATCCCATGACTGGGCAGTTAATATTAAGGGCCATAGGCTTTACAGGCAAGATAGAACAGGAAGGAAAGGTGGGGGTGTGGCGCTCTACATCAAAGAGCAATACACATCCTCTACTAGCAGGATGGGTCAGAAGAGGGGCTGGCTGAAGTACTCTGGGTCAGGATAAAGAGGGGACATGGGGAAAGGGACTTAACGGTGGGGGTCTACTACAGACCTCCTAACCAAGGGGAAGAGCTGAAGGGCGAATTCTCAGGTCAGCTCGCAGAGACACTTAAGACAAGGGACGTAGTTGTCATGGGTGATCTAAATTACCCGGACATCTGCTGGGGGAGCAGTCAGCCAGGTCAGACCACTCAAGGAGGTTCCTGGCTGAGATACACTACCTCCACTTAACTCAGGAAGTGCACAGGCCTAACAGGAAGAATGCCCTACTGGACCTGGTCCTGGTCACAGGCGACGAACTGGTAAGAGGGCTCCAGGTCCTCAACTACCTGGGTGATAGCGATCATCGCTTGCTGGAATTCTCTATCCAGTGCAGGGTGTCAAGGGCCTGCAGCAAGGCAGTAGCCCTAGACTTTAAGAGAGCCAACTTCAATGAGTTGAGATTAGTGGGAAAGGCGCTGTGGTCATCAAAAGTAAGCGTACTCTGTGCCCGAGAGGAGTGGTTGTTCCTTAAGAAGATGATATTTAGAGCCCAAGGGGTGACAATCCCAAGAAGCAGCAAGGGGGGCAAGAGTGCCCAAAAGCTCCCCTGGCTCGCCAAGGGCATTCATGAATCCCTGATTGCCAAAAAGGAGGGGTACACCTGGTATAAGGGAGAGGCTATCACGAAAGAGGAGTATACCACCAACCACTCAGGTCTGTAGGAGAGCTGTTAGAAAAGCTAAGGTAGATACAGAGCTAGCACTAGTATCAAGAATCTAAGATAATTAAATGTATTTTTTTAAATATATAGGGAGAATGAAGAAGGCATCAGGTAATGTGGGGGCCCTGCAGGATATGCTTGGCAATCAGGTGGCTGCACCAGAGGAGAAAGTAGACCTCTTTAACAAATCCTTCACCTTCATTTTCTTGTGCAGGGACTAGGACTCCACATCCAAGATTCAAGACAGGCTAAGGAGAAACACCATCAGGCCTAAGGTTGTGGAGGACAAGGTTAGAGTGCTTCTGGAGGGGCTGGATGTGTTTAAATCAGCAGGTCCAGATGCTCTCCACCCCAGGGTGTTGAGAGAATTGGCAGGGGTTATTGCGGGGCCCCTGGCATGGTTTTATGAGCACTCACGGTGCTCTGGCCAGGTGCTAGATGATTGGAAGATAGCCAATGTGGTCCCCATCTTTAAAAAAGGGAAGAGGGAGGATCTGGGCAACTATAGGCCCATTATTCTTACTTCAATCCTGGGGAGACTCTTTGAGAAGATTATCAAGGAACACACCTGTGATGGGCCGGCATCAGGGATGATACTCAAGGGCAACCAGCATGGTTTCATTAAGAGTAGGTCCTGTCAGACCAACCTGTTTGCCTTTTACGATCAGGTCACAAAAGCACTGGATGCAGGTGTTGCGGTGAATGTAGTCTTTCAGGTCTTCAGCGAGGCCTTTGTCACTGTTTCCCACCCCATTCTCATTAAAAAACTAGGTGACTGTGGCATTGATGCCTACACGGTAAGCTGGATTGAAAATTGGCTGAAGGGTCATACTCAGAGCATAGAGGTGGATGGGTCTTCTTTGACTTGGAGGGAAGTGGGCAGCGGAGTCCCCCAGGGCTTGGTCCTTGGGCCCGCACTGTTCAATTTCTTTATTAGTGACTTGGAAGATGGGGTGAAAAGCATCCTGTTTAAATTTGTTGATGATATCAAGATTTGGGGTGATATGGGCACACTAGGAGGGAAGGATAGATTACAGCAGGACCTGGGCAGGTTACAGGGGTGGGCTAATGAAAATAGGATGGGTTTCAAAAATGAAAAGTGCAGGGTGCTGCACTTGGGCAGTAGGAACCTGCAGCACACTTATAAGCTGGGTATCTCCCTTCTTGAGAGCACAGTGGCAGAAAGAGATCTTGGAGTCATTATTGAGTCCAAGATGAACATGGGCTGACAATGCAAGGTCACGGTCAGTAAGACTAACCACACCTTGTCATGCATCCACAAATACATCTCAAGCAGGGCCGAGGAGGTGATCCTCCCCCGTATTCAACACTGGTCAGGCTGCAGCTAGAGTACTGTGTTCAATTCTGGGTGCTGCACTTCAGGAGGGATGTGAACAGCATTGAGAGGGTCCAGAGCAGGGCCATCCGCATGATCCAGGGACAGTAGGGCAGACCGTATGAAGAGAGGCTATGGGACCTTAACCTGTTCAGCCTTCTCTTGAGAAGGCTGAGGGGGGACCTGGTGGCCATCTATAAACTCACTATGGGGGGACCAGCAAGTTTTGGGAGAGACCTTGCTTCCCCTAGTGCACCCCAGGGAAACAAGGAATAACAGCCACAGTTGTTAGAGAGTAGGTTTAGACTAGACATCCGAAGGCACTAATTCACAGTCAGGGTGGCTAGGATCTGGACCTAACTTCCAAGGGAAGTAGTGATGGCTCCTACCCTGCAGGTCTTTAAGAGGAGGTTTGACATCTACCTAGCTGGGGTCATTTGAGCCCCGTTTTCTCTCCTGCCCAGGGTAGGGGGCCAGACTTGATGATCTACAAGGTCCCTTCTGACCCTACTTCTATGAATCTATGAAAAGGGGGCAAAAGGGGAGGCCTTCTCATTCTTCCTGACATAGAAGGTAATTGGCTGTCACATCATGTGTCTGTACACAAATGCACAGAGCTTGGGAAACAAGAAGGAAAAATTGGAAGTCCTTGCACAGTCCTGGAACTATGACAAGATTGGAATAACAGAGACTTGGTGGGATATCTCTCATGACTGGGGCATAGTCATGGATGGCTACAGACTGTTTAGGAAAAGGAAGAGGAGGAGTTCCAACATGCAATGGCTCAGAGTTCCAGTATGAAGCAGGAGCTAGGCCTGTCTAAACTTTCTATGTTAGGATCAGAGGGGAGACCAATAAGAGTGATATCCTGGTGGGTGTCTGCTATAACTCTGTCAAAGTTTGCGGATGATACAAAACTGTGGGGACAAGTGGACACACCAGAGGGAAGGAAACAACTACAAGCAGACCTGGACAGCTTGGACAAATGGGCAGAAAACAATGGAATGTGATTTAACAAGGAAAAATTCAAAGTGATGCACCTAGGGAGGAAAAATGTCCAGCACACCTACTGCCTAGGAAATGACCTGCTTGGTAGCACGGAAGCGGAAAGGGATCTCAGAGTCCTAGTGGACTCCAAGATGAATATGAGTTATCAGTGTGATGAAGTCATCAGCAAAGCTAACTGCACTTTATTGTGCATCAGCAGATATATGACAAACAGAACCAAGGAGGTGATACTATCCCTCTATCAGGCACTGGTCAGACCACAGTTGGAATACTGCAACCAGTTTTGGGCATCACACTTTAAGAGGGATGTAGATAACTTGGAGAGGGTCCAGAGAAGGGCCACTCATATGGTTAAGGGCTTGCAGGCCAAGCCCTATGAGGAGAGACTGGGGCACCTGGACCTCTTCAGC
>JAGPOW010003685.1:70268535-70288091 GCA_030014935.1 Caiman crocodilus
GTTAAGGGCTTGCAGGCCAAGCCCTATGAGGAGAGACTGGGGCACCTGGACCTCTTCAGCCTCTGCAAGAGAAGGTTGAGAGGTGACCTTGTGGCTGCCCATAAATTCATCATGGGGGCGCAGAAGGGAATTGGTGAGGTTCTACTCACCAAGGCGCCCCTGGGGGTCACAAGAAATAATGGCCATAAGCTAGCAGAGAGCAGATTTAGACTGGACATTAGGAGGAAATTCACAGTTAGAGTGGCCAAAATCTGGAATGGGCTCCAAAGGGAGGTCGTGCTCTCCCCTACCGTGGGGGTCTTCAAGAGGAGGTTAGATGGGCATCTGGCTGGGGTCATCTGAATCCAGCACTCTTTCCTGCGTATGCAGGGGTTTGGACTCGACGATCTATTGAGTTCCCTTCCGACCCTAACATCTATAAATCTATGACTCTATAAACCACCAAAGCAGGAGGATGTGATGAATGAGGCTTTCTTCAAACAGCTTGTTCAAGTTTCCTGATCACAGGACCTGGTTCTTATAGGGCACTTCAATCACCCTGACATCTAACTATTCTCTAACCATTTGGACTGGTCTAATAAAAGATATCAAATTCACCCAAGGAACCTTGTCTGCCTATATCCTTAGACCAACACGGCTACAACCCAAACACCTGCAGGCAATCCAAGAAGTTTTTGGAGAGTGTTGGGGACAACTTCCTGGTGCAAAGGTTGGAGTGACCAACTAGAAGCCATGCTCTTTTTCACCTGCCACTCACAAAGAAGTAAGACTTGTACAGGAATGTAGTAGTGGATGGAAACTTGGGCAGCAGCAACCATGAGATGATCAAGTTCTGGATCCAGAGGGAAGAAGAGCACCAGAGTACAGACCATAGACTTCAGAAAAGCAGACTTTGACTCATTCAGGGAACTGATGGGAAAGATTCCCTGAAAGAACAGTTTGAGGGGGAGAGGAGTCCAGAAGAGCTGGCTGTACTTCAAAGAAACCTTGCTGAGGGTGCAGAAACAAACCATCCCAATGTGCAGGAAAGCTAACAAGCATGGCAGAAGACCAGCTTAGCTTAGAAGGGAACTATTCAGTGAGTTAAAACACAAAAAAGAAGCTTATAAGTGGATACTTACACAAACAAGTAGGGAGGAGTAGAAGTATTGCTTGGGCATGCAGGGATGAAATCAGGAAGGCCAAAGCACAGTTGGAGTTATATCTAGCAAGTGATGTGAAGGATAAAAAGAATGGACTGTTTCTACAAATATGTCAGCAACAAGAGGAAGATCGGGTAAAGCGTAGGTCCTTTACTAAATGGGGGAGGTAACCTAGTGATGGGGGATGCAGAAGAGGCTGAAGAACTCAATGCCTTTTTCATCTTAGTCTTCACAGGCAAGGTCACCTCCTAGACTACTGCACCTAGCACCACAGTTTGGAGAAGAGGTAAGCAGCTAAGTGATGAAAAAACAGGTTAGGGACTACTTAGAAAAGCTAGATGTGTACAAGTCAAAAAAGCATGCCAGGATGTTGGGATTATCCAGTTCTCTTAAACTAGCAAGAGGTCTAGGACAGACATTACATAAACCGGTTTGACCCACATCAGTTAAGTCTAGACATTAGAAGACACTATTTCACAGTCAGGGTGGCTAGGATCTGGAACCAGCTTCCAAGGGAAGTGGTGCTGGATCTTACCTTGGGGGTCTTTAAGAGGAGGCTTGACAATTATCCTGGGGAAGGTCTTAGAAAAGTTTATTAAAGAGGCCATTCTTAATGGACTAGCTGACGCCAACATCCTGAAGGATAGCCAGCATAGATTTGTTGTGGGTAGGTCTTTCTTGACCAATCTCATTTCCTTTTATGACCAGGTGACCTATCACCTGAACAAGGGAGAAGAAATTAATGTCATGCTTCTTGACTTCAAAAAAGACTTCAATCTGGTATCCCATGATCACCCCTTGGAGAAACTGGTCAATTGTGGCCTTGGGTCCACCACAATCCACTGGCTGGGAAATTGGCTCCATGGTCGGACTCAGAGGATGGTAATTGATGGAAGTCAATCATCATGGTGCCCTGTGACCAATGGGGTCCCCCAAGGCTCTGCCCTTGGACCCATATTGTTCAACATCTTCATTAATGATGTGGACATTGGAGTCAGAAATGGACTGACCAAGTTTGCCAATGACACCAAACACTGGGGCAAAGCATTAACACCTGAAGACAAGAAAGTGATCCAGGCTGACCTGGACAGGCTCAGCAAATGGGCAGACAAGAACCTGATGGTGTTTAACACTGAAAAATGCAAGGTTCTGCACCTGATCACTTAAACCGGTTTATGTTTAATGCCTGTCCCTAGCTCTCCAGTCAGTCATTCTAACATACTGGGTTTTTGCTATTTTCCCAAGAAACAATGCATGTAATTGCTAAAATATGCTGATACAATTATATATACATGTAATATACTTGACAGATGTAACCTAAAATGGAATTTTTAAACCAAACATTATACCAATCTGATTTGTTTTATGCTGAAAGTGAACCATGGCTTATAGATACATTTTTAATGACTCTCTTATATGCTGACTTGTTTAGTTAATAAAGCCAAAAGCACTATTCATTCAGTTACTACTCACAGTTTCTTATGTTATTTTCTTCTAATAATACAAAATAGATTACATTAACAATAAAATGTATATTCTAATTCTAATTACAAATACACAGGTTTTACATACTTTGCATGCTCTTTTATATTCTCTGATGATTATGGGGTAGATTCTACCTATTTAAGCAGGATACAGTGCCATTTCAAACAAAACCAGCACTAAGGAATGTTTTATCGGTACCTTCTACATTTTCACATTAAAAGTAGATAGAAACCAGATACAGAGTTATACATCTTCAAGCTCTAACTTTATAGCTGGTTGGCTATTTTTATAGCTGGATAGTGATTTTTGTTGTGTCATAATTACTTTGTAAGTATGGCTGATCTAAATTTATTGTGCAGTTAATCAGTAAATTATGTGATAATTACTTTGTACTTGTAGCCTGCCTTCCTTTGCACATGTGGCCTTTTGTAATGGATTTCATTGGGATACTGAAATGCTATAGTAATTTAAAATTCTAACAACTTCTCCTGTAATGCACCAACATGTTTAAACCACATGTTCTTACAGAAGAAATATAAGCTACTCCCTGTTAAATAGAATACATAGAGGGATTTAGTTAAAAAGAGAAGAATTCAGATTTAAGATTTGTCTGTCTTAACACAACGTCTTGAACAGCTTCTCTTAAATGACTGAATTACTTTCTTTGGTTTCTCAAGGCTTAGTTAATATTACTCACATTTGCCTATTTATAAACCATTTAGGTCATGTGTGACATTTCACATGATTTGTCAACCCCAAGTGACTCATCCTTGACCTGATTAGTAATTTTGCTTAGCTTACTTTACTAGAATAATGGTTAAGCAAATAGAATAGTGTTTGCACATGCCCAGTGTATACAATGCTCAGAAGATATTGGAAGTGCTGACCTTCTGACCTCTTTGAGGTGACAACCAGGAGTCATTCTCTGATAAAAAAAATTTTAAAAATCCCCAATATCCAGATAAAAAAGTAACCCCAAATCCACATTTTTCCATGATTAAATGATGTGCAATGCCCCCGCGCCCCCCCCATCTATATAAAGATATAAAGTGAGGTTTCATTTTTATCATGGGAAAATGTGGATTTGGGGTTACTTTTTTATCTGAATATTGGGGGTTTTATTTTTTTGTCAGAGAAAACCAGGCCCCCTGGTAATGACCCAATTTTGGCATGAGGGGCATGCGCAGAAAAAATGTTGATTATATAATAAGGTTCATGCCAACATTGATGTGAGGCCATCGGGAATTGTTACACTGATTTTGAGGAAATAAAAGATATGATTGGTTTGTATGTTGATAGCTAGATGATTGATGGCCTTCTTGATAAAATGATGGATAATGAAAGATTGACAGTATTGGTGTGAGCAAATCACTTAAAAGGAATACTGAGGAGATGTGCAAGTCTGAGTCAGTGTGTGTTTTGATTTGCACGACTGAGATGAGAATGGGTTTGTGATTGAAAAGTTTTGTGAGGTTGTGAGATGAGTCGCATGAGTTGCCTGAGTATTGCCTGAAGTGTAAGAAGGTGCATAGTATAGAGGGGTTTGCATTTCTCTCACACAGGAGAAGCAAGAAATGCTGTCCAATGGCTCAGGCCAGAAACTGGGGGGGCACGCTAGAGCACGGCTATTTGGCTGTGTGTTCACATCCTCTTCCTGCTGCCCCCGATGTCTGTGGGATTTGCAGTCCAGCATTATAGCAGCAGGACTCTGCAGGATTGCTCATCACTTCTTGTTCCTGTTTCCAAGTGCCTTTGGGATTTGTAGTCTACAGTCACAGCCAGCAGTAAGTGGGGAAAGGGGTGTTTAACGCCACCTTGCCAGCCCCAGACCCTGGCAAGGGTTTGCCTGGGCGAATCAGTCCCCTCCCCCCTGCAGACTGGGCTGCATCCCCAGCCAGGCTTGTACCCCTCATCCTGACCCCCACACTCCCTTGTTAGCCAGCTCTCACTGCTCTAGCTAGGGAGCAGAGGGGCAGGGCCAGTCCTGCTATCTGGAGCAGACACTACAGCCCAGCCAAGGGCTGCAAAATGCTTGGATGCAGTGGGGCTGTGATTTAACTTGAACCAGGAAGGAGTCTGGGACAGAAGTTTCATAAACCAGTTTGACTCAAATCAGTTAAGTTTGATACTACATTCAACCAGGTTTATCTTAAACCAGTTTCAGCCATTTTGAATATGGTTTATATGCAGTCAGCTTCTGTTCTATTACAGGTTTAAACCAGTTTCTGATCACTTAAACTGGTTTATGTGTGACTTCTGTCCCTAATCTAAGTGGTCACAGGCTGGCATTGAGGACTTGCTCTCTCACCAGGAATTGTCACCTCAACAATAGGGGAACATATTGCCCTCCCTGTTGAAAAGAGCAAACTCTCTGAGGAGAGAGCGAGAAAGCTCTGGGGATTGGGTGGAGCGACAGAGAGCTCGGTTTACTTGTAGTGCAGTGCTGTCTATGTCTGCAGCAGTTGTCACTGAGACTGTTACATGGTTGACAGTGGAGCGATACAGTGATTTGCTTTTTATTTGTTCATTGCTGTTCTTATTGTTAGCTGTGTATTTCTTGTTCACTTGGTATGATAATTATTTGTTCTCTTTAATAATATAGTCTTGTTGTTTTAAACACTAAATGGAGTCTGATTTTTTATTTATAATGTTAGATTGGGTCCTGATAGTAAGGCAATAATCTGATGGGAGGATTAGCACCTAGCGCTTTTCATTAAGAATGGTTTCATAGCCAGGATAATGTGCATAACTGATTGTATCATTTGCATAACTGCCCTTAACAGATTCACCAATCCTTTTGAAATCCTTTGTCCATCAGATGTTTTACTAATCTGTTATTCAATAAAACAGTGTTCACTCCTGTTTTGGGAAATGTTCTACTTCATTTCTCTCCAAAGGCAGATTCACTCTTAAAGATGTAGGACCAGATCTTATTCCATCTTTTCAGAATCAAAGATAACAACCCTGACATGGGGGAGAAGATTATGTGCTGTCCTTAGATCTTGAAAGCGATGTCAGCTGAAGTTTTGTACTCCTGGTAGGGTCACCCATTGCAGCAAAATTGAGAGTGAGATTTCCAGACAAGTAGCAATCCAAAAATAAAAGTCTTCAGTAACACAGCAGGCATATAAAGAATACTTCACACTGACAGCAAAGGCAGATGAAGGCTGAAACCTTCAGTTGTCTAGTATTCCCTTGCCATCAGATTGAGGTTTCCTTCCTGAGAAGAATCATGCGGTTGCTAATTATATTAAACCTTATTGAAAAAAGATATCTGTACTTTGCTGGACAACCCTAAAAGTGATCAACTGAAGCAAAAAACAGAATTCAAGGCCAGAGAACTTGCACAATTTGATACTGACATTGTTATACTTAGTGAGACCAGACACACAGGAGAGCAGCAGCTCATAGAACATGGTGATGGCTACCATTGTTTTTGGAAAGGAAAAGCCAAAAAAAATAAGACATATCCACAGCATTTGTTTTGTTATCAACACCAAAATTGTTACTCAGATGCCAGAATATCTAGATGGCATCAAGCGCTTCATGACCCTTCATCTTCCACTGGCAAACAGACAAAATGCAACAGTCATCATCAGTGCATATACCCAGACCCTTGATGCAGATGGTGAAACAAAAGAATTCTATTCTAAACTTAACCAAGTCCTGTCATCTGTCCCCAAAGATGATAAGATAATTCTTGGTAATTTCAATGTTACAGTGGGCAGGGACTCTGAGCTATAGAAAGGAATACTTGAAATGGAAGAGAAGGGGAAAGTCAATTAAAATTAAATTATTCTCCTCAGCGCCTGTTTGAAATACAACCTCATTATCACAGACTCCTTACTCCACAACAACAAATGGAAGATATCATGGATGCACCCCTGGCCAAAACAGGCACCAGATTAATTACATTATAATATGTGCCCAGAACCATCATGTCATCCATGTCACCAGACCTATGACCAGTGCACATAACTGTTAGATGGATCATCACAGAATATGTTCCATCATGTCCATTCATCTTGTTCCAAAATAATGTAAACAAAAGAAACAATGAAAGAAGAAGTTCAATATCAAGTGCTTGAAAGACCTGCTAAAAGCGATCAACTCCAACAGTGTCTCTGTGAAAAACTCTCTGACTTCCCTGATAATACTGACACCACTGATCACTGGGCAGTCTCAAGAAAGGCATTATTGAGGTGTGCAAAGAATCTCTAGGTTTTACCACAAAGGAACATCAGGACTAGTTTGATGAGAATGATATGGAAATTCAAGATCTCACTAACAAAAAAATGACTGCTTCCAAAAATTGTCAGAATTACGTCAACTCTAAACAGAAGCAAGACGTTTATCACAACATAAAATTTGAGAGCAAAAGAACAAGTGGTGGGAGGAAAAAGCAAAAGAGATTGAGCAGTTTGGAGACAACTACAACATGCATAATTTCTTCAATGCAGTCAAAGCTATGTATGGGCCAATTACACCAAAAGTCATCACTCTAAGGATAAAATAATACTCCTTAAAGACAACTCCAACATCAATGCATCATGGAAGGAGTACTCTCAAAAGCTCCTGAACCAAAATTCTAAAGCTGAAAAAAGACCATCTAAACCGTTCTACAACATCCCATTAATGACTTCCTTAAAATCATAAAATCATAAACATAAGTGTTGCAAGGGCCCTCAGGAGGCCATATAGTCTAACCCCATTCTCAAAGCAGGACTAGTCCCAACTAGATGATTACAGCCATGGTTTTGTCAAGCCAGGCCTTAAAATAAGGCCTTAAATCTCTAAGGATGGAGATTCCACCACCTCTCTGGGTAACGTGTTCCAGTGCTTCCCCACCCTCCTAGTGAGAAAGTTTTTCCTAATATCCAACCTAAACCCCACTTGTTGCCACTTGAGACCATTGCTCCTTATTAAATCCCCCCTAGTCATCTCTTCTCCAGACTAAATGAGACCAGTTCCCTCAGCTTTTCCTTTGAAGACATGTGCCCGAGCCCCCTAACCATTTCCATTGCTCTCCACTGGACTTTCTCTAACTTGTCCACTTCATTTCTATAGTAGGGGAAGGGGGATCAAAACTGGACACAGTACTCCAGATGTGGCATCACCAATGCAGAATAGAGATGAATAATTACTTCCCTCACTGTGCTGGCACCGCTCCTATTCATGCAGTCTAGTATGTCGTTAGCTTTCTTGGCAACAACGGTAAACTGCTGACTTATATCCAGCTTATTATCCAGTGTAACCCCTAGACCCTTTTCTGCAGAGCTGCTGCTTAGCCAGTCAGTCTCCAGGTTGTAGTGGTGCATGGGATTCTTCCATCCTCAGTGAAGGACTTTGCACTTGTCCTTGTTAAACCTCATAAGATTTCTTTTGGCCCAATTCTCCAATTTGTCTAGTTCACTCTGGGTCCTAGCCCTAACCTCCAGTGTATCTACTATACCCCCCAGCTTGGTGTCATCTACAAACTTGCTGAAGATGCAATCCATTCCATCATCTGGATTCTTAATAAAGATATTGAACAAAACTGGCCTCAGGACCAATCCCTGGGGCACTCCACTTGATACTGGCTACCAGCTAGACATTGAGCCATTGATTCTTACATGTTGAGCTCAACAATCCAGCCAGCTTTCTATTCACCTTTCAGTACATTCATCCAACCCATACTTCCTCAGCTTGCTTGCAAGAATGCTGTGGGAGATGGTATAAAAAGCCTTGTTAAATTCAACGTACATTACATCCACTGCTTTCCCCGCATTCACAGAGCCAGTTATCTACTCACAGAAGGCAATCAGATTGGTTAGGCATGACTAACCTTGTAGATCCACAAACTTATCAAGGGGCCTTGAAAGCCATTAAGCAGATGAAGAACAACAAAGCATGTTAACCTAATGGAATACCAGATGAAATTTATAAGCAAGGTGGGCAAGAAGCTCTCTCACCAACTACACATCATTATTACAAAAATCTAGAAATATGAATGGATTCCTGGTGACAACATACGTTAGAATTATTACCATATTCAAGAAAGGAGATAGATCAGATTGCAGCAATTAACATGGAATTGCGCTGTCCATAACTGGGAAGATCTTCATCTGTGCACACCTCAATGAACTCACTTTCCTCACTGAGGAAATTCTACTCAAGTCCCAATATGGTTTCAGACTACTTAGAGTACAGTAGATATGATCTTTGTTACGAAAGAGCTGTAGGAAAAATGCCGGGAGCAAAACTGAGATCTTTACATGGCCTTCATTGACCCAACGTAAGACCTTTGATTCAATCAAGAGGGGGCCTATGGACAATCCTAGTATGATTTGGATGCCTAGCAAAAATTGTTACCGTTATCAAATTCTTTCACATGACAGCAACCATCTTAACCAATGGCTCAGAAATAGAGCCATCCACCATTAGAACTGGAGTCAAGTAAGGATGTGTGATTCTACTAACACTCTTTTCCATCTATATAACAATAATTTCACATCTCATTGCTGATAGACTTCCATCTGGAATTAGCATCCAGTATCACATGGATGGAAATCTCTCTAATATCAACCAGTTATGTTCCAAATCCAAGATAACCAACACTTTCATTACTCATCTTCCATATGCTGATTTTGTCATGTGTGCCCACTCTAGTGAAGAGCTCCAGGTCATTCTTAATTGCTTCTGTGAAGCATATGATATGCTTGGACTCTCTGTCAACTTCACAAAAAACAAATACATTACCAATTGACCCCAAACAAACCAACTGCTTCTCCACATGTTGCTATTAGAGGACCACCCTTATATAACGTTGGGAATTTCCCATACCTGGATAGATACCTTTCCCAAAAAGTAAACAAACAATGATATTCAACTCCAGATAAAATCTTCTAGGGCTGCTTTTGGATGTCACCAAACTCTTGTTTATGATAATCGTGACATTAGGACCCAAACCAAACTTTTTATTTACCAGGCTGTTGTTATCCTTACCCTGCTATACACCTGTGAAACTTGGATGATGTATCAGAAACACCTGAAAGCTTTGGAATGTTACCATCAGCAATGTCTTCAGAAAGTTTTCCATGTCAATTGTAAGAGTAGAAGAAAAAATACTAGTGTTATCACTAGGAAAAATTTAAGTGTTATGGCTCAAGCAGACACCACCAGCATTGAAGACATATTTATGACATCAGCTCCATCAAATAGGACATATTACAAGGTCCTGATAACTGGCTCCCAAAGCAGGTCCTATACTCCCAACTCATTGATGGTCATTTGTCTAGAGGTAGGCAAAAGAAGAGCTTCAAGGGCACTTTGAAAGCCAGTCTGAAGAAATGCACTGTTAACATCAAAACCTGGAAGACTCAAACATGGTGCAGTGGTGCAGTGATGTACAACATATAGGGCAATAAAAGGTTAAACAAATAATCATTTAACCAATAAGTGCAGTGATAACCGGTTAGCTTACCACTTAGCCTTTAGCTGTGGGTCGGCACAGTCTGGCAGGAAAGTGGGGAAGGGAAGCTATGCAGCATAGGTGACTGGTAGGGGGTGTGGTGCACCGGGGTGCACATGCCCCTCTGATGGGGCCAGTGGCCCCCCTGATGACCAACATGAATGCCGTCGGTAGGGCTGGTGCCCCCCCGACAGGGCCATCACCGTCGGCAGCTTCTGTGGTGCCCCACCCAGATTCAGGAAGCACCAGTCACTCATGCTGTGCAGTGCCTAAGCAGGAATCAGAAGGCAGAGGGCAAGCATAAGGGAAGGAAGGAAGAGTGAGGAGGAGGGGTGGTAAGATAAGGGGGACTAGTAACCATAGCCTAAGAGGAAAACAGGAAATCTACTGTACCTAAGAGGAAAACATCAAGCAGTCTAATGACTCATCAATTAAACAAGTAGCTGTTCATTCACAGGTATTCCTTTCCTCCCAGTCCAGGGCTTCATGTGGAACATGTTGCCTGGATGGGCTTGCCTTCTCCCCTCTTTTCACAGTCAAAGGGCTCTGGGAGCCAGAGCGGCTCCCAGCAGCAGCTGTGTCCCAGCTACTGTGTTATCAGTTAATTGTTTAACTGATATAATTACAGAAGGATAAACAAGCATTTTTAAAATTATATTTATATCCATAACAACAAGGCATTTATCATTTTGAGCAAACTTGCTTCACTATGGAGGTGGACAAATGAGAGAGGCAAAGGGAAAGAGCTGTAACCTGACATCATCAGGATCTATTCCTTCCTCCCAGAACTATTTGTCACATCTGCAGTTAAACATGTAGATCTTGAATCAGCTTCCTCCACTATTGACAGATTTACCAATTTCCTATTTACTGACAGATTGTCATCTTCCTATCAAAGGAATGATAATGATAGCCTAAGAGATACTGAGGTTTCAAAAGATGCATCTATATGAGACACTTTACTGTGCAGCAGCCTAATTTGCTGCACAGTAAAGTGTCACTTCCACATGTGCATAGCAATTAGGGCACAGTCAACTAATTTACTGCGCTGCCAGACAGTCTCATCAGATACAAGTGGTATCCGGCAACACAATAAATTACTGTGCTTAAACAGACATGTAGACAGTAATGTCAGGATTAGTTTACTCTGGCTTAAATAGAGCCAGAGTATATCCAGTCAGATTAACTGCACATGTAGATGTACCCAAAGTGTCTATGGACAATCCTAATGTGATATGGATGCCTACCAAAAATTGTACTATTCTATTTTATCCTGCTCAAGTCTTGGAAAAAATGTAACTTTCATTTTACACTTTTATATCAGTCTCAAGGTCAAGTTACAAAAAGTGGCATGGGGGAAAAAAACCTACTGACCTTTTAATTAATGGATTTAAATAAAGTGGAATGAGATGGGGCTAATAAGCTTATTTAGAAATCTAATCAATGGAACATGCTCTGACCTGTAACCTCTATTAAAAGCTTTCCAAAGATCATCATATAAAAGAGATTTAACTGAATTAACCTTTGTTTATTGTTTGTTTTTTTGTTTTGCTTTGTTGTTAATTGTTTTTATCTTTCCTTTAATAATAAAATAGTAATAGGTAATAATTGTGATTATTTCCTTGTCTTAAATCATTTTTCCACACAAGTTTCAAAAGAGATAGTTATCAAGGTTTGGTCGTATCTTCAATCATCATACTGAAAAATTTTACTAAATTGTTCATAACGTTACTTGGCATTTAACTTAAAACTCATACTTCTCTATAGTCCAGTAATCATAGGAACAAATCTCAATCTCCTGGCACATTAAAGACAAGAAATCTGCCTTACATAGTATAAATAAATGTAATTTGTGGAATTATCAAATTACTATATTCATATTTTTTCCCTTAAAAAACTTCACTTTTAAAAAATTCTTCCATGAATGTTACCAGTTTTATTCTCTCTCTCTCTCGCTTATTCTCTTGCTAGCATTTTGGGAGGTCAGGTGCTAAAATAAGTAGAACTTTAAAATGCTTTATCAGCTTCAAGGCCAAATTCTATTACTCCTTTGGAAGCCCAAGAACACAGCAGAAATTCAGTATTACAACAGCACACTGAGCCAGAATTGAGAAATTAAATAGATAAACACCATCTCTGTGAATGCTGAGTAAAGTGAGATTTTACTTAGGAAAATCAGAATGCACAGTGTACTAAGAAACACTACATACAATGTAGATATTGGTAGATCCAAAATTTAGCATGCTATTCTGTAAAGAAATACATGATTTCATATCTTGGCAAAATTCTAAAAAAAGACAGGATTAAGAGGTAGAATAGGAAATCTCCAATATTAACTATTATATTATAACAGTATTTTGAAAGACAAAAAGATTAATCATTTAAAATTATAGCGTAAGATAGACAAAGAACTAAATCCAGGTATTCAATGGCATTAAAAAGTTATCTAGAGAAACAGCATACATAAAATGCATTATTATAGCTGTATGGAGTATCAGGCTATTTCAGTATAGCGGTATGCTGTTAAAAGCTTCTCTTATAATTCCTTTCAACAGCAGGTAACTCTGGGCACGTATATTTTGTTTCTCAGACTCTGTTCAGAGGTTGCTGAGAAGCACACTTCCGCTCATCCATGCCCACCT
Organism: Caiman crocodilus; assembly: GCA_030014935.1. Classification (NCBI taxonomy): domain Eukaryota; kingdom Metazoa; phylum Chordata; order Crocodylia; family Alligatoridae; genus Caiman; species Caiman crocodilus. Next base: position 70,281,255 of record JAGPOW010003685.1, read on the forward strand.
TGGCATGCACCAAATCAGAAACTAATTGCCTCTCACGCAAATTAGACACAAAGATATGGAATGCTGTGGTGGGAGATGCAAGTAGGGCAGCTTTACCATCTCATTTCCAGTTTTGAGGCATAAAGCAGAACCAGATGGACTTCTTGGAAGCATTTTCAATGGCACCCAGGAAGGTCATTCCCTGTGGGGCCATACTATTAAACTCTATGCAGTGCTTGTTCTGAGGGTTACAGAGGCTGTAGTTCAGTAACTCTTGCAAAGGACTCAGCCAGGAGACATTATACTGGCTCATGGAAACACCACTTATCTGTCTTTTCTAGTCTTCTCTGGATTGTCAAGCATTACAAAATATGTATTATATAGTTGTCCTTTTTCAACTGAGAGGGAAAAACTAAGCTGTAGAAAATACAAAGAATTGTCCTCTGTCTGAGGCAAAAGGAGATAGAGGATGAAAAGTATAAGCAAAAACAGGAGAACATGTTCCTAGTGAAAGCATCAAAGAATAAAGAAAGTGCCAGGAAAAAAAAGAGCATTAAGAAAGATACTTGAGGCATCCACCCATTCAAGGGAGTTATGAATTACAGTTTGTCTTGATTTATCTTTATTTCTAATGTAAAGTACATTGTGTTCTAAAAGAAAAACTTGTTTATATTGTCTTCGGAGTCACTTAATGCAGAATCATAGACTCACAGAGCTCAAAAGGACCTCACAAGAGTCCAACCCCCTGCATACGTTCAGGATTCACTGTTCTTGTAATATTTACTTTTTGGAACTTTGGTTTGAAGCAGCATTTTTTTTCTTCAGGTTTTCATGACTCTAGTAAAATCTTGCAATGACTGCCATATTTGTAATATTTCTCATAATTGTTTAATGCTACAAAGTCCCTCTAAATTTTTTTAATGTTGTCATTCTCATTTATTTACTAATTTTTTATTTGCTAAACATTACAAAGAAAGCTTCATAATTCTTTAAAGTAATTCTTAATTATAAGGGTTGTTTCAGAAACTAAAAATGGTTTATAATGTCTGTATGTCATAATTATCAACCTTTCATATGTATTCATGTACTTATTGTATCTTTATAATATTTATAAGCACATCCATTTACAAGTGTTCACATATCATTACAACGTACTGTTAAACACATTTATAAACAATTAATTACTGATGTATTTGCAATTATCCTTCAGAGATGCCTCCCAAACTACTCCTTTTTGCTTTTCATCATTCTGATTCAGTTTAAGGACAATTTCATAACTAACAACTGCTTTTCCAAGCACCAGAAATGATACATAATAAAAGCCAAACTATTATATAAGAACATGCTGATCCATAGTTTGTAGTGAAACTTCTGCATTCTCAAACGAGTTTACAAACATTACAGATTAAAGATGATTTCAACACTAAAAACTGACTAATTTCTGATACCAGATGTTAGAACTAGGTATACCCACAGCCTGGTATTGAAGACTAGTTTTAACTACTAGTATAGTTCAGATAAAACTATTTTCAATATTGTTACAGAAAGAAGACTAAAGAAAATGTGAAGGAAACTGCTGCAACGTAAAAGTGCTGAAATAGTTTTGCTCCAACTGCACTAACAGTTAAGGGCAAATTGTTCAAAAATGCCTCAGGGTATTAGAAGTAATCCCATCTAAATTCACAGAGTATAAAAAGAAGAGACCATTCTGATCAACTCATTTGACCTCCAGTATAATACAGGCCACCTGGCATCCTGAACTAATTCCTGTTTGAACTACAGCATATCTTTTAAGAGAACATTCAATCTTGATTTCAAAGTTTCCAGGATTGAAATCCAATACAACTCTGGGTAAAATGACCCAATGGTTAATTATCCTCACAGTTAATCTGCACTTTATGTCTACTCTGAATTTGTCTAATTTCAGTTTCCAGATCTTATTGTAGTTTTTCCTGCTAATTAAAGACACTTTCTTATCATATTTTGTTGCCCATATTGATGCTTGCAGACTGTGATGAAGCCCCTCTTAACATTTTCTTTACTAACCTAAACAAATAGAGATCCTTGAGTTTTTCACCAAGGCATTATCTTTTAAATACTTCTTTTAGCTCTTCCCTGAAACTTCTCTCAGACACAGAGTTAATATAACCTTCCCACTCTTTTTTAACATTCCCCAATTTATACAACTAAGATTGCATTAGCTAAAGCATAGCATAGGGACCTATGTTCATCTGATTGCCCACAATTATCCCAAAATTCTTGTCACAATCACTGCTTCCAGGGATAGTGTATTCCATCTTGCAAGCCTGATATTTGTTCTTTGTTCCTAGATGGATAATTTTACATCTGGTTATATTAAAATGAACATTATTTGCACTCAGTTTACCAAGTAAAACAGACTACTGTGGCTCAGTGACCTGTCTTCTTCACTGATTGCCATCTTTTATGTCATCTGCAAACTATATTGGTAATCATTTCATGTTTTCTTCCAGGTCATTGATAAAAACGTATAATGCTGTAGGGCCAAGAAAAATGCTGAGAGGAGCTTATTAGATTCATCCATGTAATTCCCTGCATTCTGAAACTTATAAGGTAACTAATTATTAATCCATTTAATGTGCCCCAGGTTGATTGTTTTATCATTCTAGTTGCTTTATCAAAATGTTATGTAGTATCAACTCAAATGTTTTACACAAATCTATTCTATCAGTTCTATTACTTGTGTTGTACAGACCAGTAATCTTAAAAAATGCTAGCTTAATAAAATCTATTTTTCATAAACCCTTGTTGATTGGTAGTAACATTAGTATTAATTTATATTACAGTTCTAACATGCTTTATGAACTTCTCCCATTCCCTAAAGCACATTCATAAACCTCTACTAAATCATTTTAGATATTGCTTCAAAAGAATCCCCTCATTTCAGTCACAATTACTGTGAGTTAATTTCTTAATACACAGGTAAAAAAGAAAAGGATTAGTTTACCTCCAGATTGCCCAAAAACACAATACCATATGCATGCAAGTGACAGAGAGATCAAGTTGTTATTCATTGCTGAAACCTACGCTCAGGGCTCTGAGCTGAAGGATAATTTGTTTATAAGGCTTAAACTAGATGGCATGTTGAGTCAAAGCGTTGTACTGTAAAAAAGTGACACTGACTTAGACAGTAGATCCGATGTTTGTGTGCTTTTTGAATCACATATCCTACATTAAGTGAAAATTATTTTTTTCAATTTTTTATTACTGTTAGCCCTTCAACCTAAAGTGTTTTGATGCTCTAAGAGAGGGCTGGATTTTTTTCTGTTTTTTCCAAGTCATTTTTCAAAGTAGAACTATACATTCAAACATACTAGCTTCTTTCTTCAGGTCTAACCTAAGTCACAAGTCTTCCATGGTTGTTCATCCAAGCACTACTCTGTTTCTAATCTATAATACCGGTATGGTGATGCTAACCAGATATGTGCCTTTCTTCTTTCTAGTTCTTGTTTAAAGGCTGTAAATTCTTTAGGACAGGGAGACTCCTCCAATATGTAGCAGCTAGCACAATGGAGACTTGACCTTGGTCTAGGACGCTACGTGATACGAATAATTATGGAAACTAAAATAATACATGGGATGCAATTATTATGAAAGCATAGTTTATTTTATACTTATAGGGGGTTTCTTTGTTACATCATATTTAGAGGTCGTGGCAAGAACATTTTCCTGAAATAAAGAATTCAAAGATATACTTAGTTGTCCCTTTGTAGAATGTATGCATTGGGCATATCTGATATTCAAAAAAGGTCTCAAAAGGATTTCTCTTTTATTGAAATCTTGAGGGCACAGTTCCATCAGTGGAATAAAACCACACACATAAAGAATGCTAGTACAGTCATCTAGTTTATTTCTTGTCAGCTGAGACTGTCAAATCACTGTTCCCCACAGATACCTACTTTGATGATGCATTGAGAATTCTCTGCACATAAACTATAAGAAGCGAAGCATGTGTGCACTGGTGGAAAACAATTAATGTAACTCTCTCAACTCATTCTGTAAGACTTGTGAAATGTCTTTAAAAAAAGATGAAAACCTTTTGTTCTTTTACCACTGGAAAAAAAAATGTGGTAGATTACCATATCCAAACAGAACTTCAGTGGAAGAGTACTGAACTTCTCAAAAACAAATAACTTGACTCATGTCCATCTCTCTTTCTAAAAGCAGCATTGCTTTTTTTTCTCCCTCTTTCAGATCTAATATTTAAAATATTATGTAAAAACAGACACTGCAACACTACAAAAGTATCTGTGAAAATCCAAGAGACTGCATATTTAAAGTTTAAATGTTCCAGCCTCCTAATTTACTTAACAGGCTTTTAATATGAAAAAAAACCCATGCTTCTGCTGCGACCCATAAATGAACAGAAGTGCTGCTTCTTGCTCCTCTGTGTGATAGTTGGGCCTTCCAACAATCATCTTTTGAAACTTGGAAGCTTAATCACAGGCAAGAGACCTGCTGACTGGCTACTGCCAATTAGATGCAAAATTGAAGACGGAGAAGTGTGTTTGGGTAAAAGTGTTTTTTTTTTCTCTAGTCAGGATTCAGAACAAATTGGGTAGGATATTTGCTATATATGTTTTCATTTTCTGCACATGGCAGAAAGTGAGCCTAGAAAGCAAGGAAAATGACCGATCCCACTGTGACCCAATCCCAATCTATCTTCCCCTTTTGATATATCACAGAACTCCAGAATATTGTAGCCAGTAAAGTAACTCTTGGCTCATATAAAGTGTACCTGTTGCCGATCTACTTTGTTTCCTACACTTCAGGTACTCTTTAGTTTTCAAATTTAAAACAAGCTAGAGATCCTCAAGTGAATAAACAGTGGCCAGAAAAAAAAATTTAAAAAATTAAAAAGTTCTTTTTCTATAGGTTCTCTCACAAGTATAGCTGAGAGGTTCAGATTCCACACAAATGCACTACTTCTTGCTCACAAGGGGCCCCAATAATCTTTGCCTCTATTAATTAACATCCCTATAACAGTGCTACACCGGCTAGCACCACAGATGAAAGGGACCTGCGGGTCATGATTGACCACAAGATGAACATGAGCCTTCAATGTGATGCTGCAGATAGCAAAGCGAGCACAACACTGGCTTGTATCCATAGTTGCTTCTCAAGCAAATCCCAGGACATCATTTTCCCATTGTACTCAGCCTTGGTGAGGCCACAGCTGGAGTACTATGTCCAGTTTTGGGCTCCACAATTCAAAAAGAATGTGGAGAAGCTTGAGAAGGTACAAAGGAGGGCCACGCGCATGATCAGAGGTCAGGAAAACAGACCTTATAAATGAGAGGCTGAGAGCCATGGGACTCTAGCCTGGAAAAGCACAGGCTCAGGGGTGATCTGGTGGCCACCTCTAAGTTTATCAGGGTGCTCATCATGATCTGTGGGAACATCTGTTCACCAGAGTGCCCCAAGGGATGACAAGATCAAACAGTCACAAACTCCGTCGCAACTGATTCAGGCTGGACATAAGAAAGAACTTCATCACTGTCCAAGCCCCCAAGGTTTGGAATAGACTGCCGCCAGAGGTGGTTCAAGCACGCACTTTGATTGCCTTCAAGACACATTTGGATGCTTATCTTGCTGGAATCCTATGATCCCTGATGACTTCCTGCCCCTGGGGCAGGGGGCTGGGCTCAATGATCCTCCAGGTTCACTTCCAGCCCAAATGTCTATGAAATCTATGGAACAGGAAGCCAGAAGTCTCCTGTTACTTTAGCAGGAAACTGTAGAAAACTGAGCTGGATTGAGGAGGGCTGGCAGTGAGAAAGCCAGCAAGCTGTTAATGAGCTTGCTGCCAGCAAGTGGACAAACTGCAAAAAACAGGTAGAGGTCAACCCTGGAAGGGTAACTCACCCAGGGAATGAAGACAGAGCAGCAAGCTGCGGAAAGACAAATAGGGGGCAGCCCGTGAGTAAAGGGCCTCAGACAGCTGAGCTAAGCCCTCGCGGGGAAAGCAAGAGGGTTATCAGCAGAGATCCTGGGTCTCTCTGTTTAAAAATCCCAAATTCTCTGATTAAAAACTCCAAAAATCTGCTTTTTTCTGCAATTAAAATAAAATGCCACTATAAATATAGGTATCAGTTTAACACAATGGTTTATTGATATATTTACAATTGTAAAGCAATTTGGAAGCCTGCCAGTGCCTCAGTCATAAATTCTCAGCACCTATATAATTTGGTGTTTGATTTTCTTTTTAATCATGAAAATCAGAACTCGTTGCCTCTTTCCTAACAACCAATACATGATTCCTGGTGTCCAGACATTCACTTATCTCCTTCTATATACACTGGAAGCCATCTTGTTTTACTGCTTTTCAATTCCCTGTTCCATATCAAAACTCAACCGAAATCATTTCATCAGTTTCTCCACTTTCAATGTCTCTTCCTTGATTATTACCATATTTAACTCTAACCATGTCATACAGTTTACATGAAATAAACTATACATAATAAAGCCGTATTTCACTTCTTATATTAAGTTCATGTGTATTGTTAACACACATTAAATCAATTACATTTATACTTTTGATTCTTTGAAGCATCATATCATAGTATCTAGAGTCAGAAGGGGCCTAGAGCAGGCCATCTAGTCTGACCCCCTGCCAACAGCACGAACGAGTGCCAGCGTCATAGGACCCCAGCCAAGTACCTATCTAATCTACTCTTGAAGATGCCCAAGGTAGGAGCAAGAACAACTTCCCTAGGAAGTTGGTTCCACATCCCAGCCACCCTAACTGTGAAGTAGTGTTTCCTAATGTCCAACCTAAACCTGCTCTCCAGTAACTTGTGACCATTGGTCCTAGTTACC